>JBBPBO010000002.1:1875652-2045330 GCA_037974295.1 Cicer cuneatum | reverse complement strand
CCCCCCCCCCCCCACCCCTCTTTCACCATTACCTATATATTTCCACTCTCACCTAGTCCCCACTCATCGACCATCATCTTTGTTTTTGTCTCATTCTTTGTCTAACCTCTATGACTCGAATCCCTATCCGAATCACAACATCACGTTACACCTACACTTTCCACTTTTCTTTACTTTGATTTGTTTTTTTTTTTAATGTTATAAAAGAATTTGTATAGAAAATAGGAAAAAAAATTCTTCTTTTTTTCCTTCATTATTTTCTTTTATTATATATTATATTTCAAATAAAATATAAAAAAAATTAATGTTTTTGATTTTAAGATTAAATTTATCAAATTTTCGATTATCTTTTTTCAACTAAATGTTTTGATAGAAAACAAATGTCGAAAAAATTTAATTTTGTTTTCTTGTACTTTTCTTCCTTCAAATTATTATTATTCTTATTTTAGCCCAAAGTAATGAAGTGGACTAGTAGTAACAGGCCCGCTAAGTCCAACTATGATGACTTTAATTTATGATTTCTTAACTTGATTATATCTTGTGATTAATGTCTAGTTAGTCAGTTTGGTTATTTTAAGTTAATTAAAAAACTAGTTTTGTTCGCTCTTGGTGCCAAAATCTTGAGTCTAAGTATCAGAAGCTGTCTGCCATAACGTTCAAGTTAAGAATTAGCAGTACAAGTGAGAAGTTGGAGATAAAAATTTATACAGCCAAGCATGTCAGATCTTTCTGTGCCTCATGACAATTGTGATAAGCGCAAGAAAATGGTTTAGGAGACAATTGGTAGCAACTTGCACATGTTTTGTACTATTGCATAAGCAATTTGGTTCTGTTTCCATTTCTCGTTAAATTGGCATGTGAGGGCACGTTTTATGATTGGCGAATGTATCATGGATAATGTCTAAATTACCACTGGTCTAGTCTTAATGGTTGATGCATTGTGTGTGTTAGTATTCTAAATTTAGGATAACAAATTCGATTTATTTATAAAAAAAAATGTTTACATATGAAAAATTAGATGAACCGACACAATATATAATTATCATAAATTAATATTTAAATATTATTTGAAACTTTAACAATTAATGATATTCATTATGGTTGAGATGAGAATTTGCTCAATATTTTATTTTATTTTATGATACTGTAAACAACAAATATTAATTGTTAATTTTTTTTTAAACACACTTTTTTTTGTCTTTTAAAAGTAAAAGAAGTTTATAGTTATTGGAGTGGTTTTTGTAATTAGAACAGATTTTGGTGGTCACATAACTTTCAGATTCATTTGAGAATCTAACCCTTTTATCAAATTCATTTAAGGTGGTACATTCATATTATAGAAGGTTGGTGGTCATTCGACAAATTTACACTAACTCTTATTTTTTTTCAATTGGATATACAATATGTACACAACTACATTTAGCTGGTAACTTGTATATGATTTTAAACTTTTGGATATGGTTAGTTTTTATTATAAGTTTTTTTTGTTTTAATTTTTTTGGAAGAGTGCAATTTTGTAGCTGAACGTATGTTCTTTTATTTGTTCATTATTAGAGAAAGTAATATAAATAAATAACAGAGCAACGAAACATGAGTTTTATTTAGAAATCGAAACTTAAAATCAAATGGGGATGTAGCTCAGATGGTAGAGCGCTCGCTTAGCATGCGAGAGGTACGGGGATCGATACCCCGCATCTCCATATTTTGGGTTTGTTGTGTTTTTCAATTTTTTCCCATCTTTTGCCATTTTTCCCGAATCTTTCCACCACATTCGTAAAATAAATCCAATTGCTTATATAAAATGTATTTTTATTAACACGACAACTACTAGTATACAGTGTATAAAATTATGTACTTGTTCCATTGACCATGACGTTATTACATATTTTGGACTCTGCTTGTTTCTTCTTGAAGATGTGGAAAGAAGGAATTCACCATTGGACAATCGTAATTCAGATCAGCAGGCTTTGCAATTTTATGCCTTCATATATCATCAACCATAACATAACTCAGCATGTATGTAATTCATCAAATATATATACACTAATTAAGATCATAATTATATTCTTACCATTCTTGATCAATCAACATTTCTTTAGTCAATCCAAACTCTCTTAACTCTTGTTCACCATGATGCATCAATAAGCTATACCTGTTTTTGCTTACAACATTTAGTTTTTCATAATTTATGGAAACTAATTAATTAACCTTAACATGGTTTTAAAGTGTAGTTGCCATCATAATTCAATACAATTGTGACATTCTTGTGGAGGCCTCTAAATCTATTTTATTGCGACTACAATTTAGAATCATAAAACTTAGTATGTAAATAATGAAAGAAACATAAAGGAGTAGATTGAGTACCTTCCACCATAACCCTTTTCCATGACAAGCATGCCTCCATTGCAAAAGTTATTGAGACCCTCAAACTGTTCAACCGTCCACTTATACCACCTCATGAGAAAAACTCTAAGTGTTAAACCGTGCGATACAATAACCAAATTTACGTCTGTTTTCTGCTCCCCAGGTGGCTGATACCGTCCAATATTAATATCTGCTCTAAGTGTTTCTCTAAATCCTAAATATCAATATCAATATTAAACCCTCCATTACACTCAATGGTTTTTACTTATTTGAAGTTTTTCTTAAATAAAACTATGCAACTAAAATGTGACATCAGAGTTTTTTGATGTGTTTACAACTGCAAAGTGATTATGATTGAGGCTGCCTTAACCGAACTTAATTGCAATTCTTCGCGATATCAAGAATTGTAATGCTATTTTAAAAATTTATTACCTGTGATTCTATCATATACATCAGCTGCAGATTCTCCATCAGGAAATCGGTAAAAGAAACGACCATAAAGATTGCGTTGCGCTTTTTCAACTTGCATCTTCTCTCTATTTTGAAAATTCCCTTACAAAACATAAATCACAAAGAAATAATATTATAATATTGAACTAATTTTTTTTAATATATTATAAGTACAAAGTATTTACTTTTTAACTAATAATACCAAAATCTTGTTCTCGAATGCGGGGTTCTTCTCTGAACCCCGCAATTCTTGAGCGATCAAAGGGACGAGCTAAACTTTTCAATGTTTCAAGAGTCCTTCTATAAGGAGACACATAGAAGTAGAGTTGCCAATTTTGGTCACCATCTTTCTCAATCATGTTCTTAATCCTTTCACCACATTCCTCAGCTTGAACTTTTCCTCTGTTTGTGAGACCTATTTTAGGATCAGGTACCCTTGTGTAAACACTCTCATCCACGTTTCCTTCACTCTCTCCATGTCTAACAAGGATTATCCTTCTTGGCCGTGGAGGTACTATTTCAATTCTGGAGGCTAAAGGGTTTATGAGAGGATTTTTCTCTGGGAACCTAGCATGCCCATTGTTTGTTAGTGAGTTTATGGACTCTGTTTGGTTGTGACAACATTGAATTAGTAAGTATGTGTTTGTTTTAGAATTGGAATTTGGTTTTATTTTAAGTAGTTTTTGTTGAGATACTGAGAGAGGTAGTACTGGTATAGCAATGTTCATGATATATGCTTGAAATTGAATACAATTGCACTTAATTCATTAATATGTTTATTTCCTTCTTACAAGTCAGAAAAATTCGTGGTTCATTCATCTATAGTCATGTAGAGAGTGTATTTGTGGTTGACATGAATCTAAAATCTCATCTATCATGATTGATGATATTTATATGGAAGTGGGGACCAGACTCTCATTCACTTAGAATAGTAATGATAAAGTCACCAATTACTTGTAGTTGTGGATTGTAGTTCCTATTGTTTAAAAATCATTTAAAATTATAACCATGTTAGTTGATGTTTTTTGTGTCCTTTAAAGTTCAATTTGTCAATTAATATTAATTAAGTTGCTGTTTCAGCCATATGAGAAGAATCGTTAACTTTTATTTGTAATAAAAAAATATTATGTTGGATGATAGAGTTTTCCCTTTTGTAAGAAAACATTAACTCTCGATGGATGTCAGTTCCTGAATCTTGTTGTCTCGGTTTGTTTGAGCATGTCCAGGCTTCTAGTAAATTGTTTGGGCTAAAACTAAAAAGCTACTAACAATTTTTTGTTTTTGGGCAACTAGTCCTAACAATCTCAACCCAACAAAAAAGCTTGGATCTAATAATAGCAAAAAGCCCATAAGAGAATCTCTAATGGGAGAAAAATAAGCAACTTGCTTTTTAGTTGCATAATCACTTTAAAGGGGCCCAACAATACTGCATCATAGTTGCATAAACAATTTTTAAGTAATTCATTTATATTCTGCTTCAATGGTAAAAAAAAAATTTATTTATATTAAGCAACTCAAATTTATTCACTTTTTTTTTCACTTTAGACGAGAAGGTTATTCATCAAACAAAGAAAAAGGTTTTCAAAATATGGTATGGTTTGTTGCTATTGCTTAATCAATTACTATATCATATATAAATCAAATCGTTTTGAACTCTTCACAAAATCCTGAAGAGGTGGTGGAATTGATTAAAGTTAGGATCTCAATGTGGATGAAAGTAACATTTGAAAATATCACTATGTCTTGTTATATACTTAGAGAAATGTGACATAAAGTGAGGGTTAACTTAAGATTCTCCGAAAAATGCCAAGCACTACTGCAGAGATTGTGTTTTTAACATTAATATTGAGGAATCTAGTATCTAATCTTATGACACGCGCAAACATTAGACACGGTAAAATTTCACAATGCAGTAGCATCTTGTTGGTCCCCATTCATTATCTATAGTATAGAGGAAAATTTTGACATTATTATTATTATTATTATTATTATTATTATTATTATTATTATTATTATTATTATTATTATTATTATTATTATTATTATTATTATTATTATTATTATTATTCTGCTATATATCATCAGAGGTAGGATACTGGAATTTTGTTTTTCATTGTCCACACTCCCCTCTGATTCTGAACATCACATGTGATCGAAAAGAAACAGATTTTGATGATTGGCATAGAGCAAAATCGTTTAAATTACAAATTGAGCTTCTCCTTTATTTCATTAAATTAAATTAAAATTTGTATCCCAAAATAACAGCTATAAATTACAATTGTTTTGCACACATACCTTCTTTCCACAACTCATTCCATTTCAAGGAAAATGACAAAATTTCACATTTAGACCCAATAAATGAAAGAAATAAAAATAAAGAATTAATATAGACAAGAACCTTATATCAATGAATCACAAGTAACAACTAAGGTTCGCTGACTTCACCAACTTTACATACACCCACATCCACCACCATGGTTCCTTTCTTGCTTGATTTCATCACTCTGCAACAGTTTCTCCTTGGAGCCTGCCAAATATGAGTTAGCTAAAAAGCCAAATAACTTATTAAGTAACATTAATTTCTCAACAATTGAAAATGAAAATTAGTACTCTTGAAATTGTAAGTATTGACCAAAATAATTCCTTATTTTTACTAATTAACAAATACATTTTCAAAATTGTAAAATATAATTTAAAATGATAATCCAGTTAACTTTTGTTCTTAAAGACTATGACATAACAATTTAATGGAATATATTATATTATATGCTGATCTCACTTAATGTCAGCTTCCATTGACTAATTGGCTTATAAAATTTATATGTCATCTAGGAAACAAATTTGTCGGTAATTAGAATTGTGTAAATATTAATTATGAAAAGTTAGTAAATGAAAATCTTATTTTTTATTGGTAAATTAGTTTCGGTTGAGGTGACGTTGATGAAAAATCAATGTGAAGGATTATATAAACACCTTATAGTTTAAAAAAATGTATTTATCAATTCGCAAAAATCAAAGACTATTTTAATAAATGCTTATAATTTCTAAGACCAATTTCCATAAACTCATTCATCAATGATACCACACTTAGTTTTTGCAAGTCAAAACTAGAACCTACAAAAACACTCAAAACAAGTTGGATAGTTGTAACATTACTAACAACACCCATATATGAAAATGACAAAGAGAAGAAGAAGAACATACTCTATCCCATAGATGTGGATCTGGCTTCTTATATACAACAACTTTGTCAAGAGCAGAAGGATCAGCCATCTTCCATCGACATTCCGGATGAGGAACACGATGCCTTTCATATTTACTCACTGTCTTTTGTATTGTAGAATTGAATTTAACCTTTGACAAGTAAAACACAAAAGGCTTCTGACATGGGTTTCTTGTAACAGGGCGTGTGTTGAAAGCATATGCAGTGTAATCAGCTCTTCTATACCAATTCAGAAATGTTCTTGAAGGCATTTCAATTTCCCTTGGTGAAAATATACCACGAAATACTTGAACAGCAAAACCCCATGAAACTGAAATAGTCCAACTCTTTTGTTTGTCATAGCAGATTGATTGTTGAACCAGTCCTGCTGAGTCAAGTTTCATTGGTATGGTAAGGCGTTGAAGAGCTTCTAGTCTAGTGACGTTTGGAAAGATTGGTTCAACCACATCAAGATGGTGTAGTGATACCAATGGAGTCACTGGATGTGCTGCAAGTAGCCCAAATAGGTTTCCATACACATCATACTATTTCAATACAAACAAAGGGATGTCAGTGTCAAAACTCGTGTTTCAAACATTACTCTCATGTGTTTTGATGTTATGTTTTGTTTTATAAATCAGAAATGTAATAGTTCATACACAATATCATTAGTTCTAAAATTGTGAATTGTAATTAAGGTATATTTTTTCGATAAATTTCTATAGTATTAAATAATAAAAAAAGAATTAAGAAATTAAAATCATTTCTTTTTTTCCACCTAAATAATATAGAAAGGCTAAATGAAAGGAGTTTATGTGAGGGAAAAACAACAAAAGTGTTTATTGTTTATAGTTGGCCTTGACGACTAAAAAACTTATAGTTTAATTTTTATAGTTGTCACATCAAGATCAATCGTAAAAGTGATTATAATAATAGTTATTACAAAGTTAAATATTATTAATAATTTAATGTTTATAATTAATTGATAGTGAAAAGATTATTTATATCAGAACATATTTTAAGTATATTCAAAACTAAAATGTTAGAAAATTAAAATACTAGAATAGCTAAAATTCCACTATACATGAATTGCAATCGAAAAGGTAAAATAAGTCAAATTTTAGAAAGCTATGTGAATAGAAGAGGAACAAATAAGTTGTCCAGCACCACCCACAATCTATAAAAAGAGGTGTTTTTGGTAGTAAGATATTTGCATTTTGAAGTTAGAAACAAAAGATCACTATCAAATCAATCAAATTCAGTAACAACTGATCAACTAAAAGGCTAGCTGAACAGTTCTAATTAATAGGTAAGTTATTAAATCATAATACCATGCATGCATACAAGACAATCTAAATCTTTAGATGCTTTCATGATCTTTATAATTTATTTATAAATTTCCTATGGGTTTTCTTTTTAGCTTTGGGCCATCGATGGTCTCTGCTGTAACTGCAGAGGACACAACACTAGTACAGGACACAACACTAGTACACTACCGAATTCACTCCTGCTTGTGGCGAAAGCTTTAGAATAAAATAATATGTCAATATCTTTAAAATATTTTATTTAGATTTAGAATAAAATATTATTAGAATATATATTAAAATATGTTTACAATTTATTTTTTAAAAATTTGATATATTTTTAAATTACAGTTTAGTTTAATTTATAGAATAATAAATAAAAGTTTATGAAATGAAATTTCACAAAAAAAAAAAATACTTCTTCACACAAAATATATCATATGTAATTTTATTTATGCAAATGCAATAACAAAAAGACCCAATCACTACCTTGAATTCTAGGAGCGCCCATGCCTTGAAACTCTAAGGTAACATATATAATACTCCCTTTTTTGTAGGTGCGGGAAGTAAAAAAGCATCACCACCGTGTCATATTAGAAAGAAGAAAAAGGAAAAAAAGTCTAAAATAGTAAAATAAAATACAAATATTTTTTTATTAAGTGATTAAACACTTAATTAATTTTTTTATACAAATATAATCTATTAAATTTAAAATAAAATAAATTTGTCATTAAATAAAATCAGAAGCTAATTCTATACTCTAGTTGTCATGCATTCCTTGCTTTTTTTTTTTTTTTTGGTGAAAGTTGTTTTCTTTAATAAACAAGATTAATCTCTCCAAGTAATTGAATCAAAATAAAATGAGAAATGTTATTTGAACATATTTTTGGACACAAATACAATACTTACTTTTATATATACTATGATGACATAAATGTGGGCTATACTTCCTCTCTCTCTTCTTTCACAAATGTGAATTATACTGTATTTATGTCCAAAAATATGTTCAGATAACATTTTTTCAAATAAAATATCTCTAGACAACAGAAAACTATTTTCATAATAAAAACAAAAAATTTGATATCTTATATCCAATAACGTATAAAATACACTTAATTTTCGTGTAATTAGAATTTAAATAGTGACAAAAATTATTATAAAATTAGAAACTATATAAAATACGGAGTATGTTCAAAATAGGAGATATGATATCAACTTTTGTGTTTCTAAAATTATTATTGTTTTTAATAATACTCATTTTGTTTTACAATAAGGGGAGATTCTTATATTAAAAAATATAATAATTAGAAAAAAGAGATCGTTTTACCAAATTATTAATTTTAATTATTAGTAAATTTTTTATTATTATCATTTATATAAATTGTGGTATTAAAAAAATAATTAAAATCATTTAAGACAATTTTTTTTTTTTTTATAGTAGCATTAGAGACGTGGGAGTAGTGTTTTGGTGAAAGAAAAAACAGAAAGAAGAGCGAAGAGTGTAATGAAGACACCGACACTATATCTATCATTGATCTCGGGGGGGCGAAAATACGGTAAAAGTTGACAGTTACCCATAGCAGAAAAATGGAAAGTTCCAGCATTCACCAATGACTACAGTAAATGCCATTAAGAAGCCCATATCATAGGCCCAACCGGTAGGTACTCAATAATCACTGTTCACTCCTCTCACATGTTTAAGTAATTAACCATTATTAATTAATTAAAAACTTTGTTTATCTAAATAATTACCTGGTGAAAACCAATTTCCTTGGTGAGTGGAACACCAAGTTCAGCCATACAAGCTTGCATTCGATCATCAGAACCATAAAGTCCAGGATACCTTCTAATACAACCATCTTGCATTTTCTCAACTGCTTTCGCCAAACCATAACTAATAGCAAACCCACCACCACCATAAGCCATACCATAAGAAAAATATATATTCTGTAAATGACTCTCTGATAAACTTCCAATATAATAAAACTCATTATGATCATATTTATTCAAAACCCTCAACAAATTATCCGTCACAAATACGGTGTCGTCGTCACCCATAACAAACCACCTCACATCATTCATCCCTAAACGCACCGTTTCGGATACGATTCGCGATATTCTAATTGCTGAACGGTGACCTTGTTTGTTCGTGTATGGAAAATTCGATGTATCTGCTGATATTTTCACCATTGGAAGACCTTCATTTGGATTTCTATTCACTTTATCGTCTATCCAAACTATTCCTCTCATCTTTTTTTCTTTGTACCATACTTTTATGTAGTTTTTTCTCTGTTCCCATAGTTTTGAAGACGCTGCGATTCCGAACACCACGTGTTTGAGCTCTGTTCTTTGAGAAGAAGAAATATTATAAGTGGTGTTTGGTGCTGCATTGATAGTATTTGGTGCTGCATTGATAGTGGTGGTGGAAGAGAGATGGTTGATTGTGAATGGACTATGGTTACAGGTGTTTGCTGAAGTTGAAACGAGTTTGAGAGTGTAAATCAAGTATGTGAGAGAAACTAAGAGGATTAGCCATAGCATAAGCTTGGGTGAATTTGAGAGTGAAGATCGTTGTTGCTGTGTTGGAGTTACAGAATTTAGAATTAGCTTCTCTGAATCATTCATTTTTTGGTAATAATGTTATGTTAGTTTCTCTGTTTTTTGTATGATGATAAAAAGGAAATGGGTCTAGTAAGTAAGAAATCAAATTTGGGAGTAACAGCTAGTAAAAAAAACTTATATAAGAGACGATTTTGCAATGTTATAATTTATTTTGTTATTTTAGAATTAGAATTAGAAATGAGATGATGAAAAAGGACAATGAGTTGTGAATGAGATAGAATTGGATGTTGAGGTACAGAACAAAAACAGCACAGTGTACGAGAAATGAGAGGGACCGATGCATTCAATTTTGAAGATAATTAGGAAAATGAAGAAAGGATGGTTGTGGAATTATAGAAAGAGAATTAAGAAGGGGAATCGATGAGAACGAGGAGAAAAGAGATGGAAAGCAAAGATAGATAGCATGCAGAGGTGCCAGATTGCGCGCACTCATAGTAAATCAATACCAAATATCTATATATATATATACTACTAACTATGTGCTGCTAATGTATCATATGCAAAGTTAATTGTTTTTGTGGGGACTTGGTTAAACGAGAGAGGTTTAAGCTTTTGTTTTTGAGTGCTATTTGAGTATGAGTTTAATGCTTCTACACAATAAGTGTAAAATTTTTACACTTATATAATTAGAGTTATCTTTATTCTTTAACTATTTGTCAGTGGAGTTTCTGTGTCTATATGTTAAGGTCAACACTTATATTTTTATGTTCGAAATTTTTCAACATTCATTTAACACTTTATTTTTTTTCTATATATTTATTTTTATTATATTATTAACATATCATATTTATTACGTTACTACGTGTATTTCTTTCTCTCTCATGTGATGTGTCTATTAAACTTTTTCTATATGATGTTTTCTATAGAGAATTTTATAGTTGTCCATGCACAAGTGAATGAAATAATTAATTTTTTTTTCTTAATCCTCATATTCTTACAAAAAGAGACTCATGCTAATTTAGATTTTTGTTTTGAGATAAAGAAAATATGATCAAAATTTTTTTAGCCAAAATTAAAAATTAATATTCTTGATTGATTCGTGAAGCTCGTTATCTTTTTAAGTTCAACTACTTAGAAAACTCAAATACGAACTCAATCATATTGGTTTTTTGTTGTTGTCAAAGTCGGAATGAGTTTAGACGGGTACCCGTTGATGCAAATTATGTTGTCATGCTTGTTCTATAATTGATTTATAAATGCTAGGGTGAATAAAAATGATAATTTTTTTTACTTTACCCTTTAGTTCTGGAGTAAATGAGATCCAAATGAAAATTTTGATGAAAGATTATTTCAATCAAAATTCAAATTCAATAATTCCAATCAATTCGTAATACTCATTGATTACTTGAGTTCAACCATTTGACTTATGTCACTAATCTCTATCTTTTTCATTATCAAATTCGATCATATCCTTATCATTTTTTGGTGCACCTAAAATTTTACTTCCCTCGTTATTTAATTTAGTGCCTACTACCTAATAGCATTATCTCAAATATTTTGAAGTTCATGTTCTAATCTTAAAAATTAGACTTTTAATAAAAAAAAATCTTTGTTTAAATTGTAAATAACATCAACAACATAAAAACAAAAACAAAAATTGTAAATAACATCAATAACATTAAAAATTTGATTCTATTTTTTTTGTCAAAAAATCTAGACTGTTTTTTTTTCCTAAAATATGTTTCTGCTTTTGATTTTTGGAACTTTTTTGTTTTTGTGCCCTATAGTACATGTGAACTTTTATCTTTAGTAATATTTTTTGGGCCCTATAATTCTAATAAAAAAATTTGGACTTTGTACAATTGATCTACATGCACATACCCATGGTCGTTGAAGTTACCTAAGTTACATGTTCTTGTAATGTGTATTTTTCGTTTGAGAGATAAATTCTTAAAGGCAATCCTCTAAACACCTTACTTGAGTTTTTTAATGTTGTTTTTTATTTTGCAAGTTAACTTTGATGTATCAGTTGTTCTTGCTCTCTTTCATTGACACTAAGTATAATTGAATTTTGAAATTCATTAACCAAATTGAGTTCAACCACATGATTTAAAGTGAATGAAATGAATGAACTTTTATAGAATATTTACAATAGTACAACTCATCAAAGTAAGTGAAACATCTAAATTTCTAAACTTTGGAAAAAGTCTAAATTTCTAATATTTTGGTGTAGGGCTTTCGTGAGGCTGCATTATAAACCATAAACAGCAAAATAAACCCTAGGCTATCTATTTTTACATTTTGAGTAGGTTAACTTGTGTTTTCTATCAATGTCGCACTAAACAACTCTTCATCATCTACAACTAGGTTAGTCCCATTTGAGTTTTTCTTTCATTTATCTTGTCGTTAATGACCAAATGCAAATACAATACAAAACAAGATTCCCATACAAATTCCTATTTTAAGTTTTCTTAATATGTACTAGAATACTTCGGTTACTTTTATATAAATATATCTATAAAGTTCATACATTTTCATATGAAACAAAATCTATATAACTCTTAAGAGCAAACTATACTTAGCATGTTTCCCTCTTCAAACTCTTATTTCAGACGAAACTTCTTTTTCTTTGACAATGTTATTTTTGCTTGATAAAATTAAATGACACAGTTTCTTAACCCACAAAAGAAGTCAATACCTTTTAAGGAAAAAAGAAGAAAAAGAAATACCTTATAGTGTTTGGAATTTTCATTCAACAAAATGGTAACCATCTTGTCATCGCTAAATACTAAACAACAAACATAATGTTAATTTTGTCAACGACGGTTGCTGTCAATTGAATTTTTTTAAGAACGTATATTTTAACAATATTTTCACATTTTTTAAGTTGTGATAAAATTTGAAAGTGAGATTTGTAAGAGAAAAATAATATGTGCCAACATTTAAGGATAAGTTTTAGGGTATAATAAAAAATATGTATCAATATTTGATTAATATTTTTCTCTAATTTATCATATAAATTAAGATTTTTTGTATATTTATTTATTCAATTTTGACCTTAATAATTAAATAAATTATTTTCATAATTGAAATTAAAATTTTAAATAAATCATAACAAAAAAATGTTGTAACTATCCATTATCTCATGTGTCATCTTATAACTATCCATTATCTCATGGATCATCCAACTGTTAATTAGTCAAAACTACTATATTTTCATTCTTCTCTTGTTTTACAAATCATTCGTACGGACTAAAACTATTCAATTTGATAAGATCTAAAAAAAATAAAACCATTCAATTTGAAATCCTATTTTGATGCCTCATATTTTAAAGTTTTCTGTTTTCAGTTGACATAGTAGTGAACATTACTTAAAAAAATTTATACACAACTTAAAAGTCTTGGATTTGAATCCGTGATGTTCAACTTAACAATATTAACATTTTTCAGTTGATCTAAGTCTTAGGAACTAAAATTTTCTTAATACACACAAGAATTTCAAATATTAAAATGGCAAAAACACCAGCAGTATCTTATTATTTTTTGCAACAAATTAGTCTTTTAAAACGTTCCTAATGTTTTTCTATAGATAAAATAAGAGGGCAAAAATATATTTAAATTTTATTTATTTTTATTCTCCAATTTCCAAAGAGGATCAAGAATTATCTAAGTTAGAATTTGAATTCAATTTCCAAATGATTTGTCGGTGATTGAAGTTGATTAGCCATTTCAATTCAACCCCTTGGTAAATTAGTAAATGTAAACTTTAACAATTGTTAGAGTTTCATTTAACATTTCCTTCTCAGTTCTAGCCACTTTCTTCTTACAATCAATCAAATGATCAAAAGATTGTTATTAAAAACTGAAAATGGCTTACGGGAGTGATGGAAGGAGGTAGCATGGAGCAAACGCTTTGTAAACGGAATACAAGTTGTTATCATTATTAAAGAGGAACATGAAAAACTAGATACACTATACAAACAAAAATGTACATATGCTATGTATAATGATACATCAATCCTGCTTGAAGCAACTAGTTTTTTCTTGGAGAATGCAAACCAGATGAAGAAGAGGCTCTCGAAATTACAGAAACAATGGAATGAAAAGCATTGGCTGCTATCTTTGATTTTATCTGTCCTCTTTTTGGAAGTGGCCTTTTAGCTCTGAACCTGTTCCTGTTGTTTGCCACTTCATCAGCTGCAACACGACCCATTCTGTTGTTCATTATTCTTTTGAAAGTAGATAGGTAATGTGCGTTATTATGAAAAATAGTGAAGGACAGAGAGTTTATATAGAACTATGAATAGGCTTATACTAAAAAATTTACATTGGAAGGAGGGTGTAACACTTCTGTCTCAGTGATGGAGGTTAGGGAGCATGCCAGCTAATTTTGTTCAATTTTACAAGATTCCTTTCAGATCATCGCAGAACAATTTGAACCTTCAATCTATTGAGTGACCCAAAAACAAATCATAGGCTTCTATAGCTTCAAAGATACAATATTGTTGTTTTCAACCTCTGCCAGTGTTAATGATGAACACGTGCGGGTCAATGTGGTATCTTGAAAGCTGCCCTGTCTTGTGTCTGGTAATGGGTTTTAGTCACTTGGTGTTTTATTTGACAGATATATTTGTTAATGTTTATCATGCCTATTAGGTAGGATTCAAGAAGCAAAAGTTTATTCTTTATATATAGCCTGCAGGTCAAGCAAATATTAATATTCTCCTCTCATATGCACAGATGATGATATGGCATCACATGGTCATCAAACATATTTCGCAGAAATTAGACAAGTACAATTTTAAATGAGAAAAAAAAATGATTGTCTCTCCAATTTTTCTTTTACTCATAGTTTCTGATATTTTGATATAATGTTGAGAATTGGACTTTCTGTTATGGTTGTCTAGGTGGTGTTTGCTTGACTCAATTATATATTATGCAGAAGATTCGGTACGGCCTCCTGTTTGGCTACACAAAAGGACATGGACGTGTGTGGTATAGGGGGCATTGCGGTTTAAAATAGTGTATAGAATGCGTGTGATACATCAATCAAATTCTATTTTATCCTCATTTAAACCAAGAGTGTAAAAAAAGTCATATCTGCTAAATACTTACAAGTAAGGAGCTAAAATATTCTTTCAACCAATACTAAGCAATTTTTCTTCTACACTAATTTTAACTTACATTCAATGCTCATATGTAGGTTTGTTAAAATGAGCCAAATCTTAATCCACATTTTCTAAATAGTTAGTTAAACTGTGTGGGCTGTATCAATAAATTGTTCAATGACTATTATATTTTACAGCAGTGGTTGAGGCTAAGGTAAATGGCTGCCGTGAAAGCAGAGAATGAGATGTTTGTAATAAGGTGTTGGCAGCAGTAATTGTAATAATTCCATACCGAACCATGAAATGAAGTAATATTCTTGGATTTCATGTCAAGGAAGAGGAAGTAAAGCCAATGGAGAAGCTAAACAATCTAGGCATTGATTCTTTGGACCAAAGCTAGAGAAAGCTCTTTGTTCATTTCCTCCAGTAAGTCATATAGATTGCAATATATTTGTGAGTTGCAAATGTTAATAGCAATGTTTCTTAAGAAAAATTACAAATGGATGTTATAGTCAAATTCCCAATCAGAGTTTCATGCCATGGTCTGGGAATAAACTCAAACATCAAAAGGAGACTCACCCCCAGGTTCTCGCCTAACAAAAGAACATGCAACTTGCACAAAAAGATGGAGATAGAACAAAGAAGCATATGTTTCAAGAAGAATGTCCAAAACAAAACTTGGGATAGCAATAGAATTTCGGCCATATCATCAAAGAGGGGATCCAAATCCGGGCAAAATTCATTGCCTCCAACGGAGATAGTAGATCGCTTTTATATATGTATCAATGAGAAAGAGCTACAACAATTGGATGCATGCATATCTCAAGATGCCTGCTTCTATGACTATTCCTTCATCAAACCATTTCAAGGAAAGAAGGTTTGTATCTCAACCATCCTTCAATTTACCTTAAACAACCTTGATTGCATTGAGTAAATAGCTACACTAGATAATCTAGACATATCATTGCAGGAAGTGATGCATTTCTTACAGCAGCTTATTGCTGGCATGGGACAGAATGTGAAATTCAGAGTGAGAACTATATGTGAGGGAGATGATTTAACGGTTGCGGCAAGCTGGCACTTGGGTCATATTCCTTTCCTAGATTTACTACATTTTTCTTATTGTTATTTTCTGTTTCCTAAGGTATAAACGACATAAAGTTGATGAAAAGATTTTTGGTATGGTAGAATGGAAAAAGGAACAAATCCCATTCACCAGGGGCTGCAGTTTCTTCCAGTTGGCGAACGTAGAAGAAAACATGATAATTAGGTACTTACCAAAACAAATAATTGAATCGCCAGTTTTCTGTTCTGCAAAACATAATACTCACTATATAATTTTTTTCAGGGGAGCTGAGATATTAATTGAATCACCAATCAAACCTGGAAGCATAGTTCTGGTAACTCTGAAAATGCAAACCTACTCTTTCATGTATTCTAATTCTGACATGTAAAATCCTATGCTACTTTTGTTTCCAATAGGATTGATTTAATTGGTGTTTTCTCTCGAGAAATTCAGACTTTGTTGAAGACCGTGACTTCATTGTTTCATGACTTTCCAAATGCAGCTGAATGTGAGTTAGGGTTCATATAGTATCTTTCATTTACTTTAAAATTAAGCCAAAATCATTAACATATGTGCAATCATGCATGTTCCTGCAGGGTTTTTAAGAAGACCTCATGCAATACTAATATGGATCTTGAAAATTTACAAAATATTTGTAGAGCCTTTGCTTAGTCCACTACTAGATGGCTACATCAAACTATGGAGCTTCATGATACGATTGCTTAGCTATGCATTCAGTGTTGCAATGTTTCTTTCTAAAACTATATTTAAGTAGAGGGTATGATATCTCACATCACTTTCCATCATCATCAGAGCTCCAGTTCCACCATGTATCCAACATCGAAAGTGCAACCAAGGGTCCTATAACAGGAGGAAGTCGTGGAGGCCGACTATAGGCGACGATTGGGTCAATCATCTCTTTAGTCGCTAGCTCCATTTCGCCAGATTCGTTCTTCTCTTGTTTCTTAGGAGTTGATATCGCCAATATACCTATATCAATATAAAATATCATTTCAAAACAAAAGGTTGTTTCAAATACAAAATTCTGTTTCAATAATTTTCTTAAATTTGCAAGTTCCCACTGTCCAACAACTAATTAACAACTGCCACAATACAACTTTTACAGTATTATATATGAATGAAAGAGATTGCACATACCCCGTGATCCATTCACTGGGTACATTGGCGTGAATCTGTTTTTCGCACGGAGCAGTAGAAGTTCAACAAGTCCACGCATGTGCTATATATATAGCTATATAGTTACACGCCTGCAATTGGAAGAAAACAAGTCTTAGATTTATGAAATACGAGAATAACAAACTCAGAGGCTCAGAGCAATTGAAAAACAGGAAAAGTCAGCCAGAGGTTGTTCATAAACCGCATTAGACTCATTATTATTGATATTTTTTTTTTCCGATTGAAAACTACACATCAGTTTGTGCAAATAACTGTTATCATATAACAAACAATATTTTTTTGTAAAAAAAAAAAAAAAGGAAACCAATTGATTTTAACATGGTAACCTAATTTGTCCCTATGACGTATAGCTCAAGTGTTTCAACCGAAACACTTGAAGTAGTTTGAAAATGAAGTCCAAAGTTCAAAAGCTTGACTATTAATTTAACATAGTAACAACTAATTTTGCCTATAAAACTACATCATGACCTAATCTATATAACTAGTATATCACGACAATACTTTGCAGAAAAGAGAAACTGAAAATCATTGATGAATATTTTTAATTTAAACAGCACATATACAGTTCTAATATGTGAAACAAGCAAACCATGGATCTTGAATTCTTGATGTACTACTACTACTCAATAATAAGATCATTCGAAGAGGAACACAATTTAAAACGAGTTAAAGAAATAAATCAGAAGTTATTGTATCAATACAATTGCGATCCTTGTATAGAATCATATAAGTTAATAATAGCATAATTTCAAATACCGAACGGTTTAATGGTGATGGTATAGACATGAGAGTAAAACATGAAGACTTACAAAAATTTGAGATTGTAGGAAGCAGAAGCAGTGATCAGAAGAACCAATGAAAACAGAATCTGAACAAGAAGCGGCAATGGAAGTTAGATGATTCCCGAAGTTTTGCAACTGTCAACATATAACGCCACGTGTATCGCAGATGGCGTATTCTAAGTTTAGGTTGGTCTTTTTTTAATCTCATAAATTGGATTGGATTGCTACAAAAAGTTGGATCCACTAAACGAGAATAAGGAAGCTACAATTACCACCCATCTATTTCTTACTAATACACCTCCTTATAGACTACTTTTTCTCTCATATCAATGTTTAAGTTACCTTTCGGAAAGATTTAAAAATAACTATTAATTTATTATTCATCTATAAAAAATTATTTCCTAGAAGTTAATGACTTAATGTGTGAACCATTCAAAATGCTTAATATATATGATATATCTAATCAAAAGTACTCAAGAAAAGTTTCATTGAACCATTTATAACTATTAATTTAGTTATACTCTTATGGATAATTAAAATACTTGGGATAAGTTTGGTTTTAGAAAATAATTTCATTTCAATTTTTACTTTGTTTTTGTATGTTAGTGACTGAAATAAAATTAGTTGCGAAGATAAAACTAACTAGAGAGAAAGAGTATTTCTAGAAATACTAAAAACAATGTTTTAATATTTTAAAAAATTTCGAGAAATATTCGGTATATTTTCAAAATCCATTGTATTTTTTATCGTGGAAACGGAAATAAACAGGAACATCCTAAATAATTTGGTCGTAAAGGTCAACCAATTTGTCTTTGTAGAAAGATTCCGCACAATATGTAAAAGCCAGACATCATTGGAGCTAACAAATGCTGCTAATATTATATATATAACCATATAAAACAGAAAATAGTATTCAAGGATTATCAGTTAGATTATAAAGGCTCCGTGACAGAGGGAGACAAATGTAAATCTTTTTATGAATATTTAGTGAATTCTAAGGTCTCTTATATCTTAGACTGAGGCACCATCCCTTCACCTTAAATTTCTTATACCAAAAAAAATAAAGGCTCTAGGACAGACCAAAACTTTTGCTCTCATATTTGTTCCTTAAGCAAACTTCAACATAATACAACACCTTTTTGTAACTTGCAATATTCAACTGGACTATATATAGAAGGGAACTTTCTGTACTTTACAATGTGTCGTGATAAAGATGAACAGACATTGTATATAAGAAAGAATTATTGAGAGTGTGGATCCGGATTGAACTTCACCGATTCCATCCAGATGAGCTCCTTAATGTGCTCTTCAGTGCATGCTGGCTGCTCAAAATCAAAACAGAAAGGCCTTGGAGCAACTGGCTCGTCATTGATGTCATGAAGAGATGAAAGATAAGGATGACATAGTGCCTCTTCAACTGCAAATAAATGAAAATACTATACTGTATAAATATGAAAAGATGAGAGAAGTTATATTCAATGAGCAAGTTATCATACCTGTAATTCGTTTGTTAGGATCAAATATAAGCATTTTCTCTAGTAGATCCAGAGGCTCGGGCGGCATATGAGGAAATCTTGCCGAAAGATTTTGCTTTGTGCATTGTGGAAGTTGTTTGACATACCTTCTCGCATTTTCACTTCGAAGAAATTCAAGCCCAGAATCGTCGGGTGAACCTATTAACTTTTGAGGAAAAGGAAAACAAAATGCATGTCTTGTTTACAAACATGTAATAGTTAATTTACATGGAACTACAAAATTTGCTTATAGGCATTCCATCCATTTTTAATAATAACAGCATTCAATCAAGATGAAGCCTAATTAGATAGATTATTATATGCCTTTTATATCATTCACAAGCAAGATGATGTGCCGGTTGATAGATCAAACTATTCTATATAATGGTAAAGGAATTAGCTAATCATATTGTGAACATTATCTAATGCCATTTATCAACAATAGTAAGTTTGCAACAATCAGGAAGAATTAAAAGTTCAAAAGCCTTATTGCACTTCAGTATAGTGAAGGGTGCCAATTCCCAACAAATTTAGTTCCTATTGTTTGAAACCCCCAAATAGAATCCATAACATGATTAATTTCCTTTTGTTATAACAAGGGCTATGACATCAAATGGGAGCACCAAGCTCATACCTCTGTTATGAGCCTTAGTTGATGAACATAATCTTTCCCTGGAAACAAGGTTTTTCTGGTCATAATTTCAGCAAATATGCAACCAACCGACCAAACATCAATAGCAGAGGTGTACTCTGTACAGTTAAGGAGCAATTCCGGGGCTCGGTACCATCTAGTAACGACATACTCCGTCATAAAATCCGTTTCAGATGTCGTCCTCGCCAAACCAAAGTCCCCAATTTTAAGATCACAATTTCCATTCAAAAGTAAATTACTTGGTTTAAGATCACGGTGCAAGACATTGGCTGAATGCACATACCTCAGTCCTCTTAATAGCTGGTATAGAAAGTACTGCAAAATTCATGAAATATCAATTATGAAAGCTCAATTTGAAAGAAAAAACACAAATACAAGTAGAGATTTCAATCAGACCCATAAGCCGTGGATATGCAAAAATGCAATGGGTGGGATAAAAACAAGCATAATGATATGGGATATGGGGACAGGTAATTACCTGCAAAATTAAACGAGTATGGATGCAGATACGAATACTATAGTACCCAATCCGCCCCGCACTTATATATTATTATTATTATTATTATTATTATTGAATGCATTTATTTGAGTTTAAATAAAAATAATTTTTGTTTTAAATAATTTAGAGATTATTTTTTAGAGATTTTTATAAAATGATTTTTAACCTGATTGTATACAATTTTATAAAAATGATTTTTTAAAACTACAAAATTATCATAAAAGACAAAAAAATGATTTTCAAGAAAACATGTTTGTTTAAAAAAATATTTTTTAAATACATGTTTTTCTAAATACACATATGTCTTTTGCATATCTATCTCCCCCTCTCATCTCTATCTATTATCTCTCTTACCCTCTATTATTTCATGTCTCTCTACTTCATTTTTTTTCCAACCAAATCAATGAATTTAGGTCTTTCATTTCATAATTTTCAGATCATTCTAAAAAAGAAACATATAAATAAATCATTACGAAAATATGTTAGTAATAGATTTTGGAGGATCTGTTCTAATATTAAAAATTGGGTCTTTAATAAATAAAAAATGCAATTTTAATAATTAAAAAAATTGAAAAAATAAATTTTAGTCTCTATACATATATCAAGCTACACGATGTTCTATCCATATCAATTTACATGATGTTCTACCCATACCAATTTTTTTAAATTTAATCACAATGATTATTTTTTGATATATTTTGTTAAAATGCAGATAATGGGTACGAGCACTTAAGTACTCAAATGGCAAAAATACAAATATTTTTCTAAACT
The DNA here is from genome assembly GCA_037974295.1 of Cicer cuneatum. Classification (NCBI taxonomy): domain Eukaryota; kingdom Viridiplantae; phylum Streptophyta; class Magnoliopsida; order Fabales; family Fabaceae; genus Cicer; species Cicer cuneatum. The sequence continues at coordinate 2,023,859 of JBBPBO010000002.1, read as the reverse complement.
GCGGGAATAAGTTCTATACTACCCTACCTACCCAATCCCTACCCATTTTCAACACTACCTTATAAGTTACAGCAGCCCGTGCAAATCTAAGTCGTCCGATTAATTTTAATTTAGCAAAGAGATTCAAAATACAAATTCAAAACATGGACCATCTGATAAAAAATGGGACGGCCTAGTTGCACAACACTGAGAGTAGCTGCAGACAATCTATTTCTGCAAATCTTCATCACTTTCAAAATGGTCATCAATTTTCAATATCTTAGCAAATTAGTAATATGGTAAATGTTGATCACTTTTTTTCTTTTTTCTTTTTATGTTTCTGATATGAATGCAAAACTAAAAGCTCAATACCATGATTGCAGGGAAACCTTAACCTTACCCGACAATGGTCAAGGTTGAGAGGTTGATCAGAACGAAGAATCTGATGAAGATCAGCGTCCATCAATTCATAAACTATGTAAACATCGTTAAAAGCATCCTTTTGTGGAGGTCGTATTATATCCTTTATAGCAATAACCTGTGTACGAATTTCATCATCAAGACCATGCAGCATAATAATAGTAAGCTAAAAAAAATTAAAATAAACAAAAAACAGTGAAGTTGGAATATACATTTTCATGGTCCATGTGACGTAGGAGCTTAATTTCTCTTAAAGTCCTTTTAGCATCAATAATATTGTTAAATGCATTGGTAATCTTCTTGATGGCAACTTCCTCATGTGTATCGGAATTAACAGCAGCACTGAAAATAAAGTAAAATGAGGGTAGCATGCTTGTGATTGTAATTATTGTTACTAAACTAACAAAAACCAAGTCTAGCGCAACTGGTTGGTCCATGGCGCATGTTATAAACTCTCGAGCACCGAATTCAATTCCTACTTAAAAAAAATATTACGAAACTAACTAACCAGACGATGCCATAAGCGCCTCTACCGATAGGTCGAAGAGGAGGAACGTATTTGGAGGAAAGTTCGAATAAGTTTCCATACAAATTGTATTGGACGTAACGACCTCTGTGAGTCAAAACCTTCTTTATTGGATCTCTCTCTGTATCTTTGCTTTTGCTACCCATTTTTGATTCTTTAACTCTTCTTCAATTCTCTTGTTGTGTCGCTCCCTTCTTCATATAAGACTACTTTATTTTCGAATTAAAAATAATCATCCACTTACAACTTGTAGCTTAACTGTTTCAATTTCTTCTGCCTCTGTCCAATCTTTTATGAAATGGCGTTGACGTAAAAGGATCAATTTTCGAATAGGATAAAATTTTATTAAGCTTGTTGTTTAATGATTAAATATTGTAGACTTGGTCGTAAGGAGTGCCAATTTTAAAATCTAGACATCGCCGAATTACTCCTGATCAAAGTTTTGTTTAATAACACACTAGTTAATATACTAACAAATTTTTAACAAAAATGTGATTAACAGTTTTGAAATTCAACGGACTTTGTTAGACGGGGTCCTTAAAGACTTCCCCAACCTTATATTGACTGAATCTCATGTTTTAGTTCTATATTTTAGATTTGGTAGGTATCCTTAGAAAGTAGCAACCAAATTCTTAACTATATCGAAAACCACAGATTGGTAGAATTAAAAAAATACCAAGAAATTGAAATTGACGAAAACTTTGTAGAATAAATCGAGGTTATTGAAATTTAAATTAAGCTGAATTTGAGTTGTGTCTATTTCAATAATTTCTCAACAAAGAAATTTAGATCGTCCAATTTTAACAACACCATCCATGATCTATCATCCACGCATAAACAACATATCATCCTAAAGCAAAAACACTCAAAATTCAAAATTGTCATTGCATAAATAACTGAATATTAAAATAAATGATCAAACAACATTTAGTCAAAGGGGAAATACTATAAACTCTAATCACAGCCAAAACTGCATAAGCTGGAGCAGAACCCATTACAATTAAGGAGCATTTGAACTAGTTGGTGCCCCAAAGCCACCAGCACCACGTCCGAAACCAGGTCTACCACCAGGACCCTGCAACAGAGTCAGAAGAATAAAATGAAAGTAGGACGATGGGATAATAGCCTTCAACAAATGACGAGAATTAGCACCAGTCATCCAAGTACAGTGTCAGTTTTAAAAGAAATACAAGCAGGAATAGAATTTATCCTACAAGGAAGCAAGACACTTCAAACAATATTCAAAATACAAAAGTTAAACATTGCTTCATAATTTGAAGTAAGCTAGAGGTAAAATAGTGCTAACCAACTTCTTAATATATAAAAGTCAAAAACAGTATATAAATAACTAAAAATTTATACAATTTGTATTGGTCTAACACTTATCTTGGATGTGGATAAATAAATGTTGTTCAACATCGTGTGAAATTTGAAGATATATGACATACCAATTTACCCAACACAAGAAAACTTGAACGTCCAAAATAAGTTTATTTGATCAAAGAAAACAGGACCAACCCCCAAGATTTTGGTATTTCAGAAAATAGTAAATAAGCATATAGTCCTTAAAAATTGAGATGCAGTTTACATTCTAAAAAGCAACGATATTTCAAAAGTAATTAATATTTATACAATTCAGAAGCTTAGCTTATCTAAAGTGAGTACAAGTCTGCTTTATAATGAAAAAAGGACACAATGGAATATAAACCTAAAACAGGGAAACTAAAACGTGGTGGTCACAGATATTCAAGTGGAGAATGGACTAACAACAAAAAACACTCAGAAAAATAAAACATAATTAAAAAAGCACCCATAAAAATCAACGACAATTAGTAGGAACACAATCAATTGCAAACAAAGTAAATTAACTAAATCAGTAGGAACACAAAATCCTAACATCATTCAAGTGAAACAATAGCGCAATAAGATTACCCCAAAAGAAGGCCTGTAGTCAGCTGGAGCTCCACCCTTGTCTCCTCCAAATTCACCAGCAGGTCCTCGGGGACCTCCACGGTATCCATCGCGGTCACCACCAAACCTCCTTTCTCCCTCAAATCTAGGTGGGCCCCTGATCAAAGAAAACACATTTCATTCAAACAAACTATAAAAACAGTAACATCAAAACCTTTCCATAGCAACAACGCCGATTTTTACCTGGGGCGATCACCAGGTGGACCACCGAATGGCCTGCCAGCTGGCTTAGCCTGTTTCTTCAAAGTGGCTGGAACAATCTCAGATGGAAGATTGAGGTAAGTCCTAAGGAACTCAATTCCATCATTGGTGAGGAACCAGTAATAATGCATCCAAGCAAAAGTTTCCCTAACATATTCTCTTGATTTGAAACTTTGCATCAGCTTAATCACTTGGAGATTAGGCACATCAATCTCTGGGTGCTTTGCGAGATTGAAGTCCTTCTTGGCATAGCAAACTCCCTCTGAACAACAACTTCACCAATTCAAACACAAAAATTCACAATAAAACGTAACCCTAAAGTATTGAACAAGAATAACACACCTTGGAAGAGGTACTTGCAGATCTCTCTACGGTTTTTCTCTGAAATGATCTGAAAATTTTAAACAAAAAATAAGTAAAAATAAATTCATATTCATAGATTCGACGTGTGTTTACAAAGGAATCGATTAGGGATTACCATGGTTGCAATTCAGAGGCAGAGGCAACCACACAAAGCTCAGTGATGAAAATCCTAATACGTAAACCCTAATATTTACAAGTTTTATATACCTTTTATGGGCTTATTGGTAGCCCATTTGCAGTTTCATTTGGTGGCTTTTCTCTGGCCCATGTAAGCTCTTTCTTTTAGCACTGGCCCATGTAAGCTCTTACTTATTAAAAATTTTGTTGTAATAAAAAAAAATGTAAGTCTTTTCAATATATTCTGTTTTTTTTTTAAACAATATACTCTATTTTAAATTTTAGTGATTGAAATTTATATAATTCACACAAACTTTATTTGAGATTCATATAATTTTGTCAATCTATTTAAATATTAACTGAGAAAATGTGTGTTAGGAGTTATATGTGTTAGATAAAACTTCTCATAAAAAAACTAATATCATTTTATGTATCAGTTAAAATATGAATTTTGAAGATATAATGGCAAAAACATGTTTTATATCAATAAATAAGTTTTTAGTTCTTATAAAATTTTATTTTTAATCCTTATAAAATAAAAATAGTCAGTCTTTAGGTTCTAACTCAAACGTGAATATTATTAGTTTTGATATTTTGTCCTACATATGTTGTAAGATAAAAAAAAATCACAATAGAAACTAATTAAAAGTAAATAAACTTGTTTTAGGAACTAAACTTTTTGAGTCGTAATTTTATAAAAATTAAAAATATATTAGCGATGTTATATAGTATGAGAAAGATTTTCAAAAAAAATCACGAAAATTAAAATTTTAAGTTACAAAAATCAATCTTACACTAAAGTAATTGAGCTGAAATAGTCAAATCATTTAGAAAATAACAAATATGTTTTCTTGTATTTATTTAGCATTTTCCAAATCATATTTAACCTTTCCATTATATTTATTATTTACTTTTTTCTGTATACAAAGAGGGCCCAAACTGAAAAACTAAGTAAACTTGAATATACGTTGTTAAATGTGAATTTATGATCCATATTCTTTCTCCACACTACATATTTTCATCATCGCTTTGGATAATAGGTGGGAGCGGCATGATCTTGTCCCACATATATCTGGTGAACATTTTTTTTTTTAAATTAATACTCCTTTGTCCATTAATCATAGCAATAATCTTCAACATCAAATAGTGTCGCCGCAACAAAAAGTTAAAAGTCATATTTATTACTTTTTTTTTGTATGTGAAGAAAAATTACAAAAAATGACCACGACCAATCATTTTTATGAAAAGAAATTAAGAATTTCGTTTTTTTCACCTCAAATGGATGAAAAACACTAATTTTCAAAATATATTTAAATATTATACATAAATATTATTTTATCTCTTCTTTAGTTTTAATATTTTTACCTTTCAACTACTATTATATATTGTATAATAATACAAATAATATTGCGGCTTATAATTAAAACACAAGCGTTCAGATACTAGCTCTCGTCAACTCTCCGTCGCCGTCACAGCCACTCCGCCCGTCGTTCCTCTGCTGCCGTTGCCGGAAACCCAGCCACCGGCACTTTTGATTCTTCCTCTTCGGTGAGTTATTTCTCATTTTCCTCTTTCTTAAATTTGAAAGCCCCAAAATGTTCCAAACCCCTAATTCCATCTTTCATACTAAACTTAATTTCTCTTATATTCTTCATTAAATCAGAAATTTGGTCCTCTAAATTCATTTATTGATGTTAGTTTTTATAACTATGGTGTGGATTGATCTGAGTTGTTGGTACAAGGTGGAAGACTATATAAGAATTAACAAATCAATTTTCCCTAAGAGATTTTGGTAGTGGAGAGGTCTAAAGAATCGTGAGTTTACTATTGAATCAAGCTTCATGGAGTGCATTGAGTCAAGCTTCAGCAAATGCAATACAAAGGGATGCCGAAGGAGTTATAAGAAGGAGGTCTAGAGTTCACACCGGAAAAACTGACCTAGTTATTAATTTATTAACATTTGCTTATAAAAAAAATCAGCATAATAGTGAGATAATGCCATTGCCAGCTAGACACAGATCTTAGAATTTAGGAGAGTTAGTTTGTATTTTGGTTCTATATTAAGATACAGTAAGTAATGAGAAAAAGGGAGTGAAAATTTTTGTGAAACTTCCCTTCTTTTAGCTCTATTTGCCTCTCTAAATTCTCTCTTAATTCTGGAGTGTAACCCTACTCGAATTGGGTCATAACAAGAGGACGATGGCAGCGGAGACGTTGACTGCAGGTGCAGGTACTACACAATTGTGCGTACTATTTAAAAAGTTGAATTTGCATTAGAAGTGCAATCAATCTCTTAAAAATTTGAATTTTGATGTCTTTAAAATAAAGATTCCTTTTGTGATTCTTTAACAAGTGCCCTAATGAGACACGTGGCAGCATCTAGATTATTGAATTAATCAGACAGATGAAAATGACTGAAAGGTATGGTGCCTTTCCCGTTAATGTCAGAGAATCCGAATCCCTATCACACCAGAGTTTTCTTCCCACATTCATGTACACATGTCTGCAACCTTATTTTTATTATTATTAAAATGAAAAATTACATGAACACTGCCTGAGGCGACTTCATAAAAAATTGATTTTGGGAATCTTGGTTTCATCAAAGCTAGAGAGAGGATGCACATTTTCCAGAAACTCTTCAACGGCTTTCGGCAACGTGTTTGGGTGCACCGTTGTTATGCTTCTTCACCTTGTCTTGCCTTTGATGATTCATTTTCTCTCAATCCAAATACTTTTCTATGCTCAAGGAACCTCGATCCACCTCTCAATTATGTCTATCAAGGTATTTTATTTTATTTTTACTTTTTGAGTGAATGACTTGCCTTAGCATAATGTAACAATAAATGTTAGTGTATGTTTTATTGTTGTGTTGATTCTTTTATTGTTTTATATGATATATTTGTTATGCATATATTTTAATCTTTTTAAATTGCAGTCAAGTATTTAAATTACGGTCATGGTAATAGTTGAGTCGCAATCCTTAATATTTTGGAGAATTGTAGTCAAATGTGGCTGATGCGGCCTCAATAGCAGTCACATTGCGGTTAAAACAACTTTCAAATATTGTTCCATTATGCCGCGGCCTAAATTTGTGGTTGCAGACCGTTATTTTAAATTATGCATATGGTTACTGAAGAAATTAGGTTACACTTTGTGTCGCTGTCTAGTGTTATATGCTAATTTTTCTGTTTTTACTTTTAAGTGGAAGATTTTGATCAAGTTAGTGTCAATCTTATGTTGAGTATTATTGATTTCTGTCATTTGAATTCTAATTACGTTTAGTGTTAGTATATTTATTGTTTTCAGAATGGCCTTTTGCCTGTGCCAAATTCAACAAAAAATTGCAATATGGTTTTATTTGAGAGAATTTTTCTTTCAGATTATGGAATATTCTATCTGTAAGAATAAAAAATAAAATAGCAACCTGACATTAAAAGTCTTCTCTTAATACCTCGGTTGATCGAATTATGGATTAATTAATAATAATTCATAAGTATTTGTGTAAACTTTGCATGGTAATTTTAAGGTGTTCATGTTTCTGTATTAGGTTTCAACCTTATTTGAGTTAGTATATTTACAGGAACTGCCACTGAATGCAGAGATATGCTCCGGCAGGAGAAATCAGAACAGCGAGCTCCACCTGCTTATTATGTGCCTAATATGCCTGAACTTAACTCTCAACTGAAGCAACTAATGAAACTGGGCAAACTTTGTGAAGCTAGGGATATGTTTGATAAAATGGCTCACAGAGATGAGATTTCATGGACGAATTTAATAGCGGGTTATGTCAATGCCGCGAACTCGAATGAAGCATTGATCTTATTCTCAAATATGTGGGTTGAGCCTGGACTTCAAAAGGACCAATTTGTGGTTAGTGTTGCCCTCAAGGCTTGTGCACATGGCATGAATGTATATTTCGGAGAACTATTGCATGGATTTTCGGTGAAATCTGGTTTGATAAACTCGGTTTTTGTCGGCAGTGCCCTTGTAGACATGTACATGAAAGTCGGAAAAACAGAACATGGTTGCAGTGTCTTTGAAAAAATGACAACAAGAAATGTAATATCATGGACAGCCGTTATTGTTGGGCTTGTACATGCTGGTCACTGTTTGGAGGGACTATTGTACTTTTCCGAAATGTGGAGATCAAAAGTGGGCTATGATTCACATACATTTGCCATTGCTTTAAAGGCATCCGCTGATTCAGGTTTATTACATTATGGGAAATCCATACACGCGCAAACAATAAAACAAGGGTTCAATGAAACCGCGTTTGTTATTAATACTCTTGGTACCATGTATAATAAATGTAAGAAACCAGATTATGTCATGCGGTTATTTGGAAAAACGACGATGCCAGATGTAGTTTCATGGACGAACCTTATTACAACTTATGTACAGATGGGTGAAGAAGAATGTGCATTGGACACATTTAAAAAAATGAGAAAATCTTATGTCAGTCCCAATGAGTACACTTTTGCATCCGTAATTTCTGCCTGTGCAAATCTTGCTGTTAGTGAATGGGGGGAACAACTACATGGCCATGCATTGCGTCTAGGTTTGGTAGATGCCTTGTCAGTGGCTAATTCCATCATCACTCTTTATTCAAAATGTGGGCTGTTACGGGAAGCTTCATTGGTATTTCATGGTATGGCTAGAAAAGATATTATTTCTTGGAGCACTATAATTTCTATTTATTCTCAAGGAAACTACGCAGAAGAAGCTTTCGGCTATCTATCAATGATGAGAAGGGAAGGACCGAAACCAAATGAATTTGCCCTTGCTAGTGTGCTGAGTGTATGTGGAAGTATGGCACTTCTTGAGCAAGGTAAGCAGGTGCATGCTCATGCCCTGTGCATTGGCTTAGACCATGAAGCAATGGTTCATAGTGCTCTCATTAGTATGTATTCAAGATGTGGAAGTCTACAAGAGGCTACAAAAGTCTTCAATGATATAAACAATAACGACATTGTATCATGGACTGCAATGATTAACGGATACGCAGAACATGGTTACAGCCAAGAGGCTATTAGCTTGTTTGAGAAAATTTCCAGTGTTGGTTTAACACCGGACTATGTGACATTTATCGGGGTTCTGACTGCTTGTAACCATGCTGGATTGGTTGATCTCGGTTTCTACTACTTAGAGTTATTGACTAATGTGTACCGGATCACTCCTTCGAAAGAGCACTACGGTTGCATGATCGATCTTCTATGCAGAGCAGGGCGGTTGAGTGAAGCTGAGCATATGATACACAACATGCCATTTCCTAGTGACGATGTTGTGTGGTCGACCTTACTTAGGGCATGTAGGGATCACGGGGATGTTGACCGCGGAAGATGGGCAACTGAACAGATACTTCGCTTGGATCCAAATTCTGCTGGAACTCACATCACTCTAGCTAACATATATGCTGCCAGTGGAAGATGGAAGGAAGCAGCACATTTAAGGAAGTTAATGAAGTCAAAGGGAGTAATAAAGGAACCGGGATGGTCTTGGATTAATGTCAATGATCAATTAAATACATTTGTTGCCGGGGATCAATCTCATCCACTAAATGAACATATAACAGCCATTCTGGAATTACTAAGCACAAATATTGGAGATGCTAGGTTGGATTCAGGTTCTCTGGTAGAAGATGTTGAAGATTAGCTGAATTCTGCCTTATTATGTCAGTGCTAGATCAAAGTACTTTTTACGAGTTTCCATCTTGCATAAATTTCAAATGATTATTGGGACTTTGTTTACCAGCTCAAAATAATTGAAAAATGTCGGATTTGACGCTGGTTCTCCAGAACTGAGTTGGACATCATTCAAAAGGCAGCAATGTTTTCTTTTGACAAAACGTATAAATCAAAAGGTAATTTTTATTGATGCACTAAGTATTTGCCTTTTATTTCGTTCTTTTTGTGCAATCTTAGTTATTAGCAAGATGTAGTTATGAATATATTATATGTATATGCATAGCTTCCAATGATGCAATACCTTTTAGAGTTTAGACCACCTATTATTGTTAGGATAGAAGAGAGACACTTAAACAAGTAAGTTCACAATGGATGGCTCGATGAAAGTGAAGACTACTAATCTCCACTTAACTACTCGATACGTAGTTGAACGTTATTAGCATTGTAGGGATGACTCTAAAGAATTCACATGAAATATGGCGAACCATAAACAGAAGGTAATTATGATGGTGGATTTGGGAGTTGAGAATACTGATAGTGATAAGAACAATTCCTATCCAATGTTGGAGATAGTATTATTATATAAACTAGGTGTTAACAAAAAGTAAAACCAGAGACTCAGCTCCTAGCTATGGAGGAACTTACTCTCCTAGCCCAAGGCATAATAATAAGCCAATAACAGAAAAACAACTATGTCCCCACCAATTTCCTAATTATTCCCTCCTCTATTTCTTTTTCCTCCAACTGACATGCTACTTAGTACTTGGTGCTCCGTTTCATGTTGGTCCGGCAGGAACAAAATTGCCTATGGAGTTTCAGGAACAAAATGGCTTCATCTCCAAACCATAGGGCACGTCAGGTTGAACAGAAAGAAGCATCAGCTGTACTTCACCAATACGAGCAGGGTATACATACATTGCTATCTTTTATTGTTCTTTTTTTAATAACTGTAAAAATTTGTGAGAATTTACTGAAATATTATTTCTTATGTTATGTTTTAATCAGATTTATTTTATTAGATATGAAAGTTATATTTTATTGTTTTTCTTCTACCGTATTTACATTGTTCCACCATACGTAACAGCAGTCCTTTTGTGAATATGTCCCATTATTTTGCTAGCTTCTGGTGTCTGTGTTTATTTTGATTGTCTTAATTCTATAACTAAAAACTAATATTATTTTTCCATTGTGTTCACTAAAATGTAAAGAGCACGGTTTCGCATTTTTCTCCTATATTTTTTTAATAAATTACACACAAGTCATTGATTACTGTACTGGTTACTTTTGTTGATTATGCAGAATCGTCGTGCACAAATGCAGTAACTTATTTTCGTGGTCAGTATGAATTGTACAGATAAGTGTAATATTTATTCTCTGACTGCTCAAGGAGGAAGAGATGACTGATCAATGGGCTGATGACTCTGGATTTTGAGATCTCTCATCGTGTATGATATTGCATCAACCCAGATCAAGCTGTCTACATTAAGGGTGTAACCATGAAAACCGAAAGAGAAGCAATGTGATATTATTATGACAGATTAGTTGACTTTGAAATGGTTATGCTTCTGACTGTAAAATGAATTGTGTCTGTGAAGTAGCTGACTTATGTTTTTGGCGGTGTTGAATGAGGAGAAAATATTGAGAGACATAAAAAGAAATTAAGAATTTTGTTTTTTTCACAGGATGAAAAATACTAATTTTCAAAATATATCTAAATATTATATGTAAATATTATTTTACCTCTTGTTTTAATTTTTTTTATCTCTCAACTACTATTATATATTGTACAATAATACAAATAATATTAATAAGATTAATGTAACATGTGATCCCTATCTAAAACTTGGTAGGGAGCATGTGCTAGGCTGGTGGAACTTCTCACTTAGAAACCCTTCGATGATCCAACCAAAAATTTACATCACTCCCACTCCAAAATGTCCATATAGTATTCTGTTGGAACTTCTCCCCTAAGGAAGCTATGACATTCCAAAAAGGCGAGTTTGTAGGGATGCTAGTAATGTGTCGCCCCATATTTCTCAATATTATTACAACACAAAACTTAAAAACAAAATATGATTCTTATCGTATTTTATACGGTATCGTACTCTTCCCATATAGAACTTGATGACATGAGGAATGCTTCATTCATGTAATGAGGATTCTTGACACTGAGGCCACTATTTCTCTTAGCTTCACAGCAAACTTTCCACCCCTACAATGTGAGCTTTACGAATATTTTCAGAAACCTCTCTATTATCTCTTAATTTGTTGGCACACTATAATGAGGAATGCTTCATTTGAAGGATTTGTAAATATATATATATATAGTTATTGATCGATTAGTCGTAAAAACATAGTTATGCATGCCTAAGTGTTGGAAGACGCAATACCTTTTGTTTTGTTAAACATAGTTATGTTTAGCTATGGTTGAACTACAAAGAAAAATTTGGCCAAATTATCTCACAAACTCTCAGATAGGACTTTATTCTATATTCACCACCATTTTGGCAATGACCATGTATATCACATTGCAAAAGAAAATTTGGCCACAATATCTCACAAACTCTTGCTTGTCCACTTTAATTTGACATTAAATATTTATATAATAGACTTTTACACATATTTTATATAATAATAAAAAATTAATATTTCTCGCCATTTTAACTATAGGAAATTATCATTGTTACAAACGATTCTCTCTTGAAAATTAAGGAGAGATATTGAGTGGCTAATTTCACCCACAACTTAATTGATTTTCCATCAAAATCTAATGATATTAAATTATGAAAAATTATTAGTAGATACCAAATCTAATTATAGAATGAGAGAGATTGAAAAAAATGAGATGTTAAATAGAGTATAAAAATAATAGGTGTATGTGTAATACTGTTATTAAATTATTACCTAATAAAAATTCTATCGCTCTAACCAAACATTTTAAAAATATTTATTAAATAAATTTCATTGATAAATTTATATTATTATATTTCAAAATATCAGATTCCACGCTCCAAAGAGGAGAGAGAGAGGATGTGGTGGAAGTTATTAGCCATCCAATATTTCCATCCTCCAATGATGAAGATGTCCCCTATTAGGTAAAACAAGTCCTACTAATTAGCTCAAACGATCAAGGTGTCTAAATATGTGTACATCTAATAGTCTAATAATCTTGAGAACGTGGAACTACAACTTCAGTATACAATTTCATGCCTAGCGTCAATCGTGAGTCTCATTGAGTTTGGATGTTACACTAAAAAATTAAAAAAAAAATGTTTGAGACTGTTGTTACTGGTAAAGTCAAAAAGCTTTTTGTGTACGACACAGGTCTGGGGTTGTTGTATAAAAGAGACACAAATTTGGAAAAGGCAAACCCATTATTATCATTTCAGAAAGCAACCACTTGTACAGTCAAATACCAAATCCAACATGTTTTGTATTTTTATGAATGAATCTTCTAAATCAAGTAACTTTCCTCTGCAGGTAATTTCAATCACCTTTATTTCTTTTTTCTTCTTCCATGTCAAAACACTCCATAAACACTTCAAGCCTCAATATTACACATATACATATACATTATACTTTCACTCATCTTTTTCCACTCTTTCCAATCAGCAATCAAAAACAAAAAGTCAATAAAATCAAAAGGACAAGAAACAAGCTCTTTCTAGTTAGAGAGATATATAATTAATCAGGACTTCAGAAGAAGGGAGTATGAGAAAATCTTCTTAATTAATTATAAATATCTCATAAAGAAGAAGGAAAAGGAGAAAGTGAATTTGTAATTCCCATATTTGATGATGATGAGTTTGGTGGTAGTACTTGTTGTTCTTCAGCACTCTCCCAGAAAATAAAATTAGGACATTGATGTTGAGTTTCCACCCATTCATTCAACTCTTGTCTCTGCAAAGAATCCAATGTCATATCTCCTTCTTCATGATCCATATTACATGACTGCACTTCATGATGAATTGGCACAAAGTTTTCTACATTCTCTATCAATGGTGGAAGATAGTTACTAGTATCATGATGAATGGTTGCAGCTGCTGTAAAACCTGTTGCTGCAGAATGAGGAGGAATCAGGGTCTGAATTTTATGATGATGATGATGATGATTCATGTTCCATGTTTCAGAGCTCAAACTCATCATAGTATCATGGAAGAGTACTTCTGGTCTTGCATTATGAATGGTGTCTGTTGTTGTTGTTGTCACATGATCTAGTGAACTTGTGTCAAACATAAATAAAGGGCATGTTGAAGAGAATAAGGTTTCTGGTTTTGTTGTTATAGTTTCTTGGTTGGTGAAGTAATTATCTAGTTGATTGGAATTGTAATTGAACTGAGGATGATGATGATGATGATCAACAGTACTTGGTGCATTAATGGTACTGGTGATTGATGAAGGAGCAGAATTAGAATTAGACTTTCTTATTTTCTTTTTGATCCATGAATTCCAATAGTTTTTTATTTCATTGTCAGTTCTACCAGGCAAGTGGCTTGCAATGTGAGCCCATCTGCGTTTCATTAAATAATTACTTAAGTATGCATTAAGTTAATTTCCTGTTTAAATTAAGAGAAAGCATATATATCTTGCTAATTAAGATGCTTAAATAATAAAAATGAAATCGTAATTTGCAAGCAGACATGTCAAGAAATAAAAAATATTTTAAGAAATTAAAAATGTGAGTGGCAGGCTGAGGTATACAAACACTGAAAACAGACGAGTAAATTCCAACTGACAGAATTGCCAGCTTAACTTCTCTAAAACTATAGCTTCGAGGTTGATATATCAAAATTGCTTCATTAATTAATAGTAGCTGTTCTTTATGTTTTATTATTTTTTTCAATTATTAACTATTAAGTTATGTAGCTAGTAGTCTCAGAAATCTCAAGTCCATTTCTACCTGCAGGTGTTACCTAATATATTGATACTTTTTTTTAATTTATTCCAAATTTCAAGCGGTTTTTACATACTTAATTTCCAAAATCCACATATTAATCAACATTTTGAAAAATAAAACCATATTCTTGCTGGTTCAGTTCAACTAGCTAGGAAAAGCAAGGGATACATACAAGATACTTTGACATATATAAAAGCAAGAAGAAGGAGTGATCATGATTCAAAATGCTTAATTAGTAGCATAATTTTAAATTACAGTTACGCTGCAAACATTTGTATTGCGGGTAAATGCTATCAAAATTGCGACTGCAATATTGTTGCAGCGACTTCAATTAAAATCCGCAATATTGCACACTGCAATTTAAACCAATGATTGGTAGTATGAATAGTACTAGCTAGAGTGATTGAAATTTGAAAGTTGAAATGAACTAACCTGTTTCCAACAACCCCATGAAGGCTTATAATTAACTTCTCCTCTTCAGGTGTAAACCTTCCTCTTCTAATATCAGGCCTCAAATAATTAATCCATCTCAAACGACAACTCTTACCACACCTTTGAAGCCCTGAAATAACAAACATCATCATATTGATTAATTAATCACAGCAATTAGGAAATGATCAGGAATTAATTAAAGGCATGCAATTGCAGACCAGCTTTCTCTGGAACTTCACTCCAACAACCATATCCATGAGTAGTAATATATCTAATGAGTTTCTCATCTTCCTCAGGAGACCAAAGCCCTCTCTTAACCTTCTGTTGATTGCAGCAAGAATGGTGACCCATCTTAATTATTATTAATTACTTTCTCTTATTCTTCTTCTTCTTCTTCTATCTATATATTACTAATTCTTGTCTCTTTTTAATTTAGTGCATTCATCAAACATGTTGTGTGCAATGAAATAGTTAGAGTTATCTCTGTTTCATTCTCTTTAAAAACTGAAGAGGGAACCGAAGCCGACATTTACAACCTGCATGTGGGTCCCACATCTTCCATCTAACCCTAAAGTGACGTTCCATCAACTTTATTATTCTTATAGCTAGCCATTTTCTACGTACATGTTTGTGTAGTAGTATTACGTAGCAAAAGCTTCTTCACACTTTATTAATTACCGCAACAAGACACACCAAAGTAACTCAGAATAAATAAGGAAAGGATCTTAAAAAAGAAAGAAACAATATTATAGAGACTAGTATTGTTGCCGATTGTTTCCTCTCTGCCAACTATATATATATATACGTCATTATACATCATCACTATAACTCAAGTGGATATATTTACTAGCTACGTGTGAAAGAGATAGGTTGGATTCTTTTTTAATTTATACACATAAAGTTAAGTCCAATAATTACTACACTTTCATATCTTTTTCATGTACTTTGCTGGTATAGAAAATTAATTAAATGGTTCATTGGTGAAATAATACATCAAAAAAATGACTCAAGTGGTTTGAGTTTTATTTCTTAATGGTGCTTTTAATATGGACATTTTAAAAAAGAAACATTATTAATAGACATCTATCCACTCATTTTACGCTTTGACAGAGATAGAAATAAAGAGCGTGACGTGATAGATGTAATATATTATTGATGATGCAATAAAAATAGAAAGATAGAGAGATAATAAGTATAGTCATGAAAGGTGTTGCCTTAAAATTTGGAAAAAAACATAAAGAAGATTTAGACAGCAGTTAAACATTGATCTCAGCTCAGATACATGGTGTCTCAATATTTTTGGAAGTCTTGTTCGAATCTAAAAATTGGACCTCTAAAATCACAAAACTCCAATATCAATTTTCAAATATTCTAATATTTGGTGGTGGGTAGTGGCGCCTTGTGTAGTGCCACTATCACACACCCGTAGTGGGAAACTGTATCTTTATTATAGACATAAAATATAAATATAAAATTTTTAGAGTGTTTAGTGTATAAAATCAATATCAATGCAATTTTTCAAAGGTTATACTATAAAAAATTTAGAGTCTTCGATATGTCATTTTTTGATTGTACCGATTGATTGGCCGGCCCCGCTAAGATATATCCTCTTTGGGATTGTGGATCCTTGATGAATGTATATGTCATATATTTTAAATCTTTATTTCATAATAACTTGTTGTAGAACCCTGTAAAGCATAATGTGAGTGACAGTGTGAATAGGACAGAAAAATCAGTTCGTTGTTTTATGATTTAAGCAAGCCCAAACTACTAATTATTTTGACTTGATTGTGTCTTCATTTAATTAAGAAGGAATAATAAATTCATTAATATTGTTGGCATAACGTGTACAAGTAATAGGATTGACGTCAATTAAAGTTAATAGCCTTATATAGGACCTGTAAATTTCAGTTTAATTTGTAAATTACACAGGTTAGGAGTTCCAATTATTATTATGTACCCAATAAAAGTTATAATCATTGTTGAATTTGATCTTAACACTTTTCAATAATTTCAACTCTAATAGACCTGTACTTATTTTTCAGGACCTGTGTGGGACCACCACCACAGACGATCGCGTGTGAGTAGTGACTTAAAAGAGGAAGTGGGCGTGTATCAACTAGACTAATGCGGAGCTTTAAAATTGATTTTGATTTTGATTTTGATTAAAACACAAATATTATATTGGATACATTAATTTAAAAATAAGTCCAATAGAAAATGCAAAATATGTTAAGTTAGGTAATATGTCCAAGTTTAAATATTAAAATTCGCATATATTTATATCTACGTGTTTCTTTATAATTTCATCTTCAGTTTGAGTTTAAAAATCACTTTTAGATTTATGAAATATAATTATGAATAAATTTATTGATATATTTGTTTAACTAATTTGTAAGTGTATTCCACTATGTTACTATGTAGGATTGAAATTTATATGTGGCAAAGATAAGGGCATGTCACATGATAATACCCGGGTCGAAGGTGATGGGGCCACGAATTCAGGAAAGATGTTCTGTCGGCTTAGCCTAAAAGTGGGCTATTATCGTGTTTCAATGATGCCTCCATCGAAAAGAACCATTAGTTATGGAGGCGAGATCATGTTGCTTTTACACAATGACATTGCCTCTTAAAGTATCCATGCAATGAACTTCATAATCTCATTCCTGAATCTTTCTAATATCGTCATCAAGATTTTGCAAATATAGATTAGTGAACTTCAAGATCATAATCATTGGATAAAGACGACATGTCACAATTGTACATGAAGTTGATTAGTTTATTTTTATATTTTTAAATTCCAGTAATTTTTATACCTAATTGTACATAAAAATTAGTGGGCAGGCTCCGGTTAATTTGATTATTGCCAATGTTTTACTTACCTCTTCTATGTAGGACAGGATTTTGTTATCCTAAAAAAGGTATGTTCATTGTTGGTCACTCTAGGAAAAGCACCCTCTGTTATGGATATGTGGTGTATCACCTCCTTGAAGATGGTTAAAATGTAACATGGATAGGGCATCTAGAGGTTCACATGACTTACTTGATTGTGGTGGTATTTTTAGAGACAATAGCATAATTGCATTGGGTGCTTCAACATTAATCGGTGTCTCAGTTGCTCCGCATGTTGAGTTGATTGACACTATGAGTATATTTGATTTAGTTTGATTTAGTTTGTAAGAAGGTTGGCATAATATTTGATTAGAAACCGATTCTAAACTTGTTATATCGGCTTTCAATTCTTTTAGTATTGTATGCATTGGATCTTGTTTCTCGTAGTTTTTTTTTAGTAAAAGATGTTTCGATAAATAGAAGAGTGTAAGTATTTATAAACTACTTTTAACTTTAACGATTATGGGGATAAAGGGTGTGTCAACCATTGTGCGTGACTTACATCCTTGTTTCCCATAGACGGCAACAATGTTCTTACCTCAATTTGGCAACACCGCATTTTCGAGATATTATTCATCTTGAGTCTTGTGTAATCCTTTATGATTTCGTCTTTGTTAGGCGTTTCAGTGAATTAAAAAGTGTAAATGTTGTTTATAAACTAATATTGGTCTAAATTTTCAACGAATATGAGATTTTTTTGTGTATTTGAAGATTAACCTATTATTCATTTAAAACACATAATTTAATAGCACTTTTGGTCCCATATTTTATTTCAATAACGAAACGTCCCTCCATTTTAAAATTAAGCTGGCCACAAGAATAACACTCGTTGCAATTTTAGTCTATCGCTCATAATTTTTGTGTCAAAAATAATGATGTGATAAATTTTTAAATAACATGAAATTAAATATGTTTACATGGCAAAATATACGTGGATTTATATTTATCCACCTCATCAAACAATATAATAATATATTTAAAAAATAAAAATTAAAATTAAAATTAGAAATTAAAATAAATTACAAAAAGATAAAGTTATGATACTTAATCCAACTTTATTAGTAAAGCATTTGTTTTATAAGTGTGACATAAGATAGATAAAAATATTTGATTTAAAAAGACGATAACTATTTTCGTAAACATATATAATAAACGGAAAATTAAACCGAATAAATTTTACTTGATCAAGAAATACCATGCTTGTTGAAGAAATGCCTTTGTTTGGGTGCAGTTGTGTTGATTAGTTAAAACACACAACTAGTAAAGCATTTGTTTAATATGGCATTTCAAACGTTTTGTATTGATACGTATATGGAATATATAGTTATGATAGTAGTGAAAGGGATAGGAGAGAAGTGTTGATTGATGCAAATGAACCACCAAGTTGATGTGCAAGAAATATAAAAGGACATTTGCTTGTATGAATCGCAAGCTAAAACTTTGAAAGTAATATACAAATGATATTTAAAATAGACATTTAGAAGGAAAATGAAAAGGGAAAATCATTGTACTTAGCTTTAAGGAGGAGCAAGGAAGAGGTACGTGGGCCTTGCTAGTTTGATTTTTAACCATTGATCAATGAGGAGAAAAAACTATTTAAGGACATTGCCTTTATAAGCATGGTTGGTTAAGTTATTAAGTCATGGATGAAATGTCTCCACCATTGGTTCTTTTAATACAGATGTGATCCGCATGTCCCTCCCCCAATCCTGTCTTTACATTTTTATTAATCATATTACATTTATAAAAGTATACAATATCAATATATACAATGTACTCCTCCAATGTATCTAGCTAGATACATATTGGTGCATGTTCAATGCATTTTTATAAGCCAAGTATTTTTATTGACATTTATTCTCGAGGTGGAAGTATCTAATTTTGGACTAGTAGATCCCTCTTTCCTTCAAAGGAAAGTCGTCTGTTCCCTGTTTACAGGAAGCATCAAAAGCCAAAAACAAAAGTATATTATAATGGTACATGTAAAATGTGTGTATAAGATGAAATCAAGTGAAGGGTCAGCCAAAGAAAAAAATCCATTAGAGATTCACTCCAAATATGTAACCTGCAATTAGGCACGTTGAAAATATTAGACAATTCAAAATTTAAAATAAAAAAATAATTTAAATTTAAAATTTGAATTGTCTGACTTTAATTCAACGATTCAGATATTTTGATTGTACTATATTGACTACAATTAATCAAAATAAAAAATGGATGCAGAGACTAATAATAGGAAAACAAGCAAAGAGAACTTGTGCAAGATAGTTAATTTAGTCTAATTAATTAAGGCACAATCTTTAGGTGTTCAAGAAATATGGCCAAAAGGATTTGAATTTTGACATACAAATTTTATAAATACATTATAACTATCATTTTAAACATTATTGATAAATCAAAATTTATCTTTTATTTATAATTTATCTTTACTTTACGTACATTTAATTATAGTTAGTAGTTAGTAAACATTTACATCGCTCTCTTTAAAGTAATTAAAGAAGTCACGAGATAAAATTGGAAAAAGTATCTTGTACTTGAGCAGCACAATTCCCACTGCGTCACTAATTCAGTAGCTCTAGAGCTGAATAAACACCAGTGCCCTTGAGCCTTTGCATTCCATTCACCAATATTTTTAACAGATTAGTGTCATAGAATAATACTCCAGTAACTCTATCGCCCTACAAAAGCACCAACACATACCTTAGTCCAGCTTAATATTTTTAGGCCTCTAGCTATTCTGATAGACATTAAAATTTTGGTGAAGATGTAATGTGAAAAATATTTGTGTGTTTGCTCTATTTTAATATGATAATATTTCATATTTATCTCACAACCCAACAAATAATGTATTTGTGAGATTGGTAAGTTGAGTAAATGCAACTCGAAGTTCACTGAGGTTAAAAAAAAAACACTTATTAAAAGTGTTGGTTCAGATAAACTTAATTAAATATTTATATTTTTTATTAATAAATATTTATATTTTTGTAGTTAAACTTTTTTTAAAATATAAATTGTAAATTGATAAGTCATTATAAGTACTTATAGTACACCAAAAAATTCCTCATTTATTAGAAATTGGAGTTATTGATAGTTTATAAATATTCACTCTCATTAATCCACTTATGCACATTTTATAAAAGATAAAACCGTAAACATTTACACAAGACTTAAAATAGATGATACCTCATAAATATTGTGATGGAGTCTTAGAATCATAAAATATAAGTTTTCAAATAATATAATTAGTATCAATAATAAAGAATGTATGAAAACATTTCTCTTGATATATATCAAATATTGCATTAATTTTTTCTCATATGTTGATATTTTGGTCTTAACTCCCTAATCCAAGAAAAATGATCTTACTAATTTGAAATTTGAGTAACAAAATTTAAAGTTTAGATTATCAACTATAGCTTTTTAAATACGATTTTTATTTGTGTTTTTTAAATATATATAATGATTAAACAGTTACAAAAAAATATCTTTTGATTAAGTAGTACTAACATTTTATAGAAAAAAATAAAACAAATATGTAGACCCTTTAACGATTGTTTTGTTCTATTTGATTTGGGACATACTTTCAAAATATAATTAAATATATGTACTATATTAAATGAGTAGTGATTAATATTCACTCCATATTTCATAATACCTACTCAACACTCAATTTTATTTCTATCTCTTTTTTTCTATCACATCATCAATATATTAAATCCAAAATCTAGTACATCATTTTCTCTTATTTTTTACTCTCTCAAAGATTCCAAGTATATACACCCAAAAGGGTGTCCACAAAAAAATAAATATCTGAACATATATAGTACTCCTACATTATTAGTATCCAATGAATTATTGAATTTACAACCTACATAAAGTCCTTCAACAAAAAAATATATCCTGTAGCATCGATCTGTCCGTACATTTTATTGATTGAACTTTGCCTTTTTGAGGTCTTCTTTAGGCAATATTAAACTTTCTATCTAACTAAATCACCATAATTTTTCCTAAAAAAAATCAAAATAATATTGGAAAAATAATAAAGATAATGGGTCCTTTGTAACTTAATCTTGGGAATAAATTTCCACGTCAGAACAAAAAAAATCTTCCAAACCCAAAATCTTATATCTTATATTAACTGAAAATCAAAAGACATCTTACAAACTCTAGTGCTTTGGGCCATTGCCCAAAATAAGAATCCAATTTTTTATTTATAAAATTTATCTCGACACATACTTGGTACTTGTCTGCGAATACGGGGTAAGAGTACGATACCAGGTACCACATGAATTTTGGGTATCATGTATGAATAAAACATAATTTATAAAATCTACAGATCTTTCATGTACTTCATAATATTTCCAGATTCTGCCATCATTTCCTCATTAGAAGAACAACTGTGTGAGCCGCTATACTTCTATTTTCTCCAAGGCTGTCAACCTTTTCATGAGTTTTTGCTTTTATATTTACCACAGAAGAGTCAACTCCAAGCAGTGCAGATAAGTTGGCCTTGATAGCATCCTTGTGTGGGCTTAGTTTCGGCCTCTGAAGTATCAATGTAGCATCTAAATTTCCAATATCATAACCTTCCTCGTGCATAAGCCTTACCTGTAAAAAAACACATAACAGATTAGAAAAAGCGCTATAAAATGTGTATTGGTACAAAACATTATCTTTAACCATAATCCTATGTAAACACTTTCAGTAACCAAATATAATTTTCCTCTTACAACAATCTTACATCAAAAGAAAATCAAAGCAAAAGCTATTTAATAACTGCTAAAGACATGGTAAATGCAGGGTTCAAAATTAACACATTAAAAGAGGAGCCATTGTTAGACCACAGTGTACTACTTACTCAATAGCTAGTAGGTTCTTGTTATAAGACATTATCATTTACCCAGTTACACACTTGCCTGATGAAAGCACAATCTCACTTCTGAGTACTGTTAAAAGCTAAATTTTTTTCTAACTGTAATATCCTTGATCTTAGTCTCTACTTTTTGGTCCTATCTCAGCTTAAATTCATAAGAACTCATTCTTCAAGTCTGGTTTCTCCTAAAATAACATTTTCTTATAAAAATGTTAGCGATCAATTGAGTTTCAATAATCAAAAAACACTATCAACTGCTCTCTTCTCGTTGTGTTAACCAAAGGTAATGTTTAGAATATAATTAAGAAGTTAAACACACTCTCTCTCACTGGTTGAAATACAAGTAGGTCTCCCTAAATCATGTAAGTCCCACATAAATTTGGTGGAGAACATATGAATTTTAACCAATATATGAGAAAGTGTGTTGGGAATAGTATATGTTCAAGAAAGTGTTGCTAGCATTTTTCTACAATAAAATAGAATGGTAACAAATGTAATCGTATGAAACGAAATAAAAAGAAAATTACTGTGCCGTTTTTTTGTCTTTATGACGAAATGGAACAAAATTTCATGTATTATTTGAGAAGTGGATGGAATGGTGATGGTAGAAGATAAATGAACACAATAAATTCATCCAATTTCATTCCATACACCCTAAATTAGAAGAAATGAAATACTACTATTGAAGTAGCAGATGGAAGGTATGGAACGCACTTGATATCCCAATTCATTCCATCTTACTCTAACAATCCCAACAATGACAAAGTTTTTCCATTCCACTGTTCTTGATGGTAATGCATACCTTTCTATCATGCTCATATTTAGCAATAAATTGAGTTGTAACACTGCATAATAATAACCTCAACACAATATGCAGTGTCCATGAATTATCCATTAAAATGGAATTACAATTTGTGACATAACAAACAGATCATTATGGTGAACACTTGGTGACCAAGTAGGATAAATAAATTAAATTCAAACAACGTTTAAAACAAATGAAAACACTAATACCTAAATCATATTTCAATGGAGAAAATAAAGCAGAAAGTAATGTAAGTATGTAGAATATCACTCACAGATTCATGGACAAACACTGAAGAGTCACATCCCTTCCACTTAGGATCAGAATCCGGAAAAATCTGTCCTATATCAGGAAGACCTAAAGCCCCTAAAATTGCATCCACCACGCAGTGAAGCAAAACATCCCCTGTTCATAGTTCATCACCATATCATCACATTCATACTCAACAACAAAAAGATTATATTTTTTTGAAAGATTGTAAAAAAAATCAAAAGGGGGTGGGGAGATAAAATTACCATCGGAATGAGCTTCGCAACCTCTATCATGGGGGATGTTAATTCCACCAATTATTAAGGGGTAACCGGGCTCCAATCGGTGAAGGTCAAAACCATGGCCAACCCGAAAAGGAAGAACCTTGGAGGGAGTGGCGGAGATTGGGGATTTTTCGATTTCAATGGAGGTGGTTGGAGTAGCAGCCCCTGAAGCTGAGACTGGTTTGAGAATGAGATTGGGAAGGAGGGTATGGCGTTTGAGAGGAAAAGAACAAGAGAATGGAATTGGATGAGAAGATTTGGTGGATGTTGTGAATTGCAAGGAGAAGGAAGATGGTGTTAAAAAAGATGTCGCCATGACAGTTGAAGTTAAGGAGACTACTGCTGCTGTGAAATGGTTGGTGACCAACAATTTCAGAGTTCAGACACTACACATGTTTGTTTGTTTGTTTCGGCGGCACAGAATTGGTATATTCTGGTATTTTTGTAATTGCTCAGCATTTTAGTCAAAATTTGTGCTTTGCATTTAGACAAAAAATTGTAATTTGAATTTTGCTAGTTAAAAATCGTGCTTTGCATTTTACTTAAAAATTAGGCTAAATAGCACCCGTAATCCCTTAACTTAATTTTTGGTAACGATTTGATCATTTATGTTTTTTTTTTCTTCTCATTTTAGTCCTTTGTGTTTTTAAATAATTTCAGCTTCAACCTTTAAGTGGGATTCTGTTACAAAAAAAGTTAAAAAGTTACCCCTCCGTTTTCTTTTTCCTGGGTTTTCTCTCGTTTGTTTATGTTTCTTTTGTTTGGTTTAGGGTTACCTTTCTTCTCTCATTCACTTTCTCCCTTCATCTCCTTTTTTCTCTTCCCTCTGTCATCTCCCTTCCCTGTAAAATCAAAGCACGAAATCATAACTCAAACAAAGTAATTGCATCTACAAAAGAAACATAAACGTGAGAGAAAACCCAGGGAAAAGGAAACGGAGGGTAACTTTTTAACTTTTTTTTGTAACGGAATCTCACTTAAAGGTTGAGGTTGAAATTATTTAAAAACATAAATGACCAAAATGGAAAAAAAAAAAACATAAAGGACCAAATCGTTACCAAAAATTAAGTTAAGGGTACACGAGTGTTATTTAGCCTAAAAATTAAAACCAGACACAATATAAGTTAATGATACAAATTTTATAAAATTATTTTACACATTCAATAAAAATTTATTATTTTATTTTGAAATTGATGATATTATATGAAAAAATAGTGGTTTTTCATTATATAGCAATATCATAAAACTCTTTTGAAAGTTAAGTTTAAATATATGTTTAGTGATTGTAAATATAATTTTATGTTATATATATATATTGAGACTTGCCATTAGTAGACAGGCGAGT
Organism: Cicer cuneatum; assembly: GCA_037974295.1. NCBI lineage: Eukaryota > Viridiplantae > Streptophyta > Magnoliopsida > Fabales > Fabaceae > Cicer > Cicer cuneatum. The sequence goes on along the minus strand of JBBPBO010000002.1, from coordinate 1,998,821 downwards.
TTCCCCTCGACTTCACTCTTTGGTCTTTAGGCAACTTCCCCAGTGTTGTCCGCCAAACAACAAGATGGTTTTGCCAAAAGCATATGCATAGTCATAATCTGAGTAACTTGTGCTAATGAATCCTCATTCATCATGGCTAATTAATTATCTATTAATTTTCTTTGGGAAATAAGATAGCATCTTGGTACTATTATAATGGCATCAACTTCCTACTTGATAGCATCAATCGTTTCTTTAGTCCAACTTTATCTACCCGGTTGACGAGGGAGGTTTGTTGGCTTCTTTCCTCTCAAAACTACTTCAAACTTAACGTAGATGGAAATCCCTTCAGAAACCAAGACAAATCAGGGCTTAGAGGGAGGTATTATTAGAAACTATAATGGGAATTTGATTATTGGTTTTTCAAGATTTTGTGGCATTACAACCAATTTGAATGCTGAATTATATTTAGCCATCTCTTTCAGGTTGCAAACTACTTGGAATGAAAGTTTTTGCTTTGTCACATGTGAATCTGATTCATTAACAGCTAACAAGTTAATTCAATATGAAGTTCCTTATGTCCATCCCTATGCTCTTTTGGTTAACCATATTATGCACTTCAAATCGTTTGAGTGGAACTTGATGTTCATGCATACCTTGAGAGAAGGCAACAATTGTGCGGATTGATTGACTAAATTTGGAGCTACTTCCAATCAAGATTTTAATAAATGGAATTTTTGCCCTCCACAACTTTCCTCCGCCTTGCCTGCTGAAGCTTTGAGAGTAACCTTCACTAGGCTTTAGCATTTTTTGTCTTTTCTTTCTGTTTTCTCATTTATCAGAAGAAGAAAAAAATGTAATATGAAGTTTAATTTTAAAATTCACATATAAAAAAATGGTGTAAATCATTATCAAATTTTTTTTATTAGGAACATTAAATTGTATAATTTTCATTTAATTTCTTTAAACCTTCAAATACATAGGAAAGTCTCCCTATTTGTTTTGGCTTTCTATTTCCTTTTTGCTACACTAGCTTTGTTTTTTTTTTAATACAACACTGGCTCTATATTTTGTAACTATAATATTTAGTACCAATTATATATAATCGGACTGTACAATTTTTTTAGCTATGTACTTCCCCAAATAATCGTATCCATGAAAGTATAGGGCTTCAATTTCAGCTCTCCTGCCACTCTGAACCATCAAGGCAACCTCTTCCTTGTAATTCTCCTGTTAAGCACCATTTCATTAATGGAAAAACACCCTTCAGTTTAAGAGAATATTCTGAAAGCATAAGGGGTGCACATTACTTTTTTTAAACATGATTCTTATACAGATTGGTTATTATGCAAGGCCTATAAACATATACAATTCTTGTCCAAACGTGTTTCTTGCATAAGCATCTACTCTAAGAATGCATAACTCATATATTGAATCTAGCATAATGTATAAAATCATAACAGCTATTAAGCCAAAATGGCTCATACAAGAAATGAAGCAGCATAATATTTATGTGATGGAAAGTGATGAGTGAAAATCGCCGATCAGGCCTGCAGGATGAGGATAGTTAAGAGATGTATTCAGAGGTTCCGAATGATTTACCTGTAAGATTTTCGAGGACATCAAGCTTTGAGCAATTTGTAGGTCCTTTGTCTTCAATGGAACGAGAGATTGATCAGGCAGCATGGGTAGATCATGCCCCCGCAGTCCTAACCACTTGACATTGCAAGCTACATAATGCAAATAAAAACATTCCTCAAGGGTAAGCTTCATTCCAGCATGCATATTTTTTTGGTGCTTCAATCCAACTTATTAGAGATTGTGTGTTTTATGATATAATGATTTTATAAAATTACCGTATCTATAGGACTCTAGGCCCATTCCTACACTTCCAAATTTGAAGGTGCATAGTATAGCTAATCCAGCAGGATTCCTTTATTAAGTTTAAATGTGAGAAAGGAGTTAAGATACGAATTATGAAGAACATTTTTTAACAAGAAAGGAAAAAGTAGTGCCTTTTTTTCATAAAATTACAAAAACAACATTGTAATTCAGAACGAAGGCAAGGAATTGTACCAATCCACCAAAGCTAAAATTGGCAATTCTGGAAATGCTCGACTGATTCGATGAAGAAGAAATCTGCACACGAATTTCAGTTTTGGAGATTAAAGCACCCAAAAGAAAAACTATGATATATGATATGGTAATATTATCAAATGTGATGAGAGCAGAACTTCTAAAAGCATCACATCAAAGCTTCTTTGCCATTTAATTCTCTATCCTGCAGACTAGTGTGCAGGTACCTTGTGGCCATATCTGGGTAACCTTTAGCCGTGATAAGAATGCTAGGAATTTGATGAAAAAACCTATCTTCAGCAAGCCGTTGAAATATTGCATGCTAAACAGAAGCAAGGGTTATTGTATCAAAAGTCGTTGAAATACTTCAAACTAGCATGATGTAATTGGCCCCTGAAATAAGAAATATGAATAAACCAAATTACCTCAAACAAAACTCACCTTTTCCACAATTATAATGTAACGTGCATCTGAATTTAGAATCAATTTCTCTAACAAATTAAAGTCACCAGAAATTGTATGTCCAGAAGATCCACACACAGAGCAATCAACAACCTCTTTGCCCGGTTCCTATACATGAAAAATTGGAAACTCAAAGTGACTAATATTTATGTTTGCAGAATTTCATTTTATCAACCAGTGGATACAAAACATGTCTCCACTCCATATACAATATCCTATTCGGAGAGATTACAATATCATTGAATGAAGGGTTTACAATATACATGCAAAGTCAGACGGCCAGCAACAAGTCCTCGACTAGATGCCATGATTCCAAGACTGTATCTGCTGCACCGAAGCAACGCTACAAGATCTGTTTGGCGCATATTAACATTCCCTTTTAAAAACACCAAGACATCAAATAAAACTTGAAACAAGCAAGACAGCAATTATAGATAACCTTGAATAGTCCTATTGACATCTTTTTGAGAAGGAAATAGATGTGGCGAATCACACAGAAGCTTGTAGAAGAGTTCCCTCTGTGTGACACGCTTTTCCTGAAGCAATATTTGATAGCACAGTTCCATCACCTTCCACACTACACATGAGAAATTTCCAACTCAAAAATGCAAAAGTTATTGGAAGAAAAATTTAGTAAAGGAAAAAAGATACTATTATGTTTATAGTCTTTACCCCTAACAAAGGCCTTTGCTGCATTAGGTCTCATTAGAGACCTTGTAGATACAGAATTGGAGAGAAAAACATATGATAATTCAGTCAACATGCCATGATTCACTCGACTGTTGCTCAATTTTCTTTGAATCTGTTCAATTTTTAGGAGTAAAAAGTTACAATTAAAGACCGTGTGTATTTTGATCAATGAAGCACCGATACATATATAGACATCGAATGTGTCGGTGTAGTGTTAATCTCGAACAATGATACGTGTCGAACACCGGACGCGCCTTCTATAAGAAGTGTCGGTGTTGTGTCGATAGCAAAACAAGCCAATGAAAATTAATGTGAAATAAATCTAAAGGAAAATGCTACTTGCAAATTCAATACTATTTATTAGAACTTAATAACCTAGAATGGTGAATTAGAAAATAATTACAATGGAATGTGTGGATATGAAAATAGTGAGGATACCAGAGGCAAATCTGAGATGGCAGGGTTGGATGCATTCAAAATTTTGAGGAAACTGAGCACTGACACTTCAATTCTTGCTCGGACCTGCATGAATCAAAATGAAACTGGAGGTTATTACAGAGAAAGAAAGATGAATGATCGATGGTGAAAATTAGTGTTATTACCTGAGCAGGAGGGACGATATCAGCATAACAAAGCTCTTGATCAGTGAAAAACTTTAGCGCCGAATTTCGGAGATCTTCCATCAAAGAGTGTCAAATTTTGATTTCTGTATGATTTGGCGCGCAAAACTGAAGAACGAGATGGTTTTCTCATTTTCTGGCAAATCATAACTACATGCCGTTTAAAACCATACTTAAACGACACTCATTGACTCGTTTCGTCGATGAATTTTTTTCAATGTGCAGCGCGAGATAATTTCCCAATTCCCATAACTCTTTCATTTTTTTTTTTTAATATCTTTTATTTATTTATTTATGAAATAACTAACTTACCTTTATCCTCGAAGTTTTATTTTCCTCCGAATTTAAACTTTTAGTTTGAAGTACATTTATTTCCTCCGCCTCATACTATAAATAAAAATAATAATAAAAGTATGTATTTTAAAAATTTAAACCATATACATGTATTTTCTAATTCATTTTTATTTATATTATAAAATAGAAATAGTCCTCTAAAATATTAGATTTGTGTATAAATACAATTGCATGTAATCTTGAATCTTTATTAGTTTGTCAAATAATGAAAACAAAATGACGTTTTATCAAGATAAATAAATTTAAGTCTAATTTTTTTTTAAGTCTAAATTAAAACTCTATCTACCCTATTTATTTGGTGATTTTTATTTTTGAGTAGTATTTAGATTAAAAAAATCAAATTTGTATGGGTTGAGTTAAAGGCTAGTTCAACCCTACACAACGATTTAGTTAGGTGTTGCATGCCTTCACTTTTTTTTTATTCAAAGAATGTTAATACTTATAAATAAATTTTCATGTAATATTTCGTCAAACCTATAACTTTTAGTATTTTAAATGTTTGGGTTACAAAATTAGTTGCGCAGGGTTGAGCCTTAAATCATCAGTTTTTAGTGAAGTAAAATAGGATGTGGTGAATTTCTCTCCTTTAGGCGGTTAAGTTATGTTTTTCTATCGGCACATTTATCCTGTAATACTTTCTAATTTAAAGACTTATTTTATAGTAAGTTTATAAATATATCAAACTTAATTATTGTTATATACGATTTAAAATAGTTAGAAGTTAGTTATGGTTAATTGAAATTTTGTTAGGTCGGTTAGATAAAAATATTATATAAAAGTATATTATATTCTAATTATATAATAATTTTTCACACTATTATTTTAAATTTTATATTTTATTTTAATTATTTATCTATTCTAATACTCTACCATAATTCTTAATAATTATTGCTCCATTTCTTAAAAGTAAACATACACTTAAGCTCATGATATATTAGAGATATAATATGTTACGTTGGTTAAGAGGAAAACAATTATAATTACCGTAACTAACTCTTAACTAATATAAGAAATTTGATAAAAGAAGACAATTATGATTTCATTATTATATAATAATAATAGGTAATAACTCCTCATAGAAGTGAGATTTTAATTTATAAAAACACTGGTACGATCATTTGAAGTATGAACCTAATGTTCCCTACAAATTATTTAACTAGTTCACTTATAATAACTTTAAACAGGAGATTTTCGTAGCACTAATTAGTTTCCTTAGCCTTCACATGACCAATTTGGGAAAATTGCAGAGTCCCAATTTTAGTTTCACCAAGCAAAGCTGCAACAGAACCTATAAAAGCAGCATTCATATAAGTGGTAGGCTCAGAGTGAGAGTAATCAGATCTTGCATCACTGAATTGGTCATTAGAATCAGGGCCTCCAACAATAGCACCCACATGAATATTTGGATTTGGATTAGAGGAAGAGAAATAATCTGAGTGACCATCATTGCAACCCACTTTGGTTGGGTGAACTTTGATTGAAGGGATGGAAGAACCTCTGTGGTGTAATTGTTTTGGGTATTTACTTCCATATCCCACCATGTATGACATCTTCATAGGATTGTTTCCTAGTATGTACTCCACCTATGCAATGTACACATTTAAAGATTTAGTTGTTTTTTATTATTGAGTCTTGTAGTTTCACCATTTTTTTGAGAAACAAAAACATATTAGTATATACATACCTGTGATTTTGCAAAGGCTCTAATTTCAGAGGGGGAGAAATGGGAAGAGCCACAATGGACTCCATCAATATGATTTTTATTTAGAATTTTGGAGAAAATGAATAGCACCATGGTTGAAGTTGTGGTATATTGCAAATTACTACTATCTCTAGTATACAAAAGCCCACCTGAGTTAACAATAAATTATACACTAATTCAGCTCATTATAAGATTAACTATTTATGTTATAGTGTTACTTTGCAATCAATAAGTTAATATAATATATGTATATAAATACCAGGAGTTGTTTTAATTTGTACAGTGCTACTTCCTGGCATCAATGCACATATAAATGACTCAGCATCACTCTGAATCTTGGCTAATTCCTTATTCCCACCATAAAATTCCTAGGAAAAAAAATTAGAAATAATGAGTTAATTACTTCCTTGGAACTAATGTTAACTAAAATTATACCAGTTAACTTGTTGAGAAATGTTATTTGAACACACTTTTGGACACAAATACAAACACAAATACAATATTTACTTTTTATACATACTATGATGACATAAATGTGAGTCATACTCCCTCCCTCCATCTCTCTTCTTCCATAAATGTGGGTCATACTGTATTTGTGTTTGTATTTGTGTCCAAAAATGTGTTCAAATAATATTTATCTAACTTGTTATATGATAGTTAACTTGATAATTATAAATATAATTAAAACCTGTGTTAGTAATGTTTGAGCTCCAACAAATTTGTTATCCCAGCTGAACTCAGACACTGCCTGGCTCCAACCTTGGTTGTCTATGATGTACTTCAAGTACTTGCTGTCTCCACTAGCTTTGTAAAGCCAAGAAGCAGCCCATAACAGTTCATCCTTTATGTACACAATTCAAAAATCATGACCATAAATGAATGTTCTATGAAAAGTATTAATTATCAGTCTTTAATTTTATTTTATTTTCCAAGAATGGAAATTTCTTACCTGATAGCCAGAGTAGGAACAATAGAATGGACAAGAAGCCGAGTAAGTTCCTCTATACTTGTCAGCAAAATCAAACAACTGCAAAATATAAATAATTTTTAGTAAATTCTGCATCAACTAAATATCTTAGAACTCTTAATTATAAAGTTCTCATGCAAAGTGGAAATATGACCATACAACCAATTGATCATCATCAAAATTCATGACGAATGAAAATAAAACATGTTAGCTCCTTGAATTGCTTACTGATTTTGACTGTTTTAATAATTTTGAAGAATAGTTGACGTCTGTTTTTTTTAAGACAATTGAAGCAGCAGAAAGAGCAGCAGCAGACTCAGCTGCAGCCTCAGTTCCAGGGGAATTAGCATCAATCTTATAAACCGTTCTCGGTGTATCCATGTCTTCTGGTCGCTCCCAACATTGATGATCCGCGTTTCCATCTCCCACCTATATCAATCACAACAATATTTTTTATTATTAAATTAAATAGTTAAATTATTAAATTAACGATATTTTATAGTCTTAGCAATGGCACATCATAAAAAAGTACGTGGAGACAGAGTTCAAAATTTTTTGTAGGATTTAAAAATAAAAGTTGACATGTTTAGTGGTACGAAAAATATATTTAATCTTAAATTATGAACGCGCAGTACAAAACATATATCTAAATGTGTGTAATTATAAGTAATTAATTATCACATAATATATAGAAACATGCCTGTGTAAAGAGTGTGGTCGGAGAAATATGAGATTGAAATATGAAATCTGCACCCCAACGAATAGCACTATGAAGGTAACCAAGCTGGTTCACTGAAGAAATCTCAGTTTCATATTCAACAGCAGCCCAACTTAATAAACTAACTGTAAATGACATTGGCCATCCAAACTTCACATTATCACCGGCATCATAGTATCCTCCAATCAAATCCACCTGACAAAAATATAAAATACACATCATCATTCATTAAAAAATATATATATTTACATTTTTTTCTTATATTTTATTGCAGAGCTTTCATACACATATATTCTTATTTGTATTTATAGCATTGTAAATTTTATGTCATGTCACATATATGTATGTATGTATACATTTTGAGGCTTGCCATCAGAGAGAGCTGAGTCTCCCCTCCACTTGACTCTTTGATCTTTAGGCAATTTCCCTGAACGTTGTCCTTCAAAAAACAATATGGCTTTACCAAGAGCATCTGCATAGTCATAATTAGCTGAGGAACTTGTATTAATTATTAATTCCTCATCCATTATGGCTAATAGTCCATTGTGATTACCCATGGCAAACCACAATATCAAACCACTCATCAACAAACAGCACCCCATGATGACTCTCTTAACTCCTAATAACTCTGCATCGATATACATTCAGCTAAACTTTGCTAGTATTTATAATGGAGATCAAATATGGTCATGGCCTAACTTCTATTAACTCAAATAGTATAGGAATGTGCAAAGTAGTGCATGTGGAATGGGGGATAACGTGACGTGTACTATTACTACTCAATGTATATGCATATAACATCAATCAAACACACACATAAAATACAACGCATGCCGAACACCGGAACATATATTTGATCAGCAGTGTGAATGCTAATGAGTATAAGATTTAAAGTCAAAGTATAATGAGTCATGGAGATGATATTTTTTATATTGATCATGTAGGTATGAATCATGGAGATTGTATTTTTTATATTAATCATGAACGTATGAGTCATGGAGATGGTATTTTTTTAATATTAATCATGAACGTATGAACAATTACCATTCCCCTTAAACGTCACATGTATGTATATTGTTTTTACGTGTTAGTGATGATTTCCTACTATATTATGCTTTCCTTTTTTATGATTATCAATTTTCGTTCAGGTAGAAAAGTGGTATCATAGATTTTTTCATATGTAAATAGTATAGTATATATATTAATTAGATAAGAAAAAGGTTTGGCAGCACCTATAAGAAAAAGGTTCCATTTGCTACATTTGATACAGACATAAATACAGTTTTTTGTGTATAGAATTTCACTGTTTCTCTCTCTGACTATATATCAAGAAATCATGTGATTATGTATATAAAATCAAAGTTCGAAAAAGAATCAAGAAATATGTGAAACATCCACACTGTGATATATATATTCATATTTTCAAATTCTAATATGATTTTGAAATTCAGAAAAAGGTACATATGGAACATATGTTTAATTACTTACCCATATAAAAGTACCTGCTGCAAGTCCTGTAAATCATTTTCGCAAGGAATCTCAAATCCGGTGGGACCTACTTGTTCCGGGGCCTTAATTCTAAACTAACTTGAAATTGAATTTGTTCGGTGATTAGTATTTCCATCCACCCATAAAATCACATGCATCATTTAACATTCTCAAAGAAATGTTGGTGCAATTTTTTTTTTTTTAAGAATTAACAATATTGGCTTGGCTCAATTCCTTGCATGGGCCACATCTTTCGGTCACAGATATGGATAGATTTGTTTTTTTCTTTTTTTCTTATTTAAATATAAAAAAAGGTCTATAAATTTGCATGTGGTTTACACATTCAACGTTACTCCGTCAAATGAGAGAGATAGACACAAGGGTAAAAAGTTTGTAAAATAAATAAAAACAAAAAGTAAAATTCTAATTGATATTATATATAAAAGTTGATTTCAATATTAATCGATATTTCTCTTCAGAAGCATATTCAACTTAGTCAATTGTTTTTATTAACAAAAAAAAATTATAATTTGATTATTTTTATATATTATCTTATGCATAAAATTTAATGTCAATCTTAAGCAACATTTTTCCTCCAAAAGCATAATCAACTTAGTCAATTATATTTATTATAAACAAAAACATGTAATTTATTGTCACTCTTAAACAAGATTTTCCATCCAAAAGCATAGACAACTTAGTCAACTATTTTTATTATGAAAAATAATAAAAATCTGTTATTTAATTATATTAATATCTTATCTATAAAAATTGATGTCAATCTTAATCAACATTTTCTTTCAAAAGTATGCTCAATTTAGTCAACTATTTTTATTATAAAAAAATAAAAATAAAAAAGTATATATATATATATATATATATATATATATTGATTATTTTTGTATTTTATAAATAAAAATTGATGTCGGTCTTAAACAACATTTTTTCTCTAAAATATACAATTAACTTAATCAATTACTTTTATTATAAAAACATGTAATTTGATTGTTTTCAATTCCTATAGATATATAAGTTTATCTCAATAGTTCGTAGACGGTTAAATCGGAGATCTAGAAGTATAAGTTTATTTTGTATGTTCAGTTTTTGGTGATTACTTTGTTTGTGAAGGTTTTTCAGTTATTACTCATTCAAATAAAATTGGTGATTAAAATGACTAACAATTTTAATATTTTTGTTAAAGTTAATGTCTAAAATGACTCTCAAATTGTCATTTATGGAGTGATATTCTTGTCTAAAGTTCATAGTTGATTGATATTCTTCAACACTTCAAAATTATGTCTTGAGATTTGAAAAAACAGTAAAGTTTACATTTTTCTGTAGAGGTCTTCATCATCCTTTGTTCAAGTGCGACCACTATTATCCATGATAAAGACAAATGACTTTTTTTATTAACTATTTGTTTTCTTATTTATTTATTTTTTGTCTTTTCTTTGCTCTTCACATTTTTTTATCCAAATTAAAATATTGATTGTTGCATACTGTAAGACCCTTAAATTTAAAATTAAATTCAGATTTAATTTTAAGTGTATTTGGGAATATTTGTAAAATATTCAATATATGTATGTTTTGTGTAAATATATATATATATATATATATATTTGTTTTGGAGGTGGAATTAAAATTATTGGATAATGGATGAATTAATTTAATTTTGAGTAATTAAATTATCGGGCCGTTAATTAAGATATTCTCTGTTAATTGCGATGAGACGGGTTAAGTGCTGGAGGATCAAAAGATATTTTTATTATAAGAGTTGGGTGAGGTGGCATATACCTACAGATATTTATTAAGAAATAAACAAATTTCTTCTTTCCTCTGCTGTGTCAGTCTGCTTTTAGGTGGATATTTAAGTGAGAAGCTTTTTCTTCTTTCCACGACTGCGCCAGTTTCTGCTTTATCATCTTCTTCTTCTAATTTTCTGTGTTGGTGAAGGAAAAACAGTTTACTCAAAATACATTTTTCTTGAAAATCTGAGTGTCGAATCAGAACGTTTCGAGTACGAAAGTTATTCCTCTGATCGTTACGGAGCTAAAGAACTAACTTTCGTAGCGGCGAATGCGAACGGGAGTATCGTCGACTTTTGTCATAGAAGCGTACGAGTTAAGGGAACGTAATTAAGGTAAGGGCACCTTCCAACTTTCTAGATTGCATTTAGGGCTGTAAATGCATGTGTGATGAATGATTATTGGTTTATGTTTGTGAAAAACATTGTGTTAGGTTTTGGAAATCAAACTGTTTTGATGTCCCTGCTGTTTTCAGTGAAGGAATTTATTGTGTTGATGATGTTTTGTTTGTTGTGTTGAGTAAGAAATCATTCTGTTGTGTTGAATGATGATTGGTTTGGTGTTGTTTTGGAGATGATCCAAATGCTTGAGTTAGTTTGTGTGGGACTATTTTGTAGTTGACTTTCTGTTTTGGTGATTTGAGAAAATCAGTGATGGTTATTCTGGTAGTGATGATTCTGTTTCTGATTGTGTTTTGTTAAAAATCTGTTGTTGATGTTTAATGAAAAATGTTCTGAGTTTTGAGGTGTCTAAAGAGTGATAAATATGATTTTGGTGTTGGGTTGGTTTTTCAAAAGAAAAGGTTTTGAAAACGTGTTGAAATTTCAGGAAAATTTCACTGAATTCGAAGGTGTATTCGAATACGGCTTGAGTGTATTCGAATACAGCCTGCAAAGCTTCTGATTTCTTCAGATTTTTGAACTTGTATTCGACTACAACCTTCTGTAGTCGAATACAGATTTGTCAATTTTGCTTCTGACTTAACATCTGTATTCGACTACGACCCTCTGTAGTCGAATACAGATTTGCAATTTTTGCCACTGACTTCGCATCTGTATTCGACTACGACAACCTCGTATTCGAATACATAATACTGATTTTTCACTGTTTTAGCTTCTGTATTCGAATACAAGAGAGCTGTATTCGAATACAGATTCATGTTTTTCATAAATTCAAGTTTTAAACGTTGTTTTATAAACCTTAAGTGTTGGGGTACCTTGGGAAGGTTGGTGGTGAATAAAAATGGAATTTTTGTGAGAGTTTTGAAGTGGTGGTGATGAAGTTTTTGAGACTTTACTGAAGTTGTGGAAATTATAACTTTTGCACTGGGAAAGCCTTTGTATTCGAATACAAGGAGTTTGTATTCGAATACAGGGTGTTGATTCTGCCTTGTTTGGCTTCTGTATTCGAATACAATGAAGCTGTATTCGAATACAAATTCGTTTTTCCAGAAATTGCAGTTTTAAAACACTGATTCTGAATTTTGGGAGTTGGGGAAAGACTTTTGATAATTAAGAATGGAACCTTTAGGTAATGAGAAGTGTTAATGTTTGCTTAAATGGTTAGTCATTGATGTGTAGATGATGATATTGATTGTGTGGAAATTTTTTGAAAAATGATGGAAATGCATGAATTTTACTGATGTTGCATACTGTTTCCAGTGAGGTGAAACACTGCATACTCATGCATAGCATAGTCATGTGGTACCCGCGATGGGCCACAGAGTAATGCGCAATCACGTGCTGATCTGTGAGCGATTGCACTAGGTACTGATCTGTGAGCGATGGTACCTTGGTATATAAGTGTTGGTCTGTGAGCGACTGCACTGGTACTGGACTGTGAGTGTCTGTACCCTGAAATGCGCAACCATGTGCTGATCTGTGAGCGATTGCACGAGTGCTGGTCTGTGAGCGACAGCACTAGGTACTAATCTGTGAGCGATTGTACCTTGGTTTATGTCAAACGTGCTGGTCTGTGAGCGACTGCACTGGTGCTGATCTGTGAGCGATTGCACCCTGGTCTTGAGGGCCGTTAAAGTCTTACATATGTAAATGTGCTGGTCTGTTGAGTGACTGCACCTTGGTGAATCCAAGAGGATGTTTTCATGAGCATATACATATTGCATCGGGGGAATTGACCGGTGGGTCACGTTTTGGTTATATGATGATGGTTGAAAATTGTATTGTGTGTAAGTACTTTTTGAAATCTGAAATTTCTGATGAATTAGTGTGATTACTGAATTGATGTTTGTGCTTACAACATGATTTTCATATTAAATTGGTTGCTGTTTGAAAAGGTACAAATGTCATGTATTTTCAAAATTGAGCATCCTTATTTATCATCATTGTTTTATGATGTGCCATGAATATGTCTGATATTGCTGATATAAATGCTATGTGGTATTTGTTAATTTCGGTCGGTGACCCTTTACAATTATTGTGGAAAATTGGGTTTTGCCCTCAGATGTTAATCAAACACGAACCCCCGACGGTCACACTAACGACAGGGAACGTCGTTAATTTTCCTTGATCTTTACTTTGTGGGCTACGTGAAGGGATGGACAGCTGGGTGAAGATAAGACTTGTGGATAAATGCGGTGGAGACCGTGCTACTATAGCTTAGTGTATGATCAGTTTAGACTTATGTATAGGGTTTTGAGCTCAGTGGTTGTAAATATTTATTTTGGGAATTATTGTAAAACTTTTCCGCATTCTGATAAATATTTTGGTGGATTGAGAATCCAGTTTTGATGTATCTTTATTTTAGTTTGTTATAAAGATCAATTTCCCTAAAATATCTCATTCGATTAATCGTGATGTTGTTGATTGAGTACCTTACTATTTTGGACTATGATGTCGAATGATATTTAATTTGAATTGATTTTAATTCCTTTGAAATTAATTCTAAAAACTCTTTTATTTATCTATTCGTTTAAAAAAAAAAATACATTCGCGTTGTGTTTTAAACTCGGGGTGTTACACATACAGATCGAAAGATTTGTGTTTTAAGTTCTAAAATCTAATATACACTATATTTTAAAATATGATCATTCAACCTTCGATGTACGTCTGAGAATTGAACTGAGATTAGTACGAATTATTAACCCCGTGTAATTAAAATGTTTTAATCAATTTTTAGCATGTGATAATTCATAGTTGATTGGTATTCTTCAACACTTGCTTGAAATTATGTCTTAAGATTTGAAAAAATAGTATTGTGTACATTCCTCTATAAAGGTATTCATAATCCCTCGTTCCAATGCGACCATTATCATTTGTGATAAAGACAAATGACTTTTCTTATTAACTATTTATTTTTTGTCTTTTATTTTCTCTTCGCATTTCTTTTTATCTATATTAAAATATTGATTGTTGCATACAGATCGAGAGATTTGTGTTTTAAGTTCTAAAATATAATCTACACTATAACTTATTCAACCTTCAATATACGTATAAGAATTAAACTGAGATTAGTAGGAATTGTTAATCGCATGCAATTCAAATGTTTCAATCAATCTTTAGCATGTGATAGTTCATAGTTGATGGTATTCTTCAACACTTGCTCGAAATTATGTCTTAAGATTTGAAAAAATAGTATTGTGTACATTCCTCTATAGATGTCTTCATTATTCCTCCTTCCAGTGCGACCATTATCATCCATGACAAAGACAAATGAACTTTCTTATTAAATATTTGTTTATTTATTTATTTATTATTTTTTTTTTCACATTTCATTTTCTCGAGATTAAAATATTGATTTTACATACAAATCGAAATATTTGTGTTTTAAGTCATAAAATCTGAATTACACCATAACTTAAAATATGATTATTCAACCTTGAATGTACGTATAAGAATTAAACTGAGATTAGTAAGAATAGTTAACCACGTGTAATTCATTATAGATACTATTTTTCTAGTTGGATAAATCGGTCATATATTTGAACCGTTTTTATAAATTTATTTGAATTTAATTGAATATTGATAAGGTATTTTTTTACATTCCTTTTTTTCAATATTGTAGTTTTGAGTTTGAGAAATTAAAGACAATATTGGTTTTAAGATTTAAATTTGTTTTCAGTTTATTGTAGGAAAATATTTCTAATTTCTTTTAAATACCATTTTACACTAAAATGGTTGATGCATACTAAAATATTATCAAATTCTTTTAAATATCATTAGACACAAAAAATAGTTTGTATATAGTGTAATTCATGCAAAATAATAAATATTTTATTCTTAATAACAACAATCATATACTCAATCATATACTCGTATATTCTATCATATCAAAAAATATTATTTTCAAATATTATATTGTAACTTCTTTATTATGTGTTAAATACTTAATTCTTTAAAAGTGTCTTTGTATAAATGAGTTAAAACTTATAGATAATTAAAAGTTTTAAGCAATTCAAAATGCTTAAATTGCATTTTCTTTATTAATAAATTGTATTGTTTGGATAGAACAATTGTCTATTTAAATTTTGGTCATATTTATAAATTTAAAATTTTTCGAGGCAAAAATGAAAATTAAAAAGGCAAAAAAATTTGAAAATTTATAAGGGAAAATTTGTGATTCACATTGTATAAAGTTAAGAAGAAATTTCAACTTACTAGATAATATTTGAAATTCTCCAAATTTAGTTTTGACAATACTTTTATAAAATCTCTTCATTTTAAAAATTATCCAGATTTATCATGCAAAAATGAAATTTACATAGAAGAATTTGAATTACGCTATAAAATTACAATACCTCACAAATTTATTTCATCCAAACACACTCTAAAGTCATTTTTTATATGTTTAATTTTAAATATTTTGTAGAAAAAATTCATAAAGCTATATGTTTATCCATAAATGGTTGTGCCACCTGCATGTCTAAATTTAATTTACATGATTTGTCGGTGATTAATCTTGGTCAGAATACAAGGTAAAACCTGAGACCATATGATCAAAACCTAAAATGAGTTAATTAGGAGGGAAACAAATAATATTTAAAGTCAACAGTTTAAAATAGTTTTTAATTTATTTGTGTTTAATTTGAATTATAATAATTTTAGTTTTATTTTTAGTTAAGTGATATAAGTCTAATATGAGTATATAGATTTGACTTTAGACCAATTTTAACAATAAAGTGAATTCTTCTTTAAATACATTGTAAGAGTCTCACTTTGGACAAATTTGAAATTAATTATAAATTTTCTCACGAGAATGGTGAGTGAGTTATGTCTCCTTTTTTAATTATTATATTATAACTTTTTTTAATCTTATGAACGATTTTCTTGTTATTGTGGTGATTCTTCATTGACTATTTAATCATCTTTGATTGTTGCATCTTTTTTATAATCTCAGATATAAGTCGTCTTTTGTTATTTTTCCCTTTTCTTTAGTTATTTTATTTGAATAAGCCATTTAATAGATCTTTATTTTCATGTGGAAGTACTTAAATCCACATCACCATATTTATCATATTGATAATGTGATTAACAGTTTTGAGGTATAGACAAACTTAATCTTATATAAATTATTGATTTTAATATTAATCTTCTAACTTTTTTTATCTGGAGGAACATTCATGGAAGTATTATGATCAACTAATTCTTAATGTAACTCTAATCCGACAAGATGAATCAATTCTATTAATACGTTTTAAGATTTAAATAATTTTAAATTTAAAAAACACTATAAGGTTTTTTTAGCTACGGATAAGGTTTTTTTATTTATTTTTTATCTATATCTTATTTTCTTTTAAATTCATTATACTATATTTTAAAATTAATATATGAAAAATTATTTATTTTTTTTATCTCTAAAGATCATAAAGTGGGAATGCGATCACTTAAAATAATTTACTTTTTTCTTCTTTAGAAGGTCGGATGTGATCATGCATTCTTTTTTTTTTTTTACAAATAAAAATATATTAGGTATATATGATCACATCCTCAAGATGCGACATTTTGAAATAGGTAAAAAAAATTCTTTTAAGTGGTTGCATCATTGCCTTAGAAACTCTTGAAGGTAAAAAAACAAGTATAACATTTTTACATATTAATTTTAAAGTAGAATATATTGAGAACTTTTTTTTTTTGAAAAGAGGATATAAATGAAAAAAAAGGATAAGAAAAGTAACGTGAATGTGAAAATACACTTCAATATACTCTCTTCAATCTTAAATATAAATAGAAAGTCAAGTCAAATTATTTTATTTATATTTTTGTTTTGTAAAATTGGGGCTTAAAGGACATCTCTATTCTTGTTAGAAATTAATTAATTTAGCACACATTTAAGATTTATAAGGATCATCCGTAAGTCTTAAATGCATGTTTAGATTTGAACTCAAAATTTTATAATTGTATACAAATTTTTTTACCATTTTATCTAGAAAAAAAATTATAAAAATCATATAAAATTTTTATATCTTAAAAATAAAATAAGTTTGTTTTATTTGCGAGAAATTGCATTGAATATCTAATAAAAAATGTGAAATTATTCATGTGCTATAAATTTAGGAAAAGATTTGGATTTTTTAAAATAATAAAAGCTAAAATCAGATCCATTGAGTAGAAAAAAACAGATGTAGCTAATAATATTTTTTATATGCATGGATAAAAAATAAATAGAGAGTAGAAGACGGAAGGGAGGTGAGGTTTTTTAAAGAGGAATTAGGAGTGAAAAATAAATAAATATTGTACTAGTGATGAGCGAAAGTGATGAAACTAAAAGAAGATAGAAGGATCTAGAAAGTGGGTAGAATTATATTTTTTGAGAAATAATGTGTAGTTATTGAGAATAGTATAATTAAAAAAAACAAAAGCAGAGTTGAAGAAGGAAATACATCAAAGTTTCGAACGACACCGTGCGAGCGAGGAAAGGGATTTGATTTGAAGATGGCGAAGGAACTTGAGAATAAAGCCAAAGAAGCTTTTTTCGATGACGACTTTGCCCTCGCCGTTGATTTCTACTCTCAGGCCATTCAATTCGATCCCACCAACGCCAATCTCTTCGCCGATAGAGCTCAAGCACATATTAAACTCAACGCTTTCACTGGTCCAGAAAAACCCTTTTTTGTTTCTTCTTCTTTTTATTTATTTATTTTTTAATCAAGTGATTCACTAACTTGTTTATATTTTGCAGAAGCTGTTGCGGATGCTAACAAGGCTATTCAACTAAACCCTTCCTTATCAAAGGCTTATCTTCGTAAAGGGTATTTATTTATGCTTGCTCCTTTTGAATCACATCTTTTATTTTTGAATGTTTGTTTTGGAATTGTTTTGAATCAATTGATGTATGTATGAATTGTATTTGTAGGACTGCTTGTATTAATTTGGAAGAATATCATACTGCAAAAGTAGCATTGCAGAATGGTGCCTCTTTTGCTCCCGATGATTCCAGATTCACTAATTTGATTCAACAATGTGAACGCTACATTGCTGCTGGTTAGATACAACCTATTCATTTCTCAATAAGAACTTTTCATGATTTTAAATTGTAATCGGCAATTTTTTTAGAATATCAAGGATGGTGATGTATCTACAGTTGCAATTTAAAACCTATATTAGATAGTGAAGTTTTCATGGCTTCATGAAGTTCACTCGTGTGATGCTTAGAATTGAGAATGAGTAATGAAGAAGCTAGCTAGGTTTCTATGTGCTGATATGCTAACTTGTTCATTTGATCTGATATTTGGATGTTGTGGATAATTTGTTGAAAAGGTTTTTTGATATCCTTTGATGATAAGTAATCTGTTGTAATTGCAAAATTGTGCTGTTTATGCTTTGTTGTAAATTTCTTTTATGCAAATCTTGTGTTTTAGCATTTCAGACAAACTTCGTGCTGCATTTTTGTTTTACACCTGCGTGATATGTGAGTCTGATGTATCTTATTTTTTCAGAGGAATCAGAAAATCTTTCTACCATCCTACCACCAAATGGATCCAAAACATCTGTACCTTCTGTTGATGATACTCATGTGTGTGATAGAAGTGATGGTACATCCAAAGAATCTCATAGAGACAGTCCTGCATCCCAAACAAATGAAACTGCAACTGCACCAATCAGACCAAAATACAGGTTGTCTGAATTTTATTTCTCTTCTGTCCATGCTGCTGTTTCTTAATTCGTTAAATTTTGTAGGAAAAAAGGGTAACATATATCACGGATGCTGCTTTTTAGTCTGTCATAAATTCCGTGAGATAACATGCTTCAGGCTTTTTTGTCTTGCATGTTTTCATTTAAAAAATTATTTTCTTGCAATTTCCCTGGAGAAGGATGTACAGGCAATGCGAACAATTTGTATGAAAATGATACCTTTACGCTATAGTTAAATATAACCACAATACTTCATGTTTTGATAAGCATATTTTGGGGCCAAAAAACTTTAATTCAAAAGCTTTTAGAGGGAGACCGTGAAGGGGGGAAAAAAAAAGAATAGTTAACTGGTTATTTCCTTAAGGAATGCATTCATCAAACATGCATGGATACACTTTATTGGTGTGGCTGGCAAAAATATTAAAATTTCATTGGATGGCAGTGGTATTTCAAGTTTTTCTGTTTCTCTTGAATAAATTTATGTATGTATCTTTGAATATATATTGAAACTACTGTCTCAACAACCTGGCTACTTATTGATTGATGCTTGAGCAGACATGAATACTACCAGAAGCCAGAAGAAGTGGTTGTGACAATATTTGCAAAAGGAATACCAGCAGAAAATGTGAATGTGGACTTCGGTGAACAAATTGTATGTTTATTTAACAGTTGCTAGTTTGATTTTCCCCTTTACCAACTCTCAGTTGATCCCTTCATCTAACTTTTTTTTTTGAAAACTCCTCATATTATGTATAACACTCTAAAGATATTCCTAGAAACTTACTAGCTTGAAGTGCATTGACATTGCAGCTGAGTGTTACCATTGATGTTCCTGGCCAAGATGCCTATCATTATCAACCGCGATTGTTTTCAAAGGTAAATGATTTTGAAACAATAGTTCACTTCTGTTTCACAAACAGTAACACTTGAATTCGCTACTTTAACTGTAGTTTTCTGAGTAACTTAACCTTCTTTTTCCTTCTGCATGAGCAAAACAGATAATACCTGATAAGAGCAAAGTTGTGGTGTTGTCGACCAAAATTGAGATACGTCTGGCCAAAGCTGAAACTGTTAATTGGACATCTCTGGAATATAGCAAGGATGTGCTTCCCCAAAAGATAAGCGTGCCTACAAGTGAGCCATTACTTGTGTAGTTTTTTGTTTGTGGTATCAATTGATAGAATGGTTCCTTTCTCCATGGTCTTTGGAATTGCGAATATTATAAATAGATGCTAGCATAGCATGTCATCATTTTTCTAGTAATGAACGTAATTGCAATGTGTATTTCTGCAGTTCAATCTGAAAGGCCTGCGTATCCATCGTCAAAGGCGAGGACTAAAGATTGGGATAAATTGGAAGCTGAAGTGAAAAAAGAGGTTTTACAGCTATGCCCCATTTAAGTTTTTATTTATTTAGGGGAGTGTTGAGGGGACGATTTAGGCTTATTATGTATGAGTTTGGTCCATTCAATTTCATAAAATCTCCATTTGATCATTGCGGTTCTGAATAATGCAATTAACTTTCTTTATGAGCTTGTTTTTCTGTGCATCAACCAAAATAAATTAATGTCTGCAACGAATACATATCAATGCCATGCGAAAAGTATATTTCAACTTGGGAGATCCAAATTAAATTTTGGAGCTTTTGGTTAAATTATACTGATATATTGGTGGTCTGCCTTTCAGGAGAAAGAAGAAAAGCTTGATGGTGATGCTGCTTTGAATAAATTGTTCCGTGATATTTATCAAAATGCAGATGAGGACATGAGGAGAGCGATGAGCAAGTCATTTGTGAGAATTTCACTCCGTGCTTGTTTTAAATTCTATTCTACTATCAAAGCTTTTGTGCATAGTTTTTTTTTGTACTTACTAACATTTTATTTCTGTCTTCTTGAACTATGCTACTTTGCAGCTGGAGTCAAATGGAACAGTGCTCTCAACTGATTGGAAAGAAGTGGGATCAAAGAAGGTGGAAGGTAGTCCTCCAGAAGGCATGGAGGTGAAGAAATGGGAGTATTGATTCATTTTTATTGTTTCCATAGCCATTTGTCTGCTCCTTTCCAAGCCCCTCCAAAATTGTCATTAGGTCCTATTTGTTTTTTGTATGATAAGTTATTTAACTGGGAGAATGGCCTAATTTGCATTTGCTGCGGAAGTGGATTTTATTTTGTCGGTGTATGTTGATATAGTTGTTGAACTTCTGACGATAACCAGAATTTCAGTTTTTATCTTTGGAGTGTTATTTCTGAAACATATTGGAAATATTAAATATGGAGATCAGCTTAAACTTAAGAAAATGCTTATATTTGTGTTATCATAAAAAAATTATATATTTTCTATTTATATTTCAGTCTTGTGGAAATGTATTTTACCATTTTTAGATTCCTTAATTGTGTAAAAGCTACATTTTGGAGTTCCAATATAAATAAGGTGTCACCCTAATTTTGTCAAACTCAACTTAGATTCATATCATACATTAAGCATGCATTTAGTTGGATATTAGTATTTGTAGCTTAGTAAATGTTTCTTTTAACATGCACTGGAGCTTGAGAATGTCCACCGCATAGCAAACGAGTGCTAGTTTTTAAGACTTAGTCTTGTACTTGTAGTGCACTTTTAAGAAGGAAATACATTCCCTGACCTTAGAGCGGGAAAGGCAGGGTGTGCCTTTCACCTTTCACCACTTGTGCACCGTTTCGATGAATTGATCCCTACAGAAAGTGCCACGTAGTTTTTTTTTCATTTTTAATAAAGTAAAAAAAAAAGTGAAAGCTTTGCCTCTCAAAATCTTTATGTAATTTTTTTGCAGACCACTAAGGTTGGAGAGTTTGATTCATAAAAAATGTCTCACTGTGAATCTTATTGTCTATGGAATATAGGCATGAAGTTGTCGATTTCTTTTTGGAAGATAAGATTAATAGAAGATTTTACAATCACATCTGAAAATGGTTGGAGTAATAAACTTTCACTGCAATAGCATAATTTTACAATCATACATGTGATGAGAATTGATGATTCTGAATGAGCATGATTTTGAAGCACATCAGGTCCAGAAAGAAAGGATGTTAAGCGACGGAAAATCTGTAATAAATGTATCTTATAACTAATTAATTAATCTGTTAATTAGTTAGTTACACAGTTAAACAACAGTTAATTAATTAGAATAAATCATATATATATATATATAGCACGTGGCAAATTATGTACCATCCAATTGATTTGACGGCGCACACGGTGGGGCCAAGTCTTGAGGTGGAGTGCCCTTGAGAGAACCACCACGCACACGGTGGGGCCAAGTCTCGAGGTGGAGTGCCCTTGAGAGAACCACCACTGCACGTAACCACGATTCCCCAAAAGTCCTCAAGAAAATGTTCCTACTACTGCATGGAAGGAACAACAGGCACTGCTGACGGTGAAGCCGTGAGGATAAAGCATTCTTATGTGATAATGAGAATGTAAGGTTGCGCTTTTATGCCAATAGTAGTAACTAGTAACAATGCATATTCGCTTGAGATATACACGTAATAATAAAAATCCTCTACAAAGGAGCGAGGCTATTTCAGAAGATATGTAAAGTTGGAAGTTTGTTTTGTTTAGGAGTTGGGAGGGAAAATATGTGAACGACTTTGGACGGAAGAGGAAAAGGGAAATTAGTCATTTTTTTGGGAGAGTATCTTTTAAGAGAAGTCATGAAAATACTTTATTAATATTCTTTTTATTTTGAATATCATTCAAAACCAAAACGACAGCCAACACTGTCATCTTTAGTAAAAAATTCAGGTTATCATGGTCCTTACATCTAAGGCAGTGATCTATGTGTAGATTTAACAAAATTGGTATTTATTTTTACAGAAATTGCATTTGCCTTCTTTGAAATCTTCTTAAATGACATTAACATCTCTTTAATTTTAAAAAACACTTTCCTATATCCACTAAAAAAAAATTATTAAACATTTTCTTTGTCACTTACATCTATTCATGTTGTTTATTATAAGATAATTAAAGTTTTCGTTTTAATTTGTAGAAGTACAACTACATATCAGATATTTGCAATTTCGAAATGTGTAATTATATTCTTAGTAGCACAACTGAAATGTGTATTGTAGAATTTTTTTTATAAATGACAAATAAAGTTAAAAGAGTAACATAAAACAAATGTTACGTACAATTTTCTTAGTAAGTACATAAAAAATGAGTATTTTTTAAAATTAAAGGAGTGTTAGTATCATTTAAGATAACTTCAAAAGAGTTAGACATAATTTCCTATACACTTACACTTGTTTTATTTATTTTTTGCTGATCAGCACCGTCTTAATAATGAGAACAAGTAATACCACAGAGTGAAATGTTTCACATTTGCAGAAGTATTTTAATACAATGGTAATGCAATATACATGTGAGTTTATGGAATACGTTTCCTTCTACATACAAAAAAACAAAATAAAAAACAAAATGGAATTACAAATTCCCAAATAAATCATGTTATATTAATTGCATAATATATCAGCCACATTGATTCTTGCATCGTCATTTTCCCCGCAAAACTTCTTTCACTTGCCATGTCTTCAGCTTCATAATAACTCAATTCCTCATCATGACGTAAACAAAATATCTTTCCCTTTTTAATTACGTAGTCAACGTTAAAAACGTTTATGTCAAGTTATAATCAAAATACCTGAATGCAGCATGTTGTTCGTGTTTCCCCATCTATTGCCTATAATATTTACAGCCAATGGTTATATCTTTCCAAACATGCACAAGTAAATGGCTCGCAAAAATATTACGGTCTCGAAGGATTATTATGAGCATTTCTACTGTTAGCAATAAGCACATCCAGTGAGGATGTTGGTCGGACCGGTTGTGCACCTTGTGGTCTTGAACTTTGAACTTGTTGTGACGATGGCATAATTAATCGCTGCCTAATGTCATCAGTAAGTTGCCGATCTGTGAGACTTCCACGCATTCGCGACGTAGTAGGACGCCAATTCTGATCTGGTTGAGAATTGAACAATTCGTTGGTCCTAGAAACTGCTTGTACTGGCGGTCCTCGTTGCTCCCCTGTTAACCCCCGGAAACTGTCAGCTGTAAAATATGGGGCTTCTACACAAGTTTGATTTTGAGATGAAATGGATTGGGACTGTCTGGCAGCCAGGGCAGTAGCAATAACCCTAGCTTGTTGGCTATTGACAGCAGCTCCAGCTGTCCAAACAATCCCAGCTTGAGAATTACCTTGTCTGGCAACATGTGATGAAGCCATAACCCTTGCTTGTTGGTTATTTGATGGACCCCCTTGCTGGACATGGGACCGTTGGGTATTCGATGGTTGCATGGGTTGGTGTGCCCGGGGATTTAGACTTTGCTGCAGGTGTGAATTTCTAAAATCATTCAGCATACCTGCTCTGTATGGGTTTTGCAAATGACTTGGTGCTCGGTTCTGAATTGGGGCTGACATATTAACTGGTGGCATTCGGTTCTGAGTTGTGGCTGACATATTACCTGGTGGCACTCGGTTCTGAGTTCAATTCAAAGTAAAACTTAAGTACAAGAGTCGTAAACACCAAGAAACACACATAAAAGCAAGGTTTCTCTAAAGATACCCAGATTTATAAATGAACAGAGTCACAATACAGGCATCAATTACTAGCACAGTAAAAGACATAAAAAATAACTAACAAGTTCACCAAGTATAATTATTAATTAGTTAGTACCATCTACCAAAAATATAGCTGGAGAAGGAGGACTGGA
The DNA here is from genome assembly GCA_037974295.1 of Cicer cuneatum. Classification (NCBI taxonomy): domain Eukaryota; kingdom Viridiplantae; phylum Streptophyta; class Magnoliopsida; order Fabales; family Fabaceae; genus Cicer; species Cicer cuneatum. The sequence goes on along the minus strand of JBBPBO010000002.1, from coordinate 1,974,126 downwards.
AAGAAATAAGACACACGTTTGCATCATCAGCGGTTTCCTTTACATTTGATCTTATTTACTTTCTTCGAAAAGATAGATTAATATTACTGTTTCCTCCTTTCACGAAACCAAAATTCACAGTCCCGCTGACTCTTTGGGTAAAAGAATGTTGAAACCATTTCAATCATAAAACCAATTTTCAAACAGGATTCATGTTCAGTTCATTTTTTATTATAGGAGCAGTTATCATGTTTGCCTTTAAAGGAACAAAGATATATACAGATCAGGTAGTCGCCAGTTTAGATGCAAATTGAACATACTTTGCACCCCCCAAAAATGCCACCCAATAAAAACAGTAACGATAAAACACTAATAAATTGAACCTGTGTTGCTGCTGAGACCTGAGGCATATTCAGTGGGGCTTGAGAAAATAGTTGCTGTCTTTCTAGGTCACTCAGTATGGCATTGTAAGAATCTGCAGAAGTGGGGTTGGACAAAGAAACGTGAGGAGTAGCAGACAAACTGCTGGTAATCAAGGAATCCAAACTAGTTACTGAATTTTGCTGTGATCCTAATGTCTGAGATTGGACTGGGAGGGCCTGAACAGCTACTGGAGTCCTTTGAATATGTCTCGGTGCCAAGGATGAACTCCCATATTCATTAACTGAATTCGTATAATTCATCAGCTGCAAATTATTTGATGTCAAAAACTGGTTATGCATGGAAGAATTTATGGCGGGAATTATGTCATGACCCTCAGCTTCCTGATTAAATGCCGGAGAAACAGCATCAGCCAGAACAGGATGGTCGACACCAACGGTAGGGGCATCAGACCCACTGTTGGCAATATAAAATCCAGCCCAAAAGTCCTCTTCTATTTGAACGCCAGAAGGAACAGAGGCCTGGAAAGGCTTTCTATCTGCAGTTTCACGAGTGTCCATTATGTCCAAATGATTATCTTCGGTGAGGTCCAAAACATCGGGAACGGTATTAGGGGAGCACGTAGTTTCTTGTTGTTCAGTCTGTTCCTTTTCACGATTAGGGGCCCTATTCTGTATCTTATCCACATCATGGTCATTTTCCAAGACTGTCTTCAATGATCCATCAGCATGGACAATCACTTCCACAATGTTCTCACCAACATTCTTCAGGATCTTTATTTAAAAAGAGGAAAATCATTGAGGTTTATTTTTCTTTTCTTCCAACCTTTCTTTTATCCCTAGGGTCAACTTGGAGTGGCATTAAAAATTGGGAGAGGGGGAAATTATGGCAAGAGATTAGTATGAAAAACAAATCACTAAATTCTTCATTCCCAATTTTAAGGTGATACCAAATTGACTCTAGGAGAGAGAAGACAAACAAAAGGTAATTTGATTGAAAGATTAAAGAACTAAATCAACTTGCCTCAATCATTTTTCTGTCAAGACGAATATCTGTGTAGCAGACATACTGATTGCAGTGGGGGCAGCGCCAGGAGGGCCTCTTAAAATTTATATTAGTGAAGTTGTCAAAGTCGAAGCACTACAGAGTAGGGAACTAAATGTAAGGTAGAGGAGAAGAAATATAAGATTTTCACTTTATCCTAACAAGTATTATACTGTAGACATTTCAGTAACACTCGTACTTTTTAACTTTAATAATGCAAAAACAGACATTAAATGCAAACAATAGACTTCTAAGCCACATTAACTACTTATGGTATGTAACAGGTATATAATTAATCAGCAACCACTCTCAGCATTCTCTACACTGAGTGATGCTAATACAGGAATCACTCACCTGGAAATGTTTGCATGAATGCCCTTTAACTGGAGTCTTGATACGTGTAAAGCTGTTTTGTAAAGATGAGACACAAAGGACTATCAACTTTAATTAAAACGTTTTTGTATAATATAATTATCATCCAAAAGTAAAAAACACAACTTTAAGGATAATTGAACAGATGATCTTAGCATAAAGTCTGCAAAGTAAGACATTCCAGTGAAAGAGGTCAACAAGCTACAAGATAAATATGAAAGAAGCCTGCAGAAAAATCAAACTTGCAAGAGGAAGAAACTTTAAAAGATTATTGTGAATAGTTAAATGCTAAAAATTGTTAGCAAAAGTTACTGGTTGTCATAAATTGGATAAGCTTGCAGCTCACAGAAGGCATACATGAGAGGGTTCATGAACTAATACACACAAACGCAAGAGAAGCCTAACAGATAAAAAATATTCTAAAACTACTATATTTGAAAAGGTTTCACTCTCTGTTGAACAATAAGGTAGAAGTGGCAAAAAGAAGGGCAATGTCAAATAGTAATACGTTAAAAATCAAGTATCGGATAAGAAATATTAGGGTTTAAGATTAGAAAAGATTTACAAACAGGAGGGTTCTGGAAGAAAGAACAGATATATCATATATAAAATATTCATTTAGAACTAGAGGCCGCATGGTCATTTACTCATTGATCATCAACATCTAACCCTAGTCCAGCAAGGAATTGCCTTAAGATAAATATCTACGTCATGAACTCCACTAATTTGAAATTACAGAAATAATACTGAGCGAATAAACTAAAATAATTCAAACTACAAAACAGTTGAAATATGATTTTGACATGTGGTACCTCTAACTTTCTACAATGAACAGCTGAAATTTAAGTAGTTCTAAAAATAAACTCAACACAAACATAGCCAAATGGCTTGAAAAGGAGATTACATTTATACCAAAACGTTATTAGACCATTAACAAGTGAATTGTCAACATCAACAAAAAGAAAAGTGCCTGAATGACCGAGAAAGAGTGAAACTTAAATGGAAATCAAATGAGAACCACTTATGATACTACCATGCTCAATCTAAATTCTAAGATGAGAAACGAGCAACAGATAAAGCAAGGAAGAAAAACATGGTCATTCAATATTGTGAACAAAGAAGGCCAAAGCATACCTTATTGGACAATTAAGCGAGATCCGGGATGCCCCCTCGATAATATCTAAATTTATATGTATAAAGAGGGAGAATTATAAGAATGAACAATCAAAATATATAAAAAAAAAATGAATAATAAATGGTGGGCTAATAAGAAAAAGATGTAAAAACAATATTAGGGTAAATTTTATCCTAAATATCCAAAACTATACCTGAATCGACAGAAGTAACAGCAGGCTGAACATAATCTGGTGGAAGAACTGGATGCTCAGGCAAGGGTGCAGCATTCATATAGGCAACAAGTATAATATAATTACCTTCACAGTGCCAATGGTTACAATACAGTAAGGTGCATACATTGAAGAACTAGAAAGAAAACATTTTTAAATGCTCACCATTGAACTGACCCACAGCTTGAAGAAGATTTGTCCCAAATTTAAGCATGCTAGTCACACTAGTGGGCATTTGGGGTCCAGGATCCTGAGAAACAAAATGACATATCGATAGCAAACTGTTGTTACACACTTAAAACAGTCATAACTAAATGTTTTAGAATGTATGTTCAAACAAAGAAACAGACCATACGAATGTTAGTTCTTGTGTCTATTCCTTTTCCATTTAGGAGAAAACTACAAATAATCAAAAATAGTCAGTCAGCATCAGTGTACAACCCCTCCACACAAATAAAATATGTTAAACGAAACCATACTTCACTTGCTGAGGGCTGATGAGGCATGCAGATGTCTCAATGTTATCAGTTTGTGCCACCAATAACCACTGCATGTTCAAATAACAAACACTAATAATATAAATTGACAAAAAATGTTAAATATATGTAAATTTGGGATAGAATATTTCATTCTTTACTTTTTTTTTCTTTTTTATAAATGTCAACATGATAGCCTGTAATTATTAGGACAGAAATTTTATTTTTACTTTTAATTACTATTTATTAGGATTAGTATATGTAATGGTATACCAACATTACGTCGGTTCAAGTTGAACTATCGTCAAATCCTTCAAGTAAAGTCTCAAATTCAAGCCTTGTGGATAGAAAAATTGTGGGTGAGAGGAGAGACCCCACTAAAGGTAGACAATCAGGTTCTTGAAAAGATTAGTTATCAGCGAAGCCAATAGATTTTCGCACCAATAAAAAAAGAACTATAAAATGGTATCATTTCTTGTACACTCAAATCATCAAATAATAATTATATTTTTCTTGTGTTCTGGTTTTTTCTTATAATTTGTGATAGAGCTAACTCAACCCCAAATTCTAGCTCAAGGAGACAAAGACTACTTTGGCCATATCTCTAGTTGATGTGAGGTCTCCTCTCCACACACCCAGGACAAGACATTTAAAGCGCGACAAATGTTGGTAGCCAAATAACTACACCTATTCATGCCTAGGACTAGATATCTAGAGAGTAGATAAATATGGGAGACCCAATAACTGAATTACGATAAGCTCTAATAGTATCTTAAAATTTAAGCTAGGCCTAAGAAAACCCCAAAAGTTAACTCAAGGGCTGACGCTGGTTGTCAAAGCTTTATAAGGGCTACTTCAACCATATCTCTAGTTAATGTGAGATCTCAACATCTTTCAAGTTGGTATCAAAGCTCCCAATTTGGGAGACTATGCTCGTGTGCCAAAACCCTAACTGCCTTCATCCCAGTTGCTTTGGGCTGTCTTCATTGCATCCTCCAACACTTCACTGTGCCCTTAAAAGCACAGGCCATCAATGGGAGCACTATCCACTACTGACTGCCACTGCCAATCTGAATTACCAGGAAGAGTGCCTCTCTCTCAATTCACCCTAACCCCAAAAGTCCACCACCAAAGTACAAGCTGGTAATTCTCTTTGTGTGAAGTAACACATCCGACTAGTGCCTTTCAGCGTGCTTCTCTCATAATTCAGGTCACTGTGATCAATTTGCACCAGGCCGCTAGTGATCTTGTTTGTAGATCAGTTGTTTGCTACTTTTTCACTAAAGTGTCAACCCTAAGTATTCCAATACTCTTTTTTTATGTCGTTTCCTGTACTATGCCTAATTTGGGTGCTGTTAATATGAAGTAACAACCCTCCATATGAGTGAGCTCAAACGTCTGGGTATGCCTATTGAATCTCTTAGTAAGTCTTATGGCCCTTGTTCTCTAGACATGACTGGTAAGATTTTTGTTCCCATCCCTTTAATGTAGCTATAATTCTTCCTTATATAGACTCTAGCGCCATGGACCACACAAGCTTTCGTTCCTAACATTTTTCATCTTACAATTCTTTTCCTGACATTCATCATATAGTAACAGCTGATGGGTTAGTTGTAGAGTCTAGAACTATTTAAACTTCATTATTACTTTTGATAAGTTGCAATACTTGAAATAAAGATACACTTAATAAGAACATTAAAATGAACATAGACAGGTCATTTATATACAAAAGGAAATCAATGTTTCCAGACTTATTTTGGCAGAAAATAAGTGATGACTTTGTCACATGTACAACTTTTACCAAAACAAATCAATTCAGGAGACTCTTACAATTTTTTTGTCTGATAGAACATTATTCTTTGTGATATGGAAGTCAACAGCAGAAGCTCCGTATCCAGGCTGCAATCAGGTCAAATGATATTAAATATGTTCTCAATATGAAATATGACTACATTTAACAACCATAATTTGTTTATCACAAGGAAGCACCTTGGCTTCGATTGATACAATTATTGGACCCAATTTCAGTTTTGGATAGAACCTGCAAGGCAATTCACGTAGAGACAAATCGTTACTGTTGCATATGAGATAAAGTAAGAGATTGTCAATTTTCAAATGCATTTTTCTTAGGTCTTTTGGTTTGTCCAAGTATCTTGCACTTTACTTTGGTACTGGTAGCAATTTGCAAGTTACATAAAAACACAAAGCAAAATATTATTGTTTACTTCAAAAATAAGATAATATGTAGAGGAAGTTTCAAGGATCCCTACCTTTCCATTATAGTTAACATTGCAGAGTGGCAAGAACTAGGACCGGTACTTACATTTCCCAGGGTGCAGTAGATCTTTCCTATCTACAGTTTAAAAGATGATTATGACAAAATGCCACATAGCAAAAATAGTAATGATGATGCTGATATTAATATTAATAAGTAGCATATAAGCAAACCTCGTCAGAAATAGTTAAGAGTTCTTCTGACTCTTTCTTCTGGAACCATCCAATTTTACAAGCATTCTATAATAACAAATAGTGTCAGTAGTAAATTCACGACTTAGAAATGTTATGATACATAACTCCAGTTTCTAGACATATATATTAAACATAAATGAGCAAAGTTAGTATAAATCTCAAGTTGTCTATCTATGGCATAGTGGTATAGGACAAAATTTTAATTTTTTATCAGAAGTGAAATTCGTTAAGATTTAAAAGAAAAATCAGATGATTCAGATTCAGACAGAAAACTTCATAAAGTCGATAGCTTAAACAGATGCTCCAAAATCATTCTTGCCACAGTGCAAGAGCATCCCTTGGTGGGATTACAGTTCATATAAATTTTTTTACCAAGTTATCCTTAGTCAACAGTGGCCATTTTCCTGAAGAATGAATAATTGTTCTCCTTCCCAAAGTTTAAAAAATATAGCAAGCTTTAGTACGACACAACTAATGCAAACTCATCAACACCAAAAAACAAACTTACCTTCACAGAGATCATCAAAACCATTACAGCTGCTAGTGATAGTTCATCGGTCTTTCTTTGATACATCTGCGTGGAAAAGGAAAAGTAATGTCCTCAAACCTACTGGCATGACAATTAATAAATATCATATAACTTTTTCCTCATATTCCCCAAAAATAAGGAAAATATATCAAGAGGAATCCACACTAGCCAGTGGAAATCACCTGTTTCATCAACGTAGGTAGTTCATTAGCTTTTAACGGAGTTTCACCATTGGCAAGTGCATAATCAATCCCTCTGCGAGTAAAATTAAATCCGGTAAAAGAATAAAAAACACAGCATATTTGCAATACCATCGTCCATCATTCATCATAAATAAGAAAAAGAAAACACAAGGAATCCAACCAAACCTGAACATATCAATGCCAATTTTTGAGCTCTATTTTCTATTAATTATATACACACTCATAGTAAATGTTCATTCTTGAAGGTAAAATTTAGAACTCAAGGATTCAAATATATGGTAAATAAATAAATAGCGGAATACCATGGTAGTGATGGACATAATAACAAAAGAGTTAAAATTAGTACTTAGAAATTGGAATGTAACTTAACCGAATCAAATCTCAGTTTAACCTTCAACTAAAACACAAGCACATTCCCAATCTGTTACTGAAAAAAAAAACCTAAAATCTAAAGAGAAGAAAAATAAGCAATAATTAGAAAGTGAAAGAGTGAATACCGAGAGAGTGAAAGGCACAGGTTAAAGAATTCGAAAGAGTCGGTTCGGTTGCCGGGTTGAACGTGCAAAGCCAAACGCTCCACAACTTTGGTGATTCTATACAAGTTGACGAGCGACGGTGACACTGGATTTCCGGTTCCGTTCAACGGACCTAAATCCGGATGCATTGGTAACGCCGGCGAAGTGTTCATCTCCATTGGGCGGATTTTTGGCGGTGACGAGAGAGGAAAAATTGGTGCGTGCATAAACGACTTCAACCGCAAACAAACGCCGAATTGTTACTGTGGAAACTTCTAGATGTAAGAGTACGGACTGAATTCCGCAGGGTCGTTTAAAGGTTTTTATTTTTATATCCCTCTTTTTTTAAAAAAAATTTAAAACTCCCTTTTTTTTTTTTTTTACCTTAGCATCCCCGCGAAGATGATTTTTTACCTTGCGACCATATATGATATATCCACTAAATTTAAAATCCGTTTAAAGATTGATTTTTTTACCTTCAGCATATTGATTAGTTTTTAAAAAAAATATATAATAATAAAAAAAAACTCGTTTAAATACGGTTTAGGTTTATATGTAATTATATCTATCTAATTTGTTTTTCTACGTCTATTGGCACCTTCACTTATGTTTTGTTAGGTCCTCGCACTTTTTTTTATCTCTAGGCTTAATTAACTCCACATTTTTCATTACAGCTCCAATAAAAGTTATTTTTTTCATTGGACACTAATAATATTAAAGAGAATTATCTTCACCATATTCTTAAAATCAGCCGTCGTTAAATTAATGTTTGTCTTATTCTTGAAAAGAATACTGCCATTAAACATAACAATGCATATCATGATATTCGTGTGGACTTTGATGAATATTATAGAGTTTGGGAATTAGGTTTAGGGAGGATATCATCAGAGGCATAAATTAGAGGATATAATCACACGCAGAAATCAAATGATATAATCAGAGTCAGAAATTACATGCAGAAACCAGAGAATACCATCAAAGGGCAGAAATCAGAAGAAGAAATCACAAATAGAAATCAGAGGATATTATCAAAGACAGAAATTACATGCAGGAATCAGAGGATACCATCAAAGGAAGAAATCAGATGATACGATCAAAGGGCATAAATTAGAGGGAGAAATCACACACATAAATCAGAGGATATTATCAGAGGCAGAAATTACATGCAGGAATTAGAGGATACCAACAGATGAAAAAATCACAGGCAGAAATCAGAAGATATAATCATAGGAAGAAAATCACACAGAAATCAGAGGATACTAGAGGCAGAAATCACACGCAAAAATCAGAGGGAGAAATCAAATGCACAAATCAAAGGATACCAGAGGCATCATCAGAGGATACTATCAGAGGCAGAAATTAGAGGAAGAAATCACACACAGAATTCAGAGGAAGAAATCACATGCAGACAGCAGAGGAAAGAATTAACACGCAAAAATCATAGGGATAGATCAGATGCACAAATCAGAGGATGATATCAGAACATATCATCACATGATACCAGAGGCAGAATCAGACGATACTGTCAGAGGCAGAAATCAGAGGGAGAAATCACACAGAAATCAGAGGATATCATCATATGCAGAAATCACATAAATCAGAGGATACCATCACATGCAGAAATCACAGGAAGAACTCGCACGCAAAAATCAGAGGGAGAAATCACACACAAAAATCAGAGGGAGATATCACTTGCAGAAATCAGAGGAAGAATCAGAGGGAGAAATATCACGCATAAATCAGAGGCAGAATCTTAAAACCCAACAACAACATGTTAATTACTTGTGAATGAAGATGATAGTCATGAATTAGTTTGGGAAATACATAAGGGTATAATTGGTATTGTCGAATTTTGTAAAACGTGCAAAAAATGCAAAAACATCCTTCAGGAGGTCTCTTCCTGGGGAAGAGACCTCTCACTAGGGCAAAAAAACATTTTATTCAGCAGGTCGCTCCCTGGGGAAGAGACCTTCTGAAGGTTCTAAAAAGTAGGGCAATCTCGTATATTAATTTGAAAGTGGGGCATTTTGGTATTAAAATTCAAAAAAGAGGATATACAGATAAAAAATTCTTTTTCATTACAGCTCCAATAAAAGTTATTTTTTCCATTGCACACTAATAATATTAAAGAGAATTATCTTTTTCATTAACCATACTAAACAATCACCAAAATACTAAAAACAAAATAAGGGATAACTTGATAGTAAAAAATAAGTGGCTGGATCAACCCACTAAATACGAATCCACCGAAAAATAGACACATTGCGTCGCATAACAGAGTTGTGACGTAGAGAAGATTCATGTCATATAACAAAACCTCTTCTAAAAACAAAGTCGCGACAAAGAAGATAACAAACCGTCCAATAATAAAGAAGATGAAAACTAATTGAGTCGTGATACAAATGAGACGTTCAGATGATTTTTTCCACAAAAATTGTTGACAACTTTATAATACATCCAGAGTCTAAGAGAATAAAAAAAAAAGGAATAATGAGAAAGAAATTCGTAGTTCTAATTATATGATTAGCAAAAATGAATAACACAAAAGATATAAACAACAGAGATAATATATACATGTAATAAAGAACTAAACTACTCTTAACAAACATTGTGCAGGTATGAGAGAATTAGGGTATGTCCAATTTTCAGTAACGCTGCATTCATCGTGTGTGATCAACATGCTTTGTCTTTTTCGTTTCCTCGTGTGTGCCCAAAACCGTTTCCAAATCTTAACAAATATGCTCTATGAATAAAGTTATTGTACATATTATTTTAGTATACTTTTAATTATCAATATGAAGTAATTTTCTTTTGTATCAAACTTTCAAACTTATTTTCAATATAAGATTTATCTTCGACTCTATAATAATGTGGTTTCTAACATGATATCATTGCGTTGGTTGTGATCCAAGACATTGATTTAGAAGATAAAAAATTTGGTTCCGAATGCGACGAAGAAAATTTCAGTGAAGATGAAAAAATGTTCTGGATAGTTTTTACAACAAGAACCATCAATTCATGAAAACACTTGTTAAAGGATAACGACAAATTTATACACAAATCACCGGATCTAAGTCATCCTGTTTTGAGCTTAGAAAGTTGGTTTTGAAAACTACCATATCAACATTAAAGATGTGGTTGAACGTACCAATGTTTGCTACATTTTCACAGTATTTAGATATAGTGTTTGATCCTGGAATCCTTGTTACTACCTTCTTGTTTCTTCTCGTCCTCTTGTTTAATTGTTCTTTAATCGCGACAAAATCATCGGTTGGGTCGACCTCTTGTTGACCTTGGGTGACTTGGAGCTACAATTTATTTCTTCCACTAGGTTTTATCTGTAGGGACTTACAATATTTGTTCCATATTTTGAGCTTTGTTCAATTTTTTTTGTATCTTACCATTTCACTAATTCGATTTTGTAATCTAAACTCATATTAAATTCATATTAAGAATTCTCTTATTTTGAGTTTGTGAATGGATATTATAAATAATGGAATTAGTTTGAGTTGAGTTAATTAGTTAATGAATTAAATTTAGTTAATTGACGAGTTAGTTAGATGATTAAATATAATTGATCGATACGATTGGTTAAGTTAAAATATACTTTATAAATAGAATTATTTAGAATTTTTTTTTTCTATCAAATTCTAAAAATTATTTTTAATATAAGACCCATCTTCGACTATTGCCGAACACTATTGGGTTCATTTGTGTCCTACATAGAAAAGCTTTTCCACATGGCCTCTTATGCTTTATTTTCGAAAGTTATTTTTTGCAAGAAATGACAAATGGAGACACAAATATGGTAACGTAAGGTGTTTATATGCTACGTGGGTGATGCAAGAGATCATTCCCCTTCAGCTAATTTTGTAACTGAAGAAACACAGTTATCTCAACAGACATTCTAGCAAAACATTCTGCTAAGATCAAGAGATTTCAGCACTACATGAGACACTGACATCATGTACAAGCCCGTACACAAGGACCGAAATTCCCAATGACAGAGTGAACGAAAGAGAAACCAAACATATGAATGTTACTATGAATTTGAGGATTGCTAAGTTAACTCTTTCAAGTGATATTTCGAAATTTAGTGGGTTTAGAATTGTTGGTTCTTCACTGACTTCCCTTTCATTTTCGTCTTGAAATATGACTCCAATTTATATTATACATACAAACATGAAATTGTAAGCTTAACTATGGATTTTTTTTTAAGTTTATATTAGAAGGACACAAGCAAAAGACTACTCAAAATATCACATCATGCAAGTTGAGCAATATATTATTCGCAAAATACTGATATTATCTCTTATCTATACGTCATATACATAAACACTTTTATTTTCTTATAGCCAGTGAAAAAAATACCAAACACATAAACATCTCAATTTAACCATAAAACACAAAAATTAATCAACTTAAAATCTTAGTATCTTCAGCCAAATCCAAATTCAAATTACCACAATCATCTATCCTCAAGGAGTTAGGTAATTCAACTTGTTTGAGGTAAAAAGTAAAAGAGTTAGAGTTCAAAATTTAGCGAAAGAGAAAAATAGTAATATAATTACTAATATATTATCATTTGCTTATAAAAAAAAGGTCAATCACATGTGCATCATCATATACATTTCAATATTCTCAACCTCAATAAAACAATCTTAAATCTATGTTGACAAAAGTAACAAATAGCGGATAACGTAGTTAATAACAAATATCATAAGTTATTTGATAATCGTTAGTTAATTTAATTTGAAGTGTTTGATAAAATTAATTATTGAATTAACTGACACGATAAAAATAAAGTAAAAAATATATTTTTAATTAATATTTTAAAAAATTCAATTAAAATAATGAGGGTAAAATGAAAGAAAAATAAAATGTTATAAATTATAAAGTCAAATGCTACTTTTTTTTTGTCTTAGTTCAAATGCTAAAAAAAAAACACTCTAAAATTATGAGAAAAATTGTTATCAAACATGACTATTAGTTTTTTTTTGGTCATAACATGACTATTAACTTAAATGCTATAAGTTATTTGCTATTTAGATTGGTTCAATAAATCTAAAAACTTAAAATAAAAAATTAACCATAATAAATTAGAGATCTTTTAAGTCAAATTATTTTTACAATATCAAATAATTATTATTTTCGACGGATACATTATTAAATAACATACAAATAAATATTAAATAAATTTACACAATTGAGTAATTTTTTTATTAAAATTAATTAGTACTAAAATTAAAGAGTAAAATTTATACTATTTAACTAAAAAATTGATAATTTTAATTAAATCAAAAATATAAATTTAACATCTAAAAATATTTAAAGTCTATAACATAAGCCTGACTTGCCTTCCTCTCACACCGACCTTGTCCACACCATAATTTCTTTTTATTGCCTTGCCAAATAGAACCAAATACTAATGTGATAGCTAAGCATTCCCAAATATACATGCCTCTTGAAACAAATATAGAACAACAACTTTCATTCATCAAATTCAACTATATGCTATGCCTCTTAAAAACGTTCTTGCTTTAGACTGGAGACATCTTTCATCAATCATTAGCAACTTTAACCACACATCATCCGGAAGAATACAAGATGCTTTAAATCAGAAAGTTATTGTCCCCATCTAATCCATCCGCATCACTTATCCTCAAACATGCTTCACTTTGAAACTATATATGAAGTAACAGGTTTTAGATATTATTGTAATTAATTAATCTGGCTTCGATCATATTATTATTATTAATTAAATTGTCTGTTGTCACATTTCAAAACAAAGAATGAAGACAAGTTAAATTTCATGTCCACAACCACAAGAGATGGCAGTGATAAATAAAAAAGATTTTCAATTGGGTCAAAATAATGGGCCCTAAAACCCAACATGATTTTCAATCAACTCATGTAATTTTGTGGGGCCATGGCGATAATGTTACACTTCCAAATTTCACGATGACGTGGCATTAGCCCTTAAATGTCCAAGTCCAAATGTGACACAAAGAGACAAATTGGAGTATCCTACGTTGTCTCCAAAACATAATATCGGTGGTGCACTAAAATTAATACTAGCTGTCTATAATTATAAATATCGTTGACAGAAAAAAAAATTATCTTTAAATATAAACCTCTTATTTTTATTATTATTTTTAAATATAATTCTATAAATATTACTAATTTATATTATAATATAAAAAATTATTATTAAATACATTAATACATAAAATATATTTTAATTATTTTCTTATACATAAAAAATTATATTATTAACTTTTTATAATATTATTAACTTTTTATAATAAAAGTGAAGTTTACACTGAAATCTTATATTCGAGACAGAGGAAGTAATTATTAATAGTATTTAATTAATCAATAAAAAATCAACAACACAGCTTCACCAATTCCAATACCTGCTAAGCATCAGACACATGGGATGGCACAGCCTAAGACCTAAACCAGATCAGCATGCATTTTCCACTGTCCAATGAGAAATTCCATTTCTACCCTGTCGGTCAAATACTCTTTTTCTTTCTTTCATCCAAAAGAAAATCACACTTTCACTGCTAATGTCAATCTCTTTCCCACTTCTCTGACCACGTTTTCCCTTCTCTCGAGTAACTAACTATATATGGACACTTTGTTTGTGCTAAAACTCCAAATTAATAATGTTTGAGCACAATAAAAAATTGAAAGAAAAATAATTTAATTATTTTAATTTTTCTATTTATTGGTGGTGGGTTCAAATATTCTTGATTTTGAGTTGTGTCAAATATTATGTAACATTTTTTCCCCATTATTACCATCTCTTATAATTTTTTTTTTTTTTGGTACAATAATTATTTTCTACCAACATCTTAACGAAGTTTTAAAACACCGATTATTTAGACAAACAATATGAAATGTAATTAATAAATTGAATTGAATGCTGCTACCAGAACAATTTTCTCTTGTGGTTGTTAGGGTACTATTAATCAGAATAGCAGCTGGCTAGTAGCTAGCTACTACACATCCAATACATTATTATTTTTCTTTTGAGGGATAGATAGGTAAATACAGTACATACATACATTAAATTAAGCTTAACACTACTTATAGAAAAAAAGATCTCACTTTATTGGAAAGAAGAGCTTTACAGTTTTTATACTACCAAGGAACTACAAAAAAAAAAAGAGGCATTCAACAAAGGACTAATGAGCTTTCTCAACGCTGTAGTGATCATGCTGCATGCCCATCACTTTCTTCTTTGGCTATTTCTCTCCACTTTGTACTGCAAAATATTCTAAATATAATATCCTAAGCTACATTTTTATTTTTGTTCCTCGTTCAACCTGAAAGGCGCTTGTCACTAGATATCCTTGTCAACAATTCTGGTGATATCTCACGCAATGGATAAGTCACTGAACGTGGTAGTTGAGAAGATTCACACTCTATTTCAACAAAAATAATAAATATATTAAAAATAAATAATTATTACAACCATAAAATTAATCTTCAAATGTTTACCTCTGGAGGCATTGAAGGATCTCTTGCAATGTAAAATTGCTCCTTGAATTCCATCTTGCTGCTGCAACAACGAATCATCACGGCGTTTCGACGACACAAACGCCGGCGGAGAAGCCGCCACTGCCGACGACGCCGAACGGCTCTTACCTAAATGCTTATACACAACTCTAAGCCCTGCCGGAATATTCCCCTGTTTCTGACTCTTGACATTTGTTTCCACATTTTCAGCTTCAGCAACGGTTTCACCTTCCGTCGCTATTTCTGCTTCAACTTTTTCACCGGAATTTGAATTTGAATTTGAAGTTGAAACAAGCTTCCCTACTTTTTCACCGTATCTACGAGAAACTCTAACGTAAAGAGGCTTCACCATTTTCAAATACTTATGCATAACTACTTCCTTGGAGAACCGTTTCTCTTCCAAAGGTGATAATGCTTCCTGTTTCTGATTCTGATTCTGATTCTGAATCGATTGAGATTTGTTATTGTTGTTGTTGTTTCCTTTGGAACTGTTATCTCTAGTGAAAAGTGACACAATAGGAACTTCTTCAACTTTGAATTTGATTCTATCTGGTTTTTGTTTCTTCTGTGAAACAGAATCGGATTTAGGTTTCTTGAGTCCAGATATGAATACACGAAACTTTGTTGCGGATTTCAACAATGAAGTAGTGAACTGAGGTTTGGAGTTAGGTTCGGAAGGGTTGTTGAGAACGAATGAAGAAGGTTTCATTTGTACTAACTTGAATAAATCCTCTGAAGGAGACAGTGAAAGATTTGCATCATTTCGTAATTCGTTGCTTGAAGGGGATAGTGTTATCTTAAACTCATTCTCAGATTCTTCTTCTTCTTCGTCTTCATCTTCTTCTTCTTCTTCTCTTTGTTGCTGGTTGGTTTCTTCAGAAGCATCGTCGTCTTCAGGTGCAGTGAACTCTAAGTCAAAGAAAGGACCTTCGTCGTCGTCGCTGCTTTCGATTATGTTTTCATTTGGAGGTACAGAGGTGAGGATGGTGGTGGTGTTAGAAATGGTGGTGGTGTCAGAGGGAGAAGGGAGGGTGAGAGCACCACCACCACCACCACCACCTCTCCAGTATTTGAGCAAGGTGAAAGCTTCCATTGTTGGGAGAGCCAGTGAGCTAAAGAGAAGAAGATACAGTGAAAATGAATTTGGGGGGTGTGGGTGGAAAAAGGGGAAAGAGAAAAAGTGTTAAATTTTTATTTGAGGAAAGATAGAAAGTAGGGGTGACAGAGGAAACAAAGAGGGTTTTGTTTTCTTTATCTTGCAAATGCTAACAAATACTAGTTTAATTCTATAGTCACAACAAAATGTGTAGTACTTAGTATTTTTAGTCATATTCAACATGAGAATTTAATATTAAAATTTGAGTTTTTAACTTTATAGACTAAATTCAATATAAATAAAAACGCATTTCATAAGTTAATTAATTAACTAAAATCACTAAAGTAAATATACATATATCTTGATAGACCCTAACACATTATTAAATTGCCTATACTTGAACATAATATGATACATTATAATTTTAAAATGCAGAAACTTACATAAGAATAATCGTTTAAATAATACTTGTATTATATTAGAATTGAAGGTGATGTAGATATATAGATTGTATTTGTTACTAAATTATAATTTAAAATATTATCTAAATATTATCCATAACTTTACTCAATCTTTATATTTTATTTTACATTTTTATTAAATTATATTATTATTAATTAATAATTAATACTTTAAATTGTTATTTTATTTATTTTTTGATATTAAAGGAAGAAAAAGTATATATAGTAGGATATTGCATTCAAAAGATGTATTTTTGTACATGTATTAAAAAATATTATAATTAAAAAAGTTATTTTATCAAATCATTATTTTAATTATTGATGAATTTTATATTATTATTAATAATATTTTTGTAGCATATATAATAATTATTAAAATATAATATTAAAAAATAATTAAAATTACATTTAAATTTATAAAACGACGTTTATTTTAAAATATTTTTTTTATTAAAGTGAGAATAATTGTGAGAGTGAGGATTATTAAATACTAGTGTTCCGTCAGTTTGGTTGGTTGCAGCCTTGCAGGGTAGTCATGTGAAAGCGGTCAGATAAATACGGAATGAGTAAGTATCGCAGAAGAGTAGCTTTCATTATTGAATCACTCAAAATCCATTTTCAACACTATGTTTCATTTATTTTTTGTGATAACTATTAATAGGGACCACAATAATCACTGCAATAGCAATATCAATATCAATATCAACCCGTTAGTTGCAGTAATTCATTTTTTGCTATTTTTTAATTAAATAATTCAAATTACCTATACATTAAAACGAAGTCTATATCTAGTGTGACCCATTATAATATGAAAAATGTTTGGTGTATATTTATCTGTCAATTGAAAGTTTGAGAGAGATAAACAATACAATATAATGTGATAAATACAAAATAGAGATAAAATGAGAACATAAAAATTAAAAGTGCATGAATATAAGAATTATTATAATATTCTCTGACTTTTTATCGCATTATCTAATTTTATTTATATATAAAAATTAATTAAAAAATAAATGTATTTATCCAGAAGTAGCTGATTTGGAGATTTTTTTTTTAAATCTAAAAAAAGTTATTCACAGTTGGTTGGATATGCATGTTGTCATAGAAAGATGGATGATGCAAAGTAGGATAATATTGAAACTCAATCAAAAGGTTTGGATTTTGATGGTGCATCGTTAAAAGGTATGAGGTCGAATACTTGGTACGAGTGGAGTGTGATATGATGCAATACGCAGATGATTTGGATATGTTAGCACAAAAAATCATTAAAAATATGATATATACGTAGATTATTTATAAAAATAATATATTAATCATTGTTCATAAATATATAATTATAATATCATAATTTTTGTTAAAGTATAAATAAAAATTTTGTTAAAATAATTTATATAAATATTAGTTTTATTCAATAACCAGCAATTTAAAAGTATTTTTAATTGTTTTATTCATAAAAAAAATATAATATCAAAATTTTGTTCATCAAGTGACAATTTTTCTAATTCAAGAATAATAACATCTTAAAGTGAATTATGTACATATTTATTGATGTCTTAAAAATTATATCACTTTCGTTATTTCTTTAATTTTTATGAGTAATCGCGAATATCCATAAAATATTTCACATAAATTAATTTTAAAAAAATAATACTTCTAATATACATATCTGTAAAGTATAAGATATGTATTCGACATAAATACGCAATTATTTTTAAAATATCCTAACTTCATAGATTACAATATCTAATAATCAAAATTAAAAATAAATTTAGTCTTTCGTGGATCACTTAATTTGGTGTAGATAAGTGTTTTAATTTATTTTTATTTCATGTAAAAAAGAAATCAAATTGTTAATTTACCCCTTAACTGTAATATTGAATTTGTTAGTAATTTAAATTGTTTTAGATTGTATAAAAAGATATAACATAAAATAAGAGTAAGTTAATTAATACAGTTTAAAAAATGAATGGAATTTTATAAAAAAAGATAGAAAAACGTCAAAAAAGTATTGTATTTAGAGATAAATATAGGATTTAATTTTTACAATATCAAATAATTAACTCAATGATAATTATAAACAATATCATTTATGATATTTGAAATCAAGGTATACATTAATTTTTTGGTTTATAATTAAAGTTGAGGGAGTAGTTTAAAAAAAAAGTAAAAAATATTTTGAAAATTACTTGAATAAGGTGAATGATTTCTGAACGTGTCTTTATTCGGTCAAAAAGCCCCTTTAAATCCTAGTTCTTGTCCAAATAGTTTCCATTTTCTCCAACTTATATAAGATGTCAACATATAGAAAAAGGGTCACAAAAAAGAGACCCAACAACACTCATAATTAAACCGTGCTTTGACATTGATTCCATTTCAATTTTCAACACTAACTAGTGCAATCCAAACCGTTGGCTAGTTTGTAGCAAAAGAAGGAAATACAAAAGACTCCACTATAAGACAAAGTACTAAGTGGATGCTTTTTGTTTTGCGTATTAGAGCACATCCAGTTATGCAATCCAACATTGAATTTTTAAGTAGACCTCGTTGTTTCACATCATGCTAAAACAACTCAGTTTTTTTTTCTTTTTAGAAATCCATAAAATTAGTCTTTGCAGAATGTTCTCAGATAGCTATACAAGATTATAAATATTTTTAAAAAGTCGATGATTCTTTAAACTGTCAGACTTATATTTAATTATTTACTATTGACTATGTTATTTATTTTAATAATTTATTATCAATTTAGTTTATATATTTAACAATTTATTATTAATTTAGTTCATAGGATACTTTTACATGGACTAATATGAATTAAATTTGACAGAATTAATTTTTTTTTTGAAATATTCATAATATCAGAAATTTCAGAAATCTATATAAGAGTGTTTTAGGACAAATTTTGTGGTTTACTCACTATTCACATTTTATTTATATTTAATTTTATCACAACTTAAAATTGTAATCTAAGTATTTTAAATAATATATTAATGGAAATATTTTAATTAATATTTGTTTGAAAATTATATTGATTGAGATCTATTTGACTAAAACAAAAATAAATTTGTAGTAATAAGATGTAAAATTGAGTAAAAAATATTGTCTATTGAAGCTCAAAAGGTCGTAAATTAACAATTTGAAAATGGACTAAGACGAAACAAGAGAAACAATGTTAAGAAAATCACATAAATTGTCGTTCAATTTTAAAAAAGGATTTTATCTACGATTTTATCTACGCTTTTTAAAATCTTTAAATGAATATATTAAAACAATAATAATTCAACATTTCTATTTAATAATAAAGATAAATATTTTTAAATAGATATATTATCGTTATGAAATTTTAAGACTAAAATTATGATTAATTTGAAAATTAAATAAAACAAAATAATTTTGAAAACATAAGACTGCATTTAAGGTATATAAAAACTAAATATGAGATGAAGGGAGTAAACTTTTTGCAATAATTCAGTTCACATTCCAATGACTTCAATGCTAAACTCATACGAAAATGATGACGGTAATCACAATCGTTGGCATCTCTTTTTGTCCACTAAGCTTCTTTTTAGGATATAAAGTTCACCCCATTCATCATTTTTTCTATTCTTTTGATTCGTCTTTTGGAATCTTTGCTATTGTCTCCATTTTCATTCATGAAGTATAATTAGTTAAACACTTTTTAATATAGGAGCTAGAGTTCGGGAATCATCAGAAATAATCTTATTGTTGCAAATGGCTTGTAGGACAAATATAGATGGAAACATTATTCTGCAATGTAGCTTTGAACTATCTCACGAACAAATTATAAATTGAAATATTTGGATCAGTAGGGAAGACAAATATTGGACTTTTCCCAATCAAAACTTTAATATTGAGTTGCTAGCTTTCCATAAAAAAATATGAAAAATATTATTCGAACACTTATACACATTGAAAGAAAAATAAATACAGATGATGAATTGATAAATATGATGTGTTAGTGTGGTGATAAAAATATTATGTATTGAATAAATATTGAAAAATTAGAGTCGTCCAAATATCATCACTCAATATATCCGTGCGTCCGCATGATAGATGTCATTGTGCGTAAATTAAATAGTTTAATTTAATATAAACAAATAAATATTAATTTTTATAAATAATTTTAACAGCAAACCTGTTTTTATATTTTGTACATGTATAGCAACAACTGCTCTTTCTTCTTTAAAAGGCCTACTAAGTATAATACAACACAAGCTACACTATTAACTACAACATTTCCATTTGGGTTTGTGCCCATGTAAAACTTGCTCTTTGTCCATACCCTCTGGACAAAAATACCAAACGGGGCAATGCTTGTGCTCAAGTATGAAGCCAAAAAAAAAATACTACAGGACACTATACACACGTATAATTATATATCACTGGCAAACTACTGATTATTCAATGGAATGAAAGTCCTTTGGGTGGAAAATGCTTGTAAGGAGATACTCACAAAGTCCAACCAGAAGGATGCAACTACAAATTCTTTAATTTCTTTCATCGGTAATTTTCATAGGAAATAAGATAATTGCTCTTTCTTCCTTGAACCGCCTTCCCCATATAAGTCATTCCACTGCTTCAACTCATTCATTCCTGCCCCCTCAGACGCGAAGCTTGCGGCAACCTGCGTTCCAACAAGGTCCTCAAATTTATCAATACTACTCTGGAATGAAATATATGTAAAAATAGTAGTTGAAAAATTGATGTATCTAGTTTAAAAATTAGTTTAGATATATCAACTTTTCGACAACCATTTTTGTGTATATTTATTCTAAATACCATATTAGATGCAAAAGAAACCTAAGACCTCCACAATCCACAGAAGCAATTTTGTCACCTCACTTGCTTAAGTTACATTGAATCGGAAAGGAACCAGACATAAGCCACCAAGTTCAGAGATATATAATGCTAAAGCAACTCCATTAGAGTTGCTTTTGAGTTCTTAAGCTACTTTGCGTAAGTGGTTGTGGAAAACATTTGCACAGTATCGCGCATGTGAAGGCTTTCTGAGAGCTTTTGTATAATTTGACTTTTAAACACTCAAAACATTAGTAATAGAGTACTATTTCTTTTGAGAGGTGGCCATGATCTCAACCCAAAGTGAATTTGCATCATTAGAGAACGCTCAAATGCAGATTAAAAAAAAGAATCCTACTGGATTTCTATAATAAAACACTGCTTCTCTGGTTATAAAGCAATCTTACCTGACTCCTCGCCACTTTGAAGTCTTGCATATTCAAAGGTCTAAGGGTTATAATTATTTCCTGTTTAACTTCCTCTTCCCCATCCTGAGCATCTTGGCTATTTTGTCCTTCAGCATCTTTCTTCTTTTTCTCCTGCAGAAAACAAATATAGCAGTTAGCATGATAACCATATAATCAAAGCATTATAGTAAATCTTTAAAGACATTGCGAAGTTACCGAATCCTTTTGTATCTCTTTCTGAATTAACTCTCTAACAGGCCTATAAGCAGCGGTTGTGCATAAGTTCTGCATTTATTTACCAATCAATGAAAATGAAAAATGTGTTAAGACATCAGAAACTCAAAATAACAAAAGCTTGGGTAGGTTGTAACTAGAAAGTTATGTTGCGTTCATAGGAAAACAATAATAGAGAAAAACCTTTAAATCACTTCCGCTATATCCTTCTGTCATAGTTGCGAGTTCCTTAAATTCAAGTCCCTCGTCCACCTTCTCTTTAGCCAAAAGGGTCTTCATTATATTTTCCCTGTTCTCCACAGACGGTAGCCCAACCATAATTCTGGTAACCAAAATACTATTTAATTTCAGGGTATTCAGATTGTTGTTGTACACCCACAAACATGCCATCAAAGCAATAATTGCTATTCTTATCTCTTATGTGCTTTCCCGTCCCACGATTTAAATATACAACAAAGAATTATAAATAAAAAAAAGGAGAAATGCTAACAATACACACTCTTACACGTTCTTTTCAACATATTCTATATCATTGATTGAATCTCATGGGTTCACCACTCTCAAAGCAGGTGCACTCGATTTAGAGAAATCCACATGAATTTCAACTAAAAACAGAAAATGTGTTGGAAATAGTGCGGTAGAATGTGTTACTTAGAATGATTGCGTTAAATTCATTGAACAAGTAGAGCTAGTAAAAGTACCTCCTTTCAAATCGTCTAATAATTGCTTCATCTAGGTCAAAGGGCCTATTGGTTGCAGCAAGGACAAGGATGCGATCCTCTGGTTTTGAGGTAAGTCCATCCCAACTGGTCATAAATTCATTCTTTATTTTCCGCATGGCTTCATGTTCCCCAACTCTTGTCCTCTGCCCAAGCATACTATCAACCTCATCAACAAATATAATAGTTGGGGAGACCTTGGCTGCCAATGTGAATAAAGCACGGACATTCTTCTCGTCTTCCCCAAACCATTTGGAGGTGATGGTAGACATGGATACGTTAATGAAACTTGCTCCAGCCTCGTTTGCAATGGCCTTTGCCAGCATTGTTTTTCCTGTGCCAGGTGGCCCAAATAACAATATTCCTCTACAAGGCTTTAGAAGGCCTCCCTCAAAAAGGTCTGGTCTTCGAAGGGGAAGCATGACTAGTTCTTGAAGTGATTCTTTAGTCTCGTCTAAGGCACCAATATCGGAGAATGTTACCCCAATTTCGTTTGCTGGTATTACTTCCGGCCTTATTCGCTTCTCAAACTCATTATCAGGAGGAACTTCCTGCAAGTTTAGAGGTTGTTGTGTTTGAATAAGTCACTTGCGGTGTGCTTTCAATACTATTAAAATTAGATCGTAATATATCTAATGATTAAAAGTAGAGAAGGATTACAGCTTTGGATGCAGGAACTGAATTTTCACCATCAGTTTTTCCCACAGAAGTTGGTATTTCTGCTTCAGTCTTTATACCAGGAGCAGGATTTCCAGACTTTCCTTCTGGTTTCACAACAGCTCCTTCGTCTCTCTGCTTTATTCAGGATGATACATATAGAGACAAAAAGGACAAATGGATCTTATCAGTACCTGGTAGATAATGTTCACAACTAAATGAACAACACAATTGCAACAAGCAGTACAAACCTCAGATGTTACTGCTTGAGCTTCTAATTTTAATGTATCTCTTCCACTGAATTTTCCCGCTTGGAATATACCCAGAGCATGGGACAAACTGTTTCAAAAACAATAAAGTAAGTACATCAATGTTAAATAGTTCACGCAGTTTAAGTTGCCGGTCTTACCTATTGCATGGAACAACCAGTTTCCCATTTCTGTATTCAGGCTCTTTGTTATTCATTAAGTGATAAGAAATTGCTGACACGACAATCTCTTCTATATAGTTACTGAGAACCATTGTGTCTTCTACACAGACGGAGTCCAGGTCATGGCAATCAAGATCATTGGCTGCAAGCACTTCCATGATATGATTCTTGTTATCTTGAATCTGTATCTTCTTCATATCCTCTTCAAATTGAGACTTCCAGCTGACAAGACGAGATTCATCTTCTGGTGGTCTGATTTCTATGTTGTAAGGGAAGAGGGAGGTAAGCGTCTCATCTACTTCTTTGCAGTCATTACCAGAATCCAAAACTAGCGAACCAAGAATCAAAATTGGTCCAGATAATTTGGTCAACATTGTCTGGAAGAGTTTAGATATCCTTTGTGATCTACACAACAACTTATCGACATCCCGCAGATATAGAACAATGGGGTAGGTTTTTGACACAAAAACCAGAACCTGCAAGTGAATTTTCCACTCATCAAATCGATGTCTTTTGCGGAGATGGAAGCCTTCCTAACCAAAACAAGTTTATATGCTGATGATGAAATCTGCCATATTATCAAGTGACAATACCTTGTAAAGAGTCTGTATAAGAAGCCTTTCATCAAACGACCAGCTGCTTATGTGCTTCCCATGAGCTGAAGGAATATTGAAGGATACACCAGGAATCAGAAGAGAGAATAATGTCCAAAAACAAAAATGATGACTGTTTGATCTCCAGAATGGAGATATGAATTTGACTTTACTTTGTACATTTGTACTAAGTTCTCACTCAAAAAGATTATGAATCTAACATATGTGCTAAACCAATGCTACAAACAATCAAATTGTGATGCTGCATTAGAAATCGTCATTTTGATTCATGTGTAGGAAAGAACTAAAATATTTGGGTAGAGTTTAGAATGACATTCAAGAAAACATGATGAAAATGTATCCTCCTTCACAAATTTATGCTGCAGGCATTTACAGCATTCTTAAACCAGGTTCCCCAAACCAAACAATGCACCACCAGCACCAGCAGATGGTAACATAACATGTAAATCAAGCAAAATGACAATCAGTAATCGATTTTTTAAAATGATTTATTGAAGCAACCTGAGTTTGTAGGATTATTTTGCAAACCAAGATTGCAAATATTTGCCGAGGCTGATGCATTCCTACGAATAGGAGGAATACTAGATCCTTCAGTCTCCCTACATAAACCAGTGAAAAATTTAAAATAAAATATAAATAAACTTCAAAAGAAAATAAATGTATTTTCATAGTTAACTGATAAACATCTAGTTTTCTTACATTGATCGGAGGTCTACACCACTGCTTTGCCTGTGGATTTTGCCTGCATTTAAAATCATATGGTTATGGGTATGGTTTTATAAGCTGTTGAGCAAAATGCGCATCAGATTGAATTTGACAAATGTGAATAGCCAAAGCTAAAGCTACTTGCATCCATCTACCCTCTCTAGATTCTAGAACCTGAACTGAAATTTTTTGCAGCATGACTCCATTGAGTAGTAATTATCATCATTCAGAATTTTCTCCGGATAAGTATAAAAGTTATTCTCGAAACGAAAACAAGGTTGAAAAAAATCATGTATTGCAAGATTAATGAAGCTTTTGGTAAATATTGTCAAGTAAGTTCTCCACCCTGGGTCAGAAAGCTCATCGATTTGTACCTTTACGCTCTTCCCATTGTGGAAAGATTGAAAATGACCCAAAGAGGTCAGATAGCCGCTCCAAAGTTTTTTCTGAAGCAGACCTTTTGAAAGTCTGCAATAAGAAACAATGGCATGTACATTTACATCTATGAAATTTATAACTTTAAAGTATAAGCAATAAAAGATAAAATAGGAAAAGCTTACAGTTTCTTTGTTGGCAGAACCATATCTACTTTGAATCTGCAAATATGACAAACCAACCATTATGTTCCTAACTAACAGGAGAAAATTTTAAAGGACACCCAAATTTTTCTGGCTCACCTTCAATGAAAAGTCAGTTACATCTAACAGAAGTAATTTGGCCTCAAAGTAGTGAGCTAAAGCCTTGGCAAGCACCTGTTGGTAAAGTTCTGTAAGATATGATGGGGAAAAGTTCTGAATTAGCTTTAAGAAAACAATGTAAACATTGAATCTTATCAATTCATCCTCACAAAACATAAGATTCGAACTAACCGGCTGGCCCTGAGAGCAGAATAGTCCGGCTTGCAGGAGCAAGATTCCGTGTAAATTTAGAAACCTCTGCATGCTTTAAATGGACATAGGCAGCACTTGTCAGCAACACCCGCGTCTGCTCACTGTCATCACATATACAACGAGAAGCGCCATATCAGAATCAATGTTGAATCAATTAAAAGATGTCATGGCTTAGCGTCCAGTCAATTCTACAGTTTCAACTCTGAATACACATTTATTGTTCTCAATTCATTAAAACTTAACAAAATATTCATGACACGTTTAATCACAGTGTTAATCTGGATTGATCTGGAAACAAGATATACCGTGTTAATCTGGAAACAATTGTCTGAAACTGAAAAATTCGCGAATTAAGTGTACATTTGGATTGATGGTAAGTTTGTCAGAATTACTATATACTACGGTGATTTTAGCAAAAGCTTCAACAAAATGACGTCACCGTGATTTCAAATATGTACAATCAAAACTGAATCATTGAATTTTCATTGATATGAATACCAAAGTATATGCACACATGTAAGAAAAACAGAGTAAATGAGAATGAAATCTGTAGTTATGGTTATAACAAATTCACAGTAAACAAAAATAAAAATCGCATGCACTATAGAATGACATAACTAAAATAATCGAATTAATGAAATAATAATGAATTTGAATACCTGAGATAATAAGGGAAATTATCAAAAGTGACGTTACTTTCTCTGCCATCAACAATAAGTCTAAGCATTTCGTGTTCAATTTTGTCAGGAGTGATGGCGTTTGAAGAGAAAGGATTAGCTCCCCATTTTGTTACGTTTTGTCCAGAAGCCAAGCCAAGTCCCACTCCAACTCCAACTCCTATGCCAAGTGCTGATATCAACATGCCTTTCTGTTCCATCTCTATTAATTTATAAATTTTATTTTTATTTTTCTGTTTTCAGAAAATTAATCGCTATAACTGAACTTGTCTCTGATATGTGAAAGAAATTCAAAGGAAAAACCTATAATTGAGAAGAGTGAATTCATAATATAATAAAGAAGAATGAAATGGAAGAAGGATCCCTGTCCCTTATGGTAGTGTGATGTATTGAATGGATGATACGGAGAAGAAGAAAAAAATGGAAAATGTGTTGATTTGTTTATGTGCGAAGCGAATTGAATTTTCTGGAAATAAGGGAATGGTAATCCCTTAAGAGTTCCCGCTTTTTCTGGTACTTCTTTCAGTTTAACTTAAATTCGAAGGACGGTATCGAAGACTAGTGCTGACTCATACATGCATTCTTACGTGTCACTCTTTTAACGGTTTGTTTTTTGGTTTGACAGTTTTTCTTCCCTCCCTCGCACATGATTAGAGAGAGAGAGGATATTTTATTTTACTACCATTAACACATTTTTTGTCATTAAAAAAAAAAACGACATCAAATTTCACAATGTATGAGTTTGATGAGACATTTTAGAAATTATATAATAAAATGAAACGAATTTATATCCAAATGACTAAATAATAATATATGATTAAATGACAATGTAATATTATTTTAGATTTAATTTATATGTCTAGGTAGTGTAATTTTTTTATATTATTAGTTAATCACAACCATTAGATTAATAAAGATATTTGGTTTTTTTCAAAACTATATCTAAAGTCATGAATGTATGAGATGGACTTGCACTTTAAATTTTTTTACAATACATAACAATTAAATCCTATTATTTTTTACATTACCGATACATTTCAACTAAACTCTTTTAAAATATTATTTCGTAAAACATTTTAATATTACGATAAGTAAAAATTTGACTACTCAATAAAAATTAACCCTAATTATTTTTGTGTTTCATTAATTGTTTGGTAACGTCAATGAACTATTTTATAGTTTATTAAAATAGCTTATAAATTTGTTAGATTAAATAAAATATGTTTGATAAACAAATTTTTCTCATCAATTTGTAGTTTATTATGAAATGTCTTTTTTATTTTTAAATTACTTATATATATATATATTTAAAATTAGATAATTGTGTACCTTTTGATTAAAAAAAAAAAGAAATAATTGTGTATTTTATATTATTTTATAATTTCAAAAATTAAATTTACTAATCACTTTCATTTTAATCAATTAACTTTTCAATTATAAATTATAAATTAGTAAATATCAGCTAACTTTTTAATTATTAGTTAGCTTTAACTTAGTTTTACCGAAAGTGTTTAATCGATGGAAAAATACAAATGACTAGTAGTTGTAACACCCGAGTAAGACAACAAAATAAGAGGGATTCGGCATCGCAAGCATATGACATAGTTTTTCGCAATGTTTAGCATTTTCGTAACATGTCACGTAACATGTGACACTTATAAAATGGTTTCTTCTAGAAGTGCTACTTTTGCTACTGCAAATGGCACGTATAATAAAGCTGTGATTCTCTTCTTTTGCGGCGAGAAATGCACCTTCTCTTCTTCACCTTTGTCTCTCATGGAAAAACCTAAAGTTAAGTTACCAAAGCTAAGAGATCCAAAGTCAGAAAATTCATTCAGTATAATTGTGATTCACAAAAGGAACCCACTGTCCAAACTACACGTTGCAGCGAGATTTAGCAGCTAAATTTTACTACACTGTATTCCTTAACTGGGAATTTGTACTGAGGATGCAAAACACTAAAATCATCTGGATATGTCTTGCCCAACTATGGCTTATCAAGACCAACAACTTATAAACAAGTAACCATCACATTGAGATACCTAAAGGTGAAAAGGAAGACTATATCTTCAGCTGTCCTTCTAGTTCATCTCTTTCAATGGTGTGAAATATAAATTGGAAAATATCCATGCATCGATCTAGTAAAACAGGTTATGTATGATCAACATTATTATTTGCGACGTCTGTTAGTTACCAAGTCTGGGTTGCCTTTCCTCATCATGGCTACAAACTCCTCATAGTTAATTCTTCCATCCTGCAAGAGGTTTGGAAATTTAATTTGTATATGCAATGGACAATTAAACAATAATATACAAGAAGAAAGAAAGTAGGGTACATTGTCTGAATCAACTTCGGCAATGATCTCCTTTATTGTTTTCTCATCACCCATGTTATACTTTTTAAGGGCAGATTCTAACTCTTCCTTTGTAATATACCTATGAAAACAGGAGCAAGAAGAAATACCAAAGGGTGATTCAACCACTAAGGGAAGTAATACAGGTATGCCCAAATTACTTATGTGGGTTAATTAATTTTAGATGTGTCCTTTTCTCATTCATAGCAGGACCCTGTCACGTTCATATATATTGAGAGAGGACTATGGTAAAATAATCCTAAAACAATAGATTACCCGCTATTGTCGTTGTCAAAATATTCAAAAGCTTTGTACAGATGGTCCTCTCTTTCCATTCTATTCAAGTGCATGGTAGCTGTTATAAATTCAATATAATCAATGGTTCCATTTCCGTCAACATCAGCCTGCATATTAGATATATGTTATAACAGATAAAGAAAAACCATCAGTGAAGTCAATAGAAGTGGTAAACATGGAATCATATTATTAAACAGCTCTAAGATAGTATCCAACTATTTTCCTAGCACTCTCATATGTATTTGATTCACATTGCAATATCAATGGAAAATATGGGTATTCTATAAATGTGGCAATCAAGCATCAACCATCATGTTAATAACAAGAACAAATCAGGATTTGGATACAAATAATCAGCAAGGAGATGAACTCTGTATAGTATAAATTTATTCATCACATGTGGTATATGCGGCATATGCAGAGAGTTAGGTACCAGAAATTGAATTCCAGTGGTTAAGCCACAAGTATAATTTGG
Organism: Cicer cuneatum; assembly: GCA_037974295.1. Classification (NCBI taxonomy): domain Eukaryota; kingdom Viridiplantae; phylum Streptophyta; class Magnoliopsida; order Fabales; family Fabaceae; genus Cicer; species Cicer cuneatum. Next base: position 1,944,455 of record JBBPBO010000002.1, on the reverse strand, counting down.
CAACAAGATCTGCTCACACTAATATAGAAGAGAAAGAGTGTGTATGTCTGTGTGCGTAAATTGTAATAGAGAAGTGATGGTATAAAGTATAAATATTTCAGAGACTACTCTGGTGTTATCCAATCAAAGTCATCTTGAATTTGTCTATGTGAATGGTTTAACATACTGGCAGTCTGGTCCCATAAAAAGTTCGTATAATAACATAACTGCTGCTCTACATGATGAGATTTTATGTAGTGTCTAATCCCACTTGTTTCAAGTCAAAAAATTATAAACAAGAGGAAGTTTTATTTACCAATTAAACATTATTAAAAGTAATCACTAAGCAGAGATCAGATCATCTGAATGAACCACCGAGCAAAGGTGTAAGCAAACAAAATAAATGAAATCTCACCGCTTCCATCAACTGCCGTACTTCAGACTCGGAAATCTTAGTACCTAGTTTGGAGAGACCATCTTTCAACTCTTCAAAAGTGATTGTTCTGCTGTTATCTGTGTCCATGGATTTGAACATTTCCTTCAAGCCAATAATTTCTTCTTCAGAAAGATTTTCAGCAATAACCTGTAACCAAATAAAAGATTTTTCACATATAATCCTTGGATCCAGTTCAGTTATGAACGTTTTCTTTTCCTATTTATTTATTTATTTATTTATTTATTAATTTCTCTTTTTCAAGTAATATATTACCATTTTCAATCCTCAAGGATTTAAATATAATGGCAATTCAAGATATTTTACTAAAATCTTGATTATGATGACATTGATCTGTAACACAAAAGATGACAGTAAATTATTATTTACCTTCAGAGCTACTTTCTTTAGCTTGTTCATTGCCCTGAATTGTTTCATTCTGGTTAAAACAGCAACATCAAGAGGCTTATCGGATGCTCCATCTTCTCTCATCCAAGGATGGTCTGGAGTGTATATTTAGCATTTTACTATGACTGGTTGACTCAAATAACAAAACAACAAAGATACAGCTCAAATACTCCATGCTAGATCAACTTATCAAAAGGGAAACGAGAACAGAACTAATGAACCCATGCAGTTATATGTGAGCATGCATATGTATTAGGATTACATTATCAACATCATACTCGTGAGCAAGCCAATTATACCAAGAAGTAGCATAACCCAATCACATGAATACAAAATCGAAAAAAAGCTAACCAATGAAGCAAGAGGCTTTCACCTTCAAAGCAACAACTAATGACAAAACAAACTCGTGCATAGTTGCATACTACTCATTCAGATAAAATAGAAAATGAATAGGCAAAAGATATCTAGTAAGGCAGTTGTGTTGAGAGACAAAAATGAGAGTACGGTGTAGATGAGGTAAGAGAGAAAAGGAAAAATGCTTTTTTGTTTAGGAAATAGTTGCACAGACTTGTAAAGGAGAGACAGAAGAAATATGCAATTGTGACCTACCTTTTCCTTAATTCGGGAGAGGTGATGTAAGTGTGTATGTGAAAATAAAGTCTATTCTCCTCTTTACCCCATTGAGTGAGACATGTTACTATCATATCATTAACAATATCACGGATCAATCGAATGAGAGGTCACAGCTTATTTCAAAATTAATAATATCCTATTTCTTGCCAGTTATCTTGCCTCCCTTTCACTTTGGTATCCATTCTAAAGATCAGATCTCTAAATATATGGTTAGAGATTCATTTTGTCAACAACTCCTAGCTGATCCTCAGAGTCAACATGATTAAAATACAACACAAAACCTTTTTGACATAAAACAAATCAATTTGCATTTTCATAAGAAGAGTAAAACGTACTGAGGACTTCAACAGCGGAAAGTCGTTCTTTAGGGTCAGCTCGCAACATCTTCTTGACCAGATCTTTAGCGCTACTTGATATGGAAGGCCAAGGATCCGATTCGAAATCAATATGTCCAAGAAGAATAGCCTCAAAGATACCCGTTTCATTTTCTTCACATAAGGATAAGAAGAAAGTGTAAGAAAGATCAGAAAGGTACACTAGTCTATAAATAATCAAGGTAAGGTATTATAAAAAATCTAAACATAAAACCAAACTTGCACATTCAAAGCACAAACACCCTATCTAACATAATCGAAGTTCAAAATTACTCAGAAAGGTTGCCCAGTAAACAAATGAATCTACAACTATTTAACACCCTCAACAAGCTTCATGCAGCTACACAATAATAAGTATGGGTATTAAAAAACATTAAAGAAAGAAAATTTACCTGCCCAAAAGGGAGGGACACCAGAAAGGAGAATATACAAAATAACCCCAGCACTCCAAATATCAGCTTCGGGTCCATACTTTCTATGTAGCACCTCAGGAGCTACATAATATGCACTCCCAACGAGATCATTAAATACATCTCCTGTTCTCAAAAATCATGTCCACTACCATCACATCACTACATAAGAAGCACCAACACAAACACCTCATATGACAGTGACAAACACATAGAACATCAGACACGCTTTAAATTTGAAGTGCACGTGCTACATAGTTCACTATTACTGTAATGTTTTTGGTTCCACGTTGGGAAACCTCAAACTTGAGTTTACTTGGTTGATCATGATTTTATTTGGTCAAAAAGATGTTTGGACTCTATTTTAAAATCAATTCTTCTCTCCAAAAGTGAATCCACTTGAAGCTACTCATTGTAGCTTTTACTTTTGGTATAATCAATTCTAGTTGAAACACTTTCCATATATATATGTAAGTAAAGACCGTATCTCTCTCTTTGTGTGTGTTCTGGAATTACTATCCATCAGTTAGACCGTATGACCCATTTGGTGGGAATTGAAATGTGTTTCATCACTATAATACTACTACTACTAAATAATAATAATAATAATAACAACATTAATAATAATGATTTTTTACTCATATATTAATGCTCTTAGATCTGTCAAAAAAATAATTCTCTAAAAAAACGAGATATATATTTGTTACTATAATATAATATATGACTGAAATTATATAAAATATTTTAATGAAAATATATAAAGCAATTTCATATAGAAATGAAATATGATTTAAGTTTCTTTAATAATATTTTGGCTTTTTCAAAAAAAATAAAAATACACAGTTAAAACCCATTTTGGTAATTATATATCTAAAATCAATTTTGATGTAAACTATCCAATCACCCTCATTTCATAAGAGCCACTTCTATAACGATGTATCGAGTGGTGGAGCTTCTTGAGGACATAGGGTGATCATGGCCACTCCAAAGGCTCAAGAATTTTAAAAAATTAGTTTTTTTTATAAGAGATGTTTGAGTTATAATTTAATTAGCAAAAGTTACTCCATCCTTTACTGATTTAAATATAATTTAACTTAATTTAAAATAAATTGTTCAATATTCACATAAAACCATTATTTTTTATACACACCATGTCAATATCTTATCTTTTATCCACACTATACCAATATATTATCTTAAAAAATGTTGTGTTTAAATTATTTTAATAATTATATATTATTTTAGTCCTTATAATTAATAAATTTGTTTTAATAGTATAAAAAATTTAGTGTTTAAAAAAAAATTAAACTAATTTTTAATTATTAAAAAAGTCAACATAAATTTAATCTCCTATCTCTTTATGATAAGTAAGAGATTTGACTTTCAATATATTTTTATAAATTTACAACTTAATATTATTATATATAATATAATATTATATTTTTTATTTATCTATTAAAATTATAAAAAATTTACCACCTAAATATTTATGTTTAAGCTCACTTGAACTTATTTTTAGTCAAAATCAATTTTATCACCATGAATCTTGTCACCGTATAACCACCAGACACTAAGTATTTGAAAGCATTAATGAAATAGAAGTCGTTAATTAACTCACCGGGCTTAAAAAAAACGGAGAGGCCGAAATCAGTGGCTTTAAGAGGCGAAGTCTCTTCCTTACTAAGAAACAAGAAATTCTCCGGCTTCAAATCCCTATGCATAACTCCCATGCTATGACAATTATGAACAACAGTCACCATCTGCCGACACAACTCAGCCGCGGCACGCTCGGAGTAATGACCTTTAGCTATAATCCTATCAAAAAGTTCACCACCGGCGCAAACTTCCATTATTAGGTTAACAGAATGACGATCCTCGTAAGCACCTTTTAGCTCAACAATGTTACGGTGACCGGTGAGGTGATGCATGATCTGAACTTCACGGCGAATATCGTCTAAGTCGCCGCGGTGAATGATATTTCGCGGGGCGATGGATTTGCATGCAAACTGTTCTTTAGTGATTTTGTGAGTGACCAAATATGTGACTCCGAATTGACCGCGGCCTAATTCGCGGCCAAAGGTGTATGTGGATCGGATGTCTTCCATGGGCCGGCCCAAGACACGGCCCATGGAGGATGTAGATGTGGCAGTGGGGATGGGGGTGTGGTGTTTGGGGTTTAGATCTGGAGGGGGGATGGAAATGGGTTTGGATTCTGGATTGGTTTGGGAATCGGAATTGGAATTGGAATTGGAAGTGGGTTCGCTTTTGCAGTTTCCCATTGAGTATGTGAAAAATGAAAGATTACAATGATGGTGTTTTCGTAGAAGCTTTTTATCGTTGTATTGTTGAGGACGAAAAATAGGGTGTTTGTCTGAAAAAGTGAAAATGAGAATTTGATTCGATGATGACAATGTAAAATGGACTTTGGTCGCTTAAGAAGAAATACGCGTGGACTCACAAATGTTTTTTTGACAACGACTCACAATGCTATTCACTTCACTTAATTTTTTAAATACATCGAATTCACTTCACAGTTTTTTGGTCAACTTTCACTTCACATTTTTAACGTACAGTTAAGTAACTAATTTTTGAATTTAATTTATTATGGGTCAACTGTGTTAATTAATTTTTGGCTCAAACTGTCCATTAATAACCGTTAAATCAGATATTTAAATTATGTTTATGAATAATTATAATGTACTGACTATATTAATATAAAATAATTTACACTAATAACTAAAGTCTTATTTTTATTAAAATACTTTTAATTATCTTATATCGTTTTTAAATCAATAAACAATATTTTTATAAACAGTATTTTGTGAAATATTTTATAAGGGATAAAATTAATAATATCAAATAAAAGGGTATATTTTAAAAATATATCAATTACAAATAAACTTAATAATACTACTAGTTTTTTTAGTTTCTGTATTTATTTATATTTTAGAGACATTTTTAAAAGAAATTTAATTGCATTAAAGACACAATCATGAAATAAAATTGTCGTCTTCTTTTAACAAATATACTTACATTTTTAAATAAATTCTAACATTTTAAACAAAATATATATATAAGTTTTTAATGTTTTGAGGCAATGGCAAACAGCCCAACACATTGAAAATACAAATATGTGAAAATATTTTAGAAGTCTTGTTCTAAATTTAAAAATTGAATTCATAATAAAAAGAAAATATAATTTTAATAATTATAAAAAAAGGTAAATTAAGTTTTTAGTTTTTATAAAATTTTATTTTAGTTTGCATACAAAAATTCTAAATTTTTTAGTTCTTAAAACTTTTATTATCTAACTGTGGTATGTATTTTGAATTTTTTTATAAAAAATTGATATATTTAGTCATTCAAAAAATCCCTATAAAATTAAAATAGAAACTAAAAGTGAATAAAAAAATTTACAGACTAAATTTAAAATATCATAATTTTGCAGTGGCTAAAAAAACTCAATTTTATTATATTATAAAAAATATTGAGGACACTTCCTTGGTAAGGCCATGTGCATTTTGGCTAGATGCGTAGGGCCATCACCGAGTCTGATCGTTAGTGTAGAAAAATTTACAATGTCAATCAATCACAACTGTTAGATTATGAGTAATATTTGACTTTCGTCATAATTATTTATAAAGTCACGTATATAATTGATTATGATATGTTATTGTATAAATTTTTTTACATTGTGAAAATTAAACTCTTTAAAAAATTATAAATCTTAAAAATATTCAATGTTTGAAAATTCAATATGTTACATAATGAATGAAATCTAATATGAATTTGTCAAAAAAATTATCTAATATGACTTGCTCATTTACTAAAAAAAGTTGTCTTACTCAGCAAAAATATGACTTTGTTAAAAAAAAACTAATATGAACGAGTTTTATAATATTTTAACATAAGTAAAGATTTCACCTTACTAAATGTTTTTTCAAATGAAGTTTTTATATTTTCACAATAGGCAGTTTATTTATCATTTTTTGAACAAATTTATAAGTTTTTTTTCTCCATAAAATATGAATAAAATTTATCCGAAAATATACTTTTAGATAAAACTTTTTTTTCTTAAATGTGTACTTTTAAATTGACTTTAAGGGTGAAAAGAAGCTCTAGTTAACAGGGTGAGGCCAACTTGATTGCAAACCTGGTCTCTCTTAGTAGTGACCCAATGAATGTGAGCTGAATGAAGCAAACCAAAGAATTTGGCTAATAAAATAAGATCTAACGTCAAGCGTCCATCAGGATGAGTTAACTTCATCCATTGAGAAATAGATTTTCTGTTAGAATTCCATATACTTGTTATGACATCATTATATATATGCCATTGATACACAATAAGATTTATGTATTGTATAAAAATTTCTAGAGATAATATATGTGACAGAGACATTCGATAAAAAATTATTGAGGGGTGTAATATTTAAGTGTTACACTAATTTGATCCTCTTCTAACTAAAATTATTGAACAATGTGGCAGTAAAATTTTCTTTTATAACAAAATAACAGTTTGTAGAACCAAAAAATTAACAAATTTTTTAATGACCAACTAACTGGATATGATTTATTGGGTAAACAAAAACAACTGACATAGTTTATGAAGATTACAATGAAAGGTAGATCAACTATTGCTACAAAAAGAATACTGGTAGTATATAGTTTCTTTACAGATAGTTAGTATATAATTTTTTTCTAGAGCCGCCATCAACAAAGTTTAATAAACAGGGTGCTGATAAAATTTTGGAAGTCAGTGCATTCATGCTGCTTTTGTACAGAGCTTATATTGCACTTCTTGAAACATCTATTGTACAATTTCAAATAAGGTTACTGCAGCAAAGACGAGAAAGAGAACACCTCCAATATAGGAAATAACCTTCAAAAGAAATGAAAATACTGATTTTAGTTAACAGCTGCATGAGGTAATATTCCAAGTACTAGTATTATCTACATAATATAAAGTGTGGTCAGCAGAGTATTAAAATTTTCATATGGTTATGATAAGTTGCTCTTAATAACCCAAACCGGTAGGGTGACTTTACGTCATCTGATATTATCTAGGAAAAATAGCATGTTCATTCTGAGACAGGTTCCTCTAGAGGAACGTCTAACCTGTTACGACACCATACATGTTTATCCATATCTCTTACTTATTTTTTATCTTTTACAACTTACACTCATTTCCAACATACACACAAAAACCAAAAAACACTATTTGACATCAAAAAAATTTATTCAAGAATCATTTCCCATATTTTATACTGAAATTTTCCATGCAGAAATTATCCACAGAAATTTCCACGACCTATATTCATAGGTAGCACCAATTCCAGAAAATAACTTTGTAGGTCATATCTCAACTGTTATTATGTTGCCTAAATTTGCACTTTGGTTACATTGGTTAATGAATCTACTTGATATGAAAGCATGCACCCTATAATTCCCAATATATGAATTCTGGTCCATTTTTTAAATGGAGAAAACCAGGAAGTTGGAACTAACAAGCCATAACACATCAGGAATGGAGGCTACAAGGCAGAAGTTACCTTCTCTGACAAAAATGTCCCCAGTAAAGAGCCACCAAGTACAGCTAGCTGCGTATAAAAGATAGGAGAAAATAAAATCCCAAAGTTATTTATAGATGTGATAAGTAAAAAAAAGACAGTTGTTTCAAGGAATATAAATTATACATTAAACTTTCCATGATACAGTTAAGCTTTTCCTCATATAGTCATATAGATTTTTTTTCATCTTAATTTTGATTTATTATCTTGTTGGGGGTACCAAATATAGATCATTAGGAATAAATAGCTCACCAGAACTCTTTAAGCAGTTTCAGAACTAAAATGTCGTATAATGTTTATAAAGCACTTCAGAAATTTTTTGTTGCACTTTAGTTGGTCATTTTGGCAAATACAAATTGTACTTATTCCTGAAGAGTAATTAAATACACCATATTTAGAAGTTGCATCAATTCATTGCTGAAACAGAACTAAAGGAGTTACCAAAGTTGCAACACCATGACCGGCTAATGATCCACCTATGACTCCCAGGGGCGAAGAAGCTGCTGCAAGGGCTAAATAGTAAGAGGAAAAAATAGTTCAGAATCATTGAAGGTGAGTTAAGTGCGTGACAAGAATCGGCATAACATGTCTTGTAATTTGGGACAAATTAAGAATTCAACAAGTTGATGATAAACTAATACTGTACTCCTCCAAATTAACTGGCATTCTAACCAGGCATACAAGTCAGCTTTTGTCAATAACAACACATTTAATTTATTTATTTATATATTAGTTTGTTTAATAGGGATTTGGAGCAAGGCTTTTTTATGGTTTAGATAGTGTTTTAATTATATTTGGTCCATATAAAATAGAGTTTTGTGGATCAAAAATTCCAACTTTAGCACTCACCAATTGTGGAGAAAAATGATTTATCACCCCACTCTGCTACAAAAACTAAGAGAAAAGTGCTGACAATTGTGCTAGCAGCAGCTAGTATCCCAGCACCATTTCCAGAAAAATCAGAAACTGCTAACTCTGCCTGGTTAAGATAGGAATCATTGCATCAAAATCATGGAGAACACTTTCAAAGTGAAGGAAAATAAAAAACTGGGCTTAAGAAAGTACTTGTAAATACAGCACATTATGCTGCAAAAGCCAAATATTACCTCCTTCTGTTCATCATCTGATTTTTGGCTATCAGTGGATGAGGCATCCAGCAGGGTAGAGACCCCAAAGTACACCTGAAGTCAACTGAAATCTTTACCGTGTGTTTCATTTAAAAACAGAAAATGTAAAGGATAAATTTGTGTACAGTAGCAAACATTAATGCAATTTTTTGGGCTAATGGTAACAACAAGATTTGAACCTATTACATCATGTAAACTCCTAGTCCTTTACCAATTGCTCAACCTATTACTAATGCATTTTCATAAACATGGAGGTGAATTTACCAATAGGCAAACAGCAGCAATATCATCAATAGGTAAATCAGTTTCTCCAAACCTGTGCAAAGTAACCTATTAGATGAATTCTGGAGTCATTCTTAATAACTAGTAATAGTTTCTCCTAAAATGTTAGTCAGATCATATAGTAAGATTATGCTTTCAAGTTACACAGTTTCGAACACTATAAAACATAAATCCAAAGGAAGGCACAGAAAAAAGATAATAATATTCCTAGAAAGCATGGAACTTGGTCAAACTAAAATTATCTTTGCATTACAAAGTAATCAATTGATTTTTTTTCTGCAAATGATTAGAATTTTGTTCCGAAAAAATTGATATATTGTATGATGATAAAACTGTTTCATGGTTGGTCAAAAGGCATTGAAAAACAATATTGGGAGTCATTTTTGTTGATTAAAATACAGTTTTTATCGTATGTCTCCATGTTCACTTTTCCTGCATGAGTATGACCAATTCATACCACAGCGATAAATAAATCAAGGAAATAAAGAAAAAACCTGAATGGCAAGAGTTCGTCAACATAATGAAAAGTCCGTCCAAGACCGACAGAAATGACAGTCATTGCCCTGCCAGAAACAAATAAAGTAATAATAAATATTTAATGATTTGAAGATTATCGTATAATAAAAATAAATACATTGTCCAAATAATTTCCATTCATAGAACTGGTACTGACTGTAAATGTTGATTTCTAGACACAACATAGACCTGAAGATTTTGTACAAATGCATCACTTTGTCTAAGTTTCAAAATATATGAGAAGAAAATCATTGAAGTTTAGTGATATTGTCCACTAGCTTACACTGTGAAGAATTTTGATTAGCCAGTTTCATTGTTCTAAGTTGTGAAAATACTTTAACCACATTCCCTTGCATTTGCACCAACTTATCAAGCATGGCGAGTAATCATAAAAAACACGTTAAAAAAATGCAAGGATCTCTAAATCACATGAAACACTAAAACATACGCAAGTGCGCCAAATGTTCCAAGGAAAACAACACCAGCTGAATTTCTAGCTGCTAACAGTGCCTGCATAAAACACCAATCACCCAAATTAAACTTATTTACAGAGCTTTCCCCCTTCATTTCATCTCATCAATAAGCAAACTCGTCAAATAAATCTTAACACTAAGGGGGTTATCATTTTTTAATAGCATGATTTCCTTTCTTCACTGTTTTGTATTTGGTTTGAAAGGATTGAAAAAGAACCACTGATGCATGTACACTCACTGCAATGAAAAAAGTCTTGTCTCCCAGTTCAGAGAAAAATATCAGCAGAAAAGCCTGTGATAGAACACAAAACAAGAAGGGCCAAATTAGTCTTGGAATAACAAGGTGATTTACATTAAATTAGTCTTACTTAAACTAGTAAAGGTACAACAGAATCCATGCCAAGGCCTTGTTTTGAAAATAGTTTAATTAAGTGCTTATTATATAGGCACTTATCATATAAGTGATTGTGTATGAGTTATTTCTAGAACAAAAGACAAAATAAAGTCAAGTCGTTTTCATATCATATAAGCTATTTTTATAAACTATCCTGGATGGCTTATATGGAAATAAGCTAAAAACAATTTATGGATATGTCATAAGTTATTTCCATAAGTTCACCTAATCAATCTTACAAGTACTTATATACTAGATAAATTCAAATAAATCAATTCAAACAAACTCTAAATTTGTGACCTTGATCATAATCTGTGAAACATGGATACCGACACAGACACTAACATTAGGCAGGACTGGCTATCAACCTGTACAACCAAAACATTGGCACAGGGGCCCCAATTAGGGAGAGCCTCAAATATTTTTTTATAGTATTCCCTAAGTTTTGAAAATTGCATTGATATCTTAATTTTGTAAGCTGAACACTCTGAAATTTTATATTTGCACCTTATGTTCTAAAATAAATACCCAGTTTTCCGCCACGGTGAGTATATGACAGCGGTCGCAGCCTACCAGGCGCCACCACCCAGCACCAAATGTTAGAATCTTGATATTAGGATTTTTTTGTTTTAAAGGCCCAATTTTTAGATTCAATCAAGGCCTCCAAAAACATTGAAACGACCTTGACATTAGGGCACATTCGATTAGAGGTGTCAGTGGTACAAAGCGTAACTACGACCGAATAACTAACTAACAGAATCCACATTATCATTTGTAGCATATAGCTATTCATCATTTTTGTTTCATTTAAAATAAAATAATAATGATTATAGAAGTTGTGACAGGGAGATTTTCCTAACTGAAGCAAAACCTGTGCTTAAGTCACCGACATCTCCAAATATGGGAATTGAATTCAAACCAGAAGCAAAATCAGAAGCAGCAGCTGCTGGATAAGAGTCTTGGAGTGTAAGGAACGCAAAGAACAGCATAAACTTCCCAAGTCCTATCGATCCATTGTTATCATAATCAGAAGAAACAATCGGCGTTGGCAAGTGACATTCACAATCGGAGTTTTCAGCAACAGAGTAATCGGAATTGTGAAGTTTGTATAATGCAGCGCGGTAAGCACGTGCGAATCCCTATGCAAAAGTAAAATAAAATAAATGAACATTTAAAGCATGGAATGAAAAATCAACAGTATTGGAGTAAAATGAAGTTGAAGAGAAGTGCAGGAAATTACCGATGTACCCCGAAAAATATTACCACGAATCTGAATGTGGTTGCAGCGAGGAGGAGGGAAAATGGAGGAGGAGATAAGTGAGGTGACGAAAGATGAAGATTGGAGAGTGAAGTGAGTGTTAGAGCGAGAAGTAAAAGAAGAGGATGATGCGAATGGTTTTGGAAACGAAGGGAGTGAATGTGATTGCATTTCTACTATTTTGTTGTTGGTGGTGGCACTTGGCACTTCCTTCTGCTATGCTCTGTAGTCTGTTCTGTTCAGCTCCTCAATCCTCAATGATTCTCTCTCTGTTTCCAATATTGGATAAGCTCCGCGCCACGATTCACCAACCACCTCACCCTGCTTTTTATCTTTTTCCCTCGTAAATTAACCGTCATATTTATTGCCCTAAAACTAACCATTCTACAAAATTATTAATATTTGTTTCATTTCACTTTTAACAACTGCCCTTCCCAAGGGCACTTACCATTTCTCTATTTGTCTATAAATAATATAAGGTTTAGATTAACATGGTCTTTGTTAGTATTTTGGATGATATAAAATTGATTTTGTAGATATAAGTCTATGATTGATTTTAATTTAAAGTTATCAATTGAAGTTTATGTCTTTGCAGTTAATTTTTATTTTGAAATTTTTTATTTTGTCTATTCAGTAAAAAAAATTTACATTTAAATATTCAGAATTAATTTTACAAAATCAATTTATTCAAAATTAATTTTTAATAAATACTCTCATAATTTAGAGTTTAATTGGATAGAGTATCCAACAACTAATCATACAAAATGTCACGACCCAAAAACTAAACGTTGTGACTGCGACGCAAGTTATAATCCTAGCATAGCAAACCGATCAACGACTTAACAATTATTCAATTAAATAGTTTTAAATAACTATCTCAAAAAATATATATAATTTTTTTCTCGAGATTTCGACAGATAATTCTATGTAACTTCAACGTTTCCAAATTTATAAAATCTTGTTTTAAACTGTTAACTCAGTCATAACTCAAATAGCAAAATTTAAATATTTAATATATTTTCCAAAAAAACTTACTAGACTTAAAATAGCTGCAAAATACATCACGACTCAGCGGTCTTTACAAAAGGTCCTCAATCAAGGAGGCCTACCAAAAAAAATATGATCGAGACTTTAATCTACTTACAGCTTGCTACTCAACTGTTTATGAATCTGAAAAAGAATAAACAACATAAAGGGGTAAGTCACAAAGACTCAGTGAAGAAACAACAATCAGCACCAACTAGAAGGGAAACACAAAAGAGCACGAATAATTGTTTTACAATTTTGTGACAATTATGTCAAACAATACTACATGAGATATAGATAATTTTCAAATAAAGTATCCACGTGATAAAATAATTAAACTTATAATTTAGACATTCAAGTAGAAATATTTAAAATGCAATTCACAAATAATTTAAATCAAAATGAGCAACCTTAAAAATATCGTAGAAAATCAAACAAGTAAAAATATAAATTTTTGCGAACCAAGAGGCGGCTTCATCTCATTGATAGCCCTTTCCTCCTAAGGGTGACATTTGCCTTAGGGGTGGCTCCATCGAACGGATAGTTGTCTCCTCTCAATCCCGCAATGCATTATCACGAATCAATTAGGGAGTTTACATCTCGTTAATAGTTCTCTCCTCCTACAGATGACATCTCTCATAGGGGCGGCTCCATCTAACGAGTAATTATCCCTAATCAAAACGATGTAACTAGGTACACATACCGCCGTTAACGATTTTATAATCATAACAACAATTTCCACGACACATATTTAAAAATCATCTCTCATTTCATCATAACTCATGGAAAAAACATTGTCAACTCTACATCAATTCGATATTTAAAAGTTTTATAACTCATAAATAAATCAAACTACAAACATATTATATAATAAAGACTATGAAAATAAATAAATGACGAAATTGAGATAAATTCAAAGGTTGTGTTTCCTCGATTTTTAAATAAACATTTTAACGTAGAAAACAAGTAAAATAATAATTATAGCAAAATAAAAATATGTGATAATGATCGTCATCTACTCACAACTATAAAAAATCGATTAAGTCTGTTCTACAATAACTTTCAGAGTAACAGGCAAGACTTTAGCTGACAAATATGAGTATAAAAAAGTATACTCAACTTTTGAAAAATTATTTTAATGTTTAGCTAATTCTAGGAAACCATAAAAATCCTTTAAATCTACTCTAAGCACAAAAATGAGATTTTTAAACAAAACTACAATTTTCTAGAGATTCATTTTTAACATTAGAATTGTGTATTTACCTCAAAGAGTATCAATAAACACTTTTCTCAAAAAATGAGTACTCTTCTCCTTTCTTAACTCACTAACCCAAACCCCAAAATCCTAACCAAGAATATTTGGAGATGTTAAATTCATTTTATAGATTGAAGATTTAGGTGTGCAATTTATGTTGTGGAGTGAAAAAAAACAAGGAGAAAAAATAAAAATAAAAATAGGAGAAAGTCGATGTTGAAAGAGGAAAAAGGTGAAGTGTGATGAAATTTTGATTTGATTTGGTTGTTTTAATTATATTATTATTATTAATATTTTTATTTCTTTTAAAAGTGAAACCGCGCGTTTCACAAAATCACATCAATATTTTATATTTAATTAATTTTAGAATAATTTAAGTTTTGAGTTGATTTTATTTTAAAAGTACATGTGACCAACAAAATTCATAGGTATCTAAGAAAAAGTGACCTTAATTATTTTATCTCCACGTAAACAAAGGCCTCTAACATTCATTAATTTACAATATCGGTTAGTAAATAACCAAAAATTATTAGTTTAGCAACTATACCTAGTTCAGATATGGAAGGGAAGCCTAGTGTAATCTGGTCACACGATTTGGCTTCATCAGTTAGAATACCAGTACCAACTGCTCGCATGATTTATGGCTGCAATAGTTTCAACACCACCAATTGTTACACTAGTTTTACAAACTACGAGACTCTCCTTGTGAAAATCTTAATCCATTAAGACCAATTGATTAATTAGTCTTTTTCAAATTTACGATTGAATTTATAAATCATTTAATTGATTTGGACTTTTTTAATACAATGCAATCTATATTATTAATATTGTTTAATTAATCATATGTTTTACACATCTTTAACCTAAGTGAGAGAGTGTGATCAAAGCCAGCTGGATACCCAAATGCTAAACATTATTTCTCTGACCTAGAAACTTGTTTAAAGACGTATCACAAACATACCTCTGCATGTACCAATAAGATAAAGTATTTATGATAAAAATTAGTCAAATAATTAGTTGACCACCTAACAATTACCATAACATTATGATAAAAATTAAAAACAATAACCGTAACAACAAAAATATAGAATATTTATATTTATTTCAATAAAATAATTAGTTGGACACCTAACATATTTTAGTCAAATAAACGTTCTTATTAACATGGAACTGAGTTCAATACAGGTTAGAATAGTTATTCCCATCCCTGCTGTAACACCATCCACCCCACATCCATTCCTCAACAATATTAGAACAGAAAAGTTAAGCAGATTCGGCGTCTCCATCAGGTGAATTTTATTCCATTTCTTGGACAAAATTTATTGGCACATCATTGTGATACTGTTGCATCACCAAAACTGATGCTGTTGTGGAGCAATCTTGTGATGCCAACAAGCCACCAACAGGTCCTAGCTCTGAAGAATCGTTTCTTTCCAGAGCACAGGCAAGTTCACCGGTTGGTCTTAGACCCACAAGAAATAGGTTGCAGCAATTAAACTCACGGATAGTAGCAACTGTTTCTGCAGCATCTTTTACTATTTTCTCTTCATATTTAACAGAGTCATCATCGGTTGTTTTCAGCCTAAATTCCGCAAGGAACTCGTTATCCTCTGAGATTGGTCTACTGCTAGAAGAGTCTCCAATGTCAACTCTTGTAATCTCTCCTACAATATTAGGTTCCACTAAGAATCGAATAACCACTAAACTTATGCCAGGGTGCTCACCCATACGAGCTCCATAAGCAAGAGCTTCTCGGTCATCACCACCACCAAAGAAAAGCACAACAATGGAATATGAAACATTACTTGCAGACACATGACATGAACCACCAAGCCCGCGATCAACAAAAATTCCAACTGAGCATGGTGCATGATCGAGTACCCTTTTGTTAACCACTCGAAAATCATTTCTTGTAATGTCTAGTGAACCATCTAAACTTTGTTGCTTATGAAACGGGAGAATAATGACTGCGGCTCTTTTTCTCTCTGCAGTCGAACAAATGTCTTCGTGAATGTCAGCCATTGATGAGATTGCTATCATTGGCCGGACAGACACTTGGCTTAGTTGCTGGTAAGCCTCAAATGCTACAATAACATGGTCGGAATCTGCCCGGTGACTTTTATTCCAAAACGGCAACCCATTTTTTCTTACCTTTTGTACCATTAGCATCGACGAAGACCTCTCGGAAAATTCTTTAAGGTGCATTGCATACACACAGAGTGCATCGCGCTTCTGGATTCCTCTTGAAGTTTCGATCAGATTTATCACCGATGGAATATTCCTTGCACCATGGAAGCAGGCAAGAATCCTAAGTTGGCTGTTTGCATTTTTCCTTTCAATTATTCTGTACTTGTAATCAGATATTCTTGCCTTTCTCTTATACACAGCCATCACAAGAGGAGTAGTCATGAAGGTAGTAAAGAGAGCCATGAGAACCATAATGGCAAAAGTCTGATCATTCAAAACCTGCAAGATGCTTACTCACATCAGATACCCATCAAAGTGATTGGTAGGAACACACACCATATTAAACTAACTACAGGGAACAGTGAGAGCAAGAAAACTCAAATACCTTTCTTTCTTTACCGATGTTGAGGACAATTAATTCAACCAAACCTTTACTATTCATCAAGAATCCCAGCACTAAAGATTCATTAAAAGGTACTTTGCATAAAAGAGACACAACAACAGTCCCGACAATCTTCCCAAAACAAGCAGTAAATGTAACAAAAACTACAAGGCCCCATGATTGCAGCCCTTGAATGGTGGCAATGTTGGTCTTCAATCCACTTGACACAAAATAGAGTGGGAGCAATAGACCAGACACAAGATCCTCTATTTTCTCTACAAGAGCACCTGCAAATGGTCCATCTTTTGGAACCAAAATTCCGAAAACAAATGCGCCAAACATGGCATGAATTCCAATAGCATCTGTGACAAATCCAGCAGCCAGAACAGCAGCTAATGTAGCACATATGTATAACTCTTCGACCGGCTCACCTTCATGGCATTTCTGGGCCATCCATTTGAAAATAGGAAGGACAATCAGGATAGAACAAAGGACAAAACTACACCCACCTAAGAAGACCCACAGTGACACAAGTGGAGATTGGCTATTGCCTGATAAGGCAACAGCCAGAGCAAGAAGAATCCAGGCTGCTACATCATTAACTGCTGCAGCCGACATAGCCATTCTTCCAACACTAGTTGTTAGAAGTTTTAACTCGGCCAAAATACGGGCTAATACAGGAAATGCGGTTATAGACAGGGCAACACCCATATATACGACAAATGCAGAAGTATTTACATCTTTGGCAATCGTTGCTTTCAGAACAAACGATGAACCAATGCCTAGTGCAAAGGGTAAGCTTATTCCAGCTGTAGCAATGGCAAGAACTCGGCCTCCAGTTTTCCGCAGAGATTTAGGATCTAACTCTACACCGGCTAAAAACAGAAAGAAGATAAGGCCAAGGTTTGCTAGAGTATCTAATACTGTAAGACTCTTGGGTGGGAAAACTGCACCTAGATAGCTTTTATTCCGTCCAAGCGCTGATGGCCCAAGTAGTATTCCTCCCTGTCAATAAGAAATCTTAGAACACATTGCAATCATACAGTAATCTATAAAATATATACTATAATAACCCTTCCTTTTTCCTATTCAAGCTTGTGTCTAATACAAGTTGCAAGTTGCAAAAGCCTTTGTGCTTTTTTAAAAGCCAATTTGTGAGACCAAACGTGGATTTAATGAAGCATCAAGTATGTTTAAATTCACAGTGGCATAGAAAGTGGTTATGCAAACACTGCAATTTTAATTTCTCTTACAGATGTGCATATGTTGGTATATATATTTCTCTAACATCTATTGCTGATTTCAGAACATTGAACTGTTTATAGTTATATTGCATTCTACGTCAAAAATTTGACTTTATATTAGACTTGTTTCGAGTTTGGACAAGTGGAACACAGTGAAGACAGAAAACTATGAAATTATATAAAAATAGAACAATAAAGGCTCTTCTTGTTGCATTGTATGCCAATTTCCTAGTAACCTAGTTTCACCAAGCTTGTCTGGGAAGCAAATCATGTTAGGATCAATCCCTAGTGAGTTTTATTGATCCCTCCAAGCCGGAATTTCACTGTGCATTTACTAGTTCCTAGGGAAAGCACTTATAACCAAAAAGAAAAAGAAAAATATCTTACTACTAGTGATATTCAATTATTAATAAAGAAAAACTTCATAAGATTGAGTAAATACAATACTTAAACCACAAAAATAACTTACAACAATCTCTGCAATAACTCGTGGTTGCCTTAAAGGTCTAAAAAGATAGGCCAGTCCCCTTGTGACTATAAGAACAAGGCATATCTGTAAAATAGCCAAGGGAAGTGCATAATCAAGAGGGTTATCTCCCTGAAATACACCATTAGATGTTGGCTTCATCGGCGGCGAACAAACACTTCCAGTTGTAGTATTGGAAGTCATTTCAACAGTATGAATTCCACAACTAATTGTGGATCCACCTAAACTTTTTCTGCAAAGATAAGGACACGTTTTCCAGATATCAGAAAATGATAAATTCAAAGGGTTATAACGCTATGATTCAAACTCTGGTAAAAGAGAAAATACATAACACAACAACTAATAAACTAACATTTGCCTATTAAAAAAAGAAAAAAAAAATAAACCGATAAAATCAAGACCAGAAAATATACTCAAGGACAACATGCAACCACTAAAAACTAAATTATGGTAATTATAAAATATGGTTTCACTACCATGAAAGCACACATCTAAAAGTAACATCACTCACACACAAACATGAACAATTAAGTGATGGTTATTTATGAGTTCTGAAATCTTAAAGAAGTACATCAATGAGTATACACATGAATAGGTTGTTATATTTCAGTTGAGAGCTTAGAGAATAATACTTGTTTAATGTCACTGGTTGGCGAAAGAAAAAGGATTTGGATTCAGTGATGCAAGTGGTGAATGGTGTGGTTTGGTTATAATTTGGAGAGCAAGAGATAAATAAGGAACGGGATCTTCAGAATCGCAAACTAGAATACGTCAACTAGGAAACCCGAGAGGGGCTAGTATATTTTATACCTACTTTTTTTATTTCGCAAAATTATGCTACTATTTACGAGTTTTTTTTTTTTTTTTTTGACAAATAGAGTATCATTTATCTTACTTTATTTATGTAAAATAAATGCTAACATGTGTCTATTTTTAGCTTACTAAAAGTGAAAATTTTATTTTAAGTTTTAATATTTTCACACAATTTTTTTTTCTATTTTTAATTTCTCAACATGTACTCGTTAATATGACGCTTTATTTAACATTTACATATTTTATTTTATTTTTATTTTTTTAAAACGTTAATAAATTTATCTTTTAAATAAGACAATTTCTAAAATACTATGAAAAAAAATGTATAACTCCCAATAATTGAATGGGTTTTCACTAACTCATCTACTTCAGCATTCATATAATATATATTAAGAGTTGACTAAATTAATAGTATTGTACATTTGTTTATTGATTTTTGTTTATAACAATTATATAAATTATTTGTATAATTAAAAATCATAAAAGATCAAAAGAGATTTAAAATCTAAAATTTTTGATGGTGTTAAATGTATAATCTAGTCACAATGATTCATTATAACCATATCATTCAATTATTGGTCAAATAATTTAATAATACTAAAATATATCAATTTACGAATATAACATAGAAGTCTCCTTAAAATATTTATAAAATTATCTTCTTTTTTTTATCATTTAATTTTTTTGTCTTTTATTACATTTACAAAATCATCTTTTAAAACAGATGAGTAGAAAGGATAAATGATGATTATTTTTAATAAAAAATTCAAATTTAATTGTTAAGGTTATTCATAAAAAATATTTATCTTCTCTTCATCTTTTATTAATATTAAAATAAAATTATTAATAATTTTATATAAATTTTCAATCAACATTTTTAATGATACGCTGATATTTTAAAAAATATTTTTATAAATATATTAAATATAAATGATTTAAACAAGAGAAAAACTAAAATTAAATAATAATTTTATAAATATTTTAAAAGATAATTTTGTAAATATTTTAAAAACTGTAACTCAAATAAAAAAATAAGTTTAATGCTAAATTTAATATAAATAAAATAAATTATTTGTAATACAGACAAAAAATAAAAAGAACTATTTATAGTGTAATTTTGACTTTTTATGCTGAAGTGAACCTCTAAGTCAGCATTGGGGGCCACACGCCGAAAATCCCCTTAAGGACCATAATAATAATATTAAATATATAATTTTAAACTAAAATATATTTGAACGCACAAATATACAATAGGTATACATATATTTTTTGATCGTATGTATAGGTGAACATTATTTTTTATAATTCAGACATTTTTTTGTGATATATCCAAATTTATACCACTATTTATTAAGATATAAATTATTAACTACTTATTTAATATATATTTTATTAATTATTAAAATATAATATATTAATTATTTTATAGTATTACAATTTAATTTTTAAATAAAGTACTCTAAATGATTAGTGTCGTATATTTTATTTTAGTGTTTAATAGAATATATATTTAAAAAATAGTTAATGATATATTTAAAATAGTTAATCATCAAAATCTGTATGTTAGATTATAAGAGTGTTTTTAATTTTATTTATTTTAGTTTAGTGATTAATTTTTTTTAAGTTTCTTTTTTTAAAAGAATAAAATAAAAGATATATTATATATATAATATATGTCTCAAAAGTTATGTTGCAATAATAAAGTTGAATTTTAAATGAGTATACTCCCATTTAATTTTTTAAATTCCTAGTATCTTAACGATAGAGATTCATAGGACAAGACTATATATATTTTAATCATTGTTTATTTTTTTATACAGAAAGTAATGCTTAAAATATTAAATTGAAAAATTTACTCAATTAAATATTAAATTAAAAAGTTGACCCAATTTTAAGCATTATAGTAAGAGTTTTTTATTGTGATGATAATAACACGTAATCCACATAAGTGGGAGAGTTAGGTATCATAGTGAGGAGGTGAATGTGGCATTAGCTCATGTTTGGACGGGTCCATGATGGATGGACCATTAAAAAAGGACCATTTTTTTATAATAAAAAAGTATGATATTCATTAATTCAAATTATAGAATACAATAATATAATACAAATTAAATTTGTTAAAAATAAATAAATATACAAATAAACTCACAATATCGAAGTTAATAGTGTAAATGACAATATACTTATAAATATGATAAAATTTAAGTATTTATAATAATTATGTCTCTAGATATATTACGTTGACGATATTAAAGTTAATGAGTAAAATTTGTAATGGATCCAAACAAATACCACACTAAGATGAAAAAATATAAAAGCGTCGTACTCAAATGACGAAATCACATAAGAAAAAATACAAAAAAAATAAATAAATTTATGTGCAAACTACTTGTTTAAATAAATTCATGAAAAAAATTATTTGGAGGAATAATTCTAGACTAAAATAATCATAAGCGATGATAGGAGGTAGGGTAATATCATTAAAATGAACTATTGATGTATATATTAATATCTATTGAGTATTCATAAAAAAATCTTTACAATAGATATGATTAAAATTTATATTATGAATACAGATAATGACACATTATCTCAAATTTTTGTTTACATATATTTATAATCAATAATTTTTTAAATATTATAACCTTATTTCTAATAGATCTTATAGACACTAATGATAACCACGTAAAACTCTTACACTATCATTAAATAAATTTTTATTTTTTTTCATGTCATCTTAAAATAAAAACTTAAATCTCATGCTCTCTCCATTGTTTTTTCTTTGTTGTGAAATTTTTCTCTTTCTATGTATATTGGTTTCTTTTGTCTTGGAAGGCTATTCATTTTGCATCGCGAAGTTGCAATCCATTTATTCGATGGCGGAAAATAGTTAGAGAATTGCAACAGAAGAGACATACTCCAATATAGAATATAGCAGCGTTTAATTTAGTTTTTTTTTATTTGAATCAAATTCAAACTAACTCTATTAAACTCAAAGTGATTTGAGTGGTTTTATTCATTATTTTTGTTATTATGGTTCAAGAATATTTTTTTTGTACAACAAAATGTGATTCAAAACTTTTATTCGTCGAACTTAAAGGTGTATCCATTTATGTTAAATGCTGGTAGTTTAAATTTAAGGAATCAAATATAGAACTATTTTAAATTATGAACTTTAGTATGTTGAAAATTTTCGTAAAATATAATGTCATTTGATTATATATATATATATATATATATATATATATATATATAATATTATATTAATATTTTATATCTTATCGTTTAATTAATTACTCAACCCAAATGAATTATGTTATCTTTGGGTTCAGTTTACGCGGGGCTAACAAAAAAATTACCAAATTTCAATCCAATATAAATTTATAAACTCAATTTTGATATGATTAAAGAATAAATGTGATTAAAATCAGTGTTAATATAAAATGGACCATACAAATATTAGTTCAAGATGAACCATTTATTTTCACGGTTAGATTAGAATTTGAGCTAAGTTTTATCATATGATTTATCTACACTGAATATAACCTATTAATTTTACATCTCTAGTTGCACTCTCTTTCTAAAAGAATCAAAAGACTATGGAAGTGAGGGAAGTAATTATATATCTTAATCATAGAATATGTGAGATTCTAAGGGTATTCATTCTTTAATTTTGGATCCATGAAATTTTTATTTTTCTCCTTAATTACTTGTCTCGTTCAAGAACCTGACTCGCCGTTGAAGAGAGAAACCGATACCTTAAACCATTATTGTTCCACCAATGCTAATCTTCACGAAAGAAGCTCCAAAATCACAACTCTACATCCAAAAACAATCATCTTTGGAATAATCAAATCATTCTCAACTACGTTTGTTTTCAATTGAAACCCTTTATTTTCCAAAACTCTTTCCAATCCAAAATTTGAAACTTTACCTTTAAAATTCGATTTCAAATTAATTTTACCACTTTTCAAATTCTTATGAACAGAAGAGAATTAGCATAACTATAAAGATAATTAAGTGCATTAACCACTTCACGAGCAACCTGAACTCTCTACGTCCAACTCAAAGACATATATTTCTCATACCTATTATTTTCCTTCATCTCACAGTGAAGTCAGTCGTCAAAAGAATTGTTCTCACCAAACTCGTATATAACATAAGTATTATTTTTGGTAGACACAAAAACCAAACAACATTATGATATCGGAATTGATAATCCTCTTCAAATGCTTATCATAGAAGAAACATCACATTTGAAAATTTTAACAACTACGTCATCACCTTTAAAAATAAACTTTATAAATAAACCATTTATTATTGTCCTCTTAATTGTAAAACTTCGTTGCATTTTGCAAATTTCAAACTTGTACACAATCAACCGAGGAGGAATAAAAGATCGATATGAAAGAAATCAATTCACCATGATCTATGAAGGGAATTTTCGGCGTGAGGATGCAATGAGAGAGATAGAAATGACGAGTTAAATTCTATGTGAATATATCATGATAACATTTGGTGGAATGATCTAATCAAATAGTGGAAAAACGTGGTTTATCGTGAGCCAATACCCCAATAGATTCAAGCTATAAAGACTCTTAAAGTCAACCTAACTCAATCAACATAAATGCAGCTAAATGCTAATGACTATTTTTCAGCTCGTCAGACTTGTTAAGATATAAAAATATAATTTTTGTGACGAAGAAGATAATCTTTAACCTTTTAAATCATTCACAGTACAACTTAAAATTTTTTTTCTTTCTAATTTAGTTTATTTAGATAGCATCTGTTATAAATAATAACCTACTTCCTGAAATATAAAATCTTTGATCATTTTATATAAGATTTATTTTTAATTATTTCGTTACTCATCTACCCTTCCTTAAGCTATCTAATAATAATCACATTCTTCTGTATACTGTCTTACAAAACCCACGTGTAAATAAGCAACAAAAAAAAAAAGTGTAAAAGAGTAAAACTAGTTAATGAGAGAGAAGAAAGAAAAGCAGAAGGCAGCCATAAATAAAAGGGTTTGAAAGTGTAGGGAATGATGAAAAGTGTGGAAAGAGAAGCGGAAAAGAAGGAAAATTTAGGAGAAAAGTTTAGGAGAGAGGTATTATTGGTAGGGAAAAGCAAAAATAAAGCCCCTTCTACTCCATTACCATCCTCTTCTTCTAAACTTTGGCTTTTGAGTCACAATAATAATAATATTAATAACAAACACTTTTCTAGTACTGCTGGTGGTACCATTTTTCACAACAGCCAAACAGTACCCACCACCACCGTCTCTGCTCGGAAGCTCGCCGCGGCACTCTGGGAATTTAACCATTATAACTTCCCTCTCTTTCAAATGCATCGTCCTGTCAATAACGCTGCTGCCGCCGATTCAAGAGTTCGCCGCCGCCATTATACGCTTCATAAGGATAAAGCTCCTGATATTTCCAATTTCTTAGCCGATGCTTCTCCTAGTTCCCCTGATCAGGTTCCACCTTCTTTTGAACTCTGATTTTGTTTATTAGTTTATGAGGGTTTATAATATTCACTGTTCATTTTGTGCTTCATTTAGGTTGATACTTTAATATCATGATCCGGCGTCTTTAATTGTCCTTGCAATTTGAGCTTGAATCCTTGTATTTATTTTAACATTTTGTTATTATATATTGAAATACTTGGTTAATGATCATTGATATGTAAGAGAGATTTATGTTGTTCTAGGTTATGAAATTATAATTTTATCCGTTTGAATATCTATGTTACAACTTTATAATTCTTGAAATGTTGCTTAGTCAATCTAGCTTGATGTGCGTTGCTAGTTTTGCCTATTTCACGAAGATATTAATGGATGGATAATTCCCCTTAGGATTTCATCTTTTCTCCTTGTGTAGTAATGTATTCTGTATCTACAAATGATATAATGATCTATATGTTTTCATTGCCATCAATGTTTTGAATAATGCTCAGCTCATATAGTAAAAGTCGGATGGGACATTTTTTATGCTGGGACCCGGGTTCAAACCCGCAATTCTCCACTCCTCTACACTTAGTGTTTGTGAGTTTCGCCACTAGACTCTTTAGAACCAAAAAATAGCAAATGATAAATTTGAATCAGTGTTGCACTTTTTATCATGTTTAGTAACATTGTTATTATTATGCCTACCATATAAATTGCAAAAGAGACCCGGTTGAGCTCTAGACTTGCCCAATATCCATTTCGTTCATTGTTACGCGTAGTTTACTATTTTCTTTCATATTTTAATCAATTGATCAAATAATAGTTACCTTGGCCATTGCAAATGAAATTTTTAATCTAGTATTCCGTCTATAAGCACTATAAGCACTATGAAATCCCTCACCGTCAGTTGGTAGCTAATCTTGTGCAAGTAATGGGGCAGCAATTCTCACTTACATTCTAAGAAGCATGCATTGTGTTTTTATATTAGTTTGTACTCATTCTAAGTGTTGTATTGAAACTGTGTTGGTGTCATAATTTTTAATATTTGTGGTTTCCCCATGTTTGCATATATTGCATTCGTCTCTCACATTGTGTTTATGCTTTCTAGCTGGCATTTCAACCGTTCTGATAGAGTCATATCTAGAGTTCAGTTAAACTGATATCTTTAAGTGCTCTTTCATCAGCCAGCTAGCACAAGCAGTTTGAGGAAGCATGTTGCAGCATCACTGATGCAACATCATCGGGCAATTGAGAGAAACAACCATGCATTACAACCCCTATCTCCCGCAAGTTATGGTAGCTCCATGGAGGTAAGCATCAACTCTGTCCCCCATCCCCAACTTTCCCGTTATACTTTTCCTGACCAACACTTCTAGAACAAAAAATAAAAAGGCACATGACAATTCCCCATCTAAGTAAACATGTTTTTTCTTTCGGTGGGGTCTATCATTTTGGTGTCTTATATTATATGGATCTCAGGCAGCCATAACTGCAAAGTAAAGATTGATTAATAGAGTACCTTGGAAGAAATAAAATTACTATGCCTAAGCAATTACTCACACTGAGAAATTTGGCCCATAATATTTTTTTTTAAAGATATGTCAAAACAAACCAATGACAGCTATGTTATAGTTAAGTTTGGTGCCAAAATAGCATTTCAGATCTTTAAGTGAACATTTTTTTATAAATCGCCAAATTTGTTATTGGAAAAATTTCGAAGTTGATGTCACCGTGTTTGTAGATTTATCGTGTATAATTGGATCAATATGCAATACTTCACTGTATCTTGTGTGTGCTCTTTCTTGGGTTGCAGATGACACCTTATAATCCTGCAGCCACTCCTAGTAGTTCCTTGGACTTCAAGGGAAGGATCGGGGAGCCACATTATAGTCTCAAAACGTCTACAGAACTGTTAAAAGTGTTAAACAGAATATGGAGCTTGGAAGAACAACACACTTCTAACATATCATTGATAAAAGCATTAAAAACAGAGCTAGATCATACGCGTATCAGGGTCAAAGAGTTGCTTCGAGATCGACAGGCAGATCGATGTGAGGTTGATGACCTGATGAAACAAATTGCAGAGGATAAATTGGTCAGGAAGAGTAAGGAACAGGATCGACTCCATGCTGCTGTTCAATCTGTGAGGGACGAACTTGAGGATGAGAGGAAATTAAGAAAACGGTCAGAGAGCATACACAGGAAACTAGCTCGGGAGCTTTCTGAGATGAAGTCTTCTCTCACTAATGCTCTAAAAGACTTGGAGCAAGAGAGAACAAGAAGGAAATTATTGGAAGATCTCTGTGATGAATTTGCTAGAGGTATAAATGATTATGAACAGGAGGTGCATGCACTGAAACAAATGTCTGATAAGGATTGGGTTCAGAGGGCTGATCAGGATCGTTTGGTACTCCACATATCTGAATCGTGGCTGGATGAACGTATGCAAATGCAACTGGAAGCAGCCCAGAATGGTTTTATGGATAAGAATTCCATAGTTGATAAACTAAGCCTTGAAATAGAGACTTTTCTTAAAGCTAAACTAAATAGTAGGAGTATGGAAACTATAGCGGTAAGGGATCGCCGGAATTCGTTGGAGTCTGTACCACTGAATGACGCCGTTAGTGCACCACAAGACATGGGTGATGATGATGATTCTGTAGGTAGTGATTCAAATTGTTTTGAATTGAACAAGCCAAGCAACAGGGGAGCTAAAGTACACGAGGAAGAGAACGTGGAAAAAAATCTCGATGAGACTTTGAAATCCAATCACAAGAAGAAAAAACCAATACCACGAGAAGGGTTTAAAAATCATATCCCATCTAGCTTGCAAGTGAATTTTGAAGAACAAATGGCTTGGGCCATGTCATCTAATTCAAATAAGAAGTCCCGGTCAATTGATGCAGAGGAGGGGAAGACCATAGATACAAGGCCAGTTGAAGGAACTATAATATCTGAAGAACCTGAACACTTTGAAATTAGTGAAAATGGTGGTTTTGAAAGAAAAAACAACCCAAGTGAATTGCACAGCTCAAGTAAAAATCACATTATGGATAATCTAATTAGAGGTCAACTTTTGGCATCAGAGGGTGGTAACATACACGCTGAACATAATAATTATGGGGAGGCGTCCTGCAGCAATGCTGGATGGAGGAATCAGGCAAGCCCTGTGAGGCAGTGGATGGCAAGTCTTGATATATCTTCTGAAGCTTCCAAAATGCATTCAGGATCAAAGGACAATACTTTGAAAGCAAAGCTTCTTGAAGCAAGATCAAAGGGGCAGCGATCGCGATTGAAGGCTCTGAAAGGGTCCTTTTAGAGTTTTAAGAAATCGGAAAATTTGGTAATAAGTTGACTGGGAACTAACGATGGTGGATGATGATCGCTACGGTTCCGCATTCTCCACTTCTGGGCCTCTTCCTTTCCAATGGAATTTTTGCTTTGTTCATAATATCAACTGTGTATCTGTAACATATTTTTGTTCGGGGTGTATTCTCTTCTCTATACCATTGTAGATGTTGTCATGTCATGTAGCTAAAATAACCGAATTGACTTCTGAGAAGTAACAAAAATATACAATTTTGGGTAGTTGCTTTAGCATATGTTTAGATCTGCTTTAGAAAGTCATGTTCCGCATTCTGTCGCCTCTTTCACCGCAAATTTTTGGATCCACTTACAAAACTAACACACGCTTGGTGTTTGTTTTTTTGGTTCATCTCTTGTTACAGTTTGACATGCAAACTTCAAATTCCGATGCATCATAGCTAGACCAAGATTATGTCACAAATCAATGAGTAAACCTACCAACTACGAATCCATAACTTTATATGTAGGCTATCACCATAGTTGAGCTGATAAAATAATAATTGATTAACTTACAAACGAGAGTGGTAATATGAATGGGGATTTGAAATTTTGAATAATCAAAAGAAAATAGAGCTGAACTATGTAAAATTTACAGAAAAATGTCCTTTTAAGAGCAGTTTAACGAAGTCATATCTAACTCTACAATTACTGAGTTTTTCGAATAATAATTTTTTTTTAGATTGGATTTTGCATATCATTTTTTTAACCGCCGTCTCAACTAAAACTATCTACAAATTTATAAGAGTGCTGACAACATAATCTCTAACACACACTTTATAATATACTTTGTTTGATCGATTAAAATTAACATTAATTCTATTAAATTATATGAATTCTATATAAATTTAGTAGGATCCATGTGAATTTTAAACAATTAAAAAGAAGCTATTAGAAAATGGGTGTTAAATGATGTGTTGTAAGCATTGTCAACTTATAATAGTGTGTTTGGAAACATTGAGTTTTACTGCAAAACTCCTCGTCCAAAAAGAAGCTATTATGATAAACATGCTTTGTATGCTCATATCATACCACATTACTAAATATATTACTATAAAGACTTCATAATTTGAATGTAATCCAAACTGGACCTTAGTTATGTACAGCTTCCCAAATTACTATTTGTTACTCAAATTATTATTTGAGATGTTTAAATTTATGAGAAAAACATTTATACTTAAAATAGTACATATTATTTTTTACAAGTAGCCACACGTTCTTCTCAAAAGGTACGTAACTTCTGAAAATAAAATGTAAGTTTTTCTTCTGTGAACAGTTATTTGATCAAAATAATGTGTTAATTATTCTTAGTTTTTTGCCAATATTTAATTCCTTAAACCAAGAACAAACTTGATGAAGTTTTTTTTTCTTTTCATAGACGAGATAATAAATACTATTAAAAATACACACACAAATGTGAGGTTTCATGTTCAAAATTGAGAATTGATATTTAAGAAATAATATAACATTTTATCGGTTGAAATAGATTCCCTTTATCATGGAAAAATATTCCCTATATCATAAAAAATATTTCTATCATTAAATTTACTTGAGATTTTTCAAAGTTACATCTAGAGTATATATTTCATCAAAAATAAAATCTAGAGTAAATATTTTTGGAGAACAAAAATAGTGTAATGAGAATATAAAATAACATTTGTAACTCTCCCTAGTTTTATTTATTTTGGGTCAAAATTGACTAATTTTTTTATTGAATCCAACAACACGGATCAGAAAGTTGAAGGCCCAAATTGAAATAATAGCCCAGTCCAGTCCAATTAGAAGCAGTGAATTGAGTAAGATCCAAATCCAATAAAATAGACGTCGGTTTCTGAAACGCAAACGGTGGTTGCTCGGTGATGGCAGCGTCGTTCAGGTGGTTATTACAACTACACAAGGACGTTCCAAAAGCCGCTCGTTTCTACTCAGAAGGCTTAGACTTCACAGTCAACGTTTGCACTCTCCGTTGGGCCGAACTTCAATCCGGTCCACTTAAACTCACCCTCATGCATTCCCCCATGTACATTTCTTTCTCTTTTTCTGTCATGCCCCCCACCTGTTCGATAATTTGCTATCATTTATATTTATTAATATTAACTCTAATTTTTAACTTGTTACTGTTTTCTGATTGAATTGAATTGAATTTGATAGTGACCAAACCACGCAGAAGAAGGAATACTCTTCCCTATTGTCATTCACAGTGACAGATATCAATAGTACTGTGACTAAACTTATGGCACTAGGAGCTGAACTTGATGGACCTATCAAATATGAAGTTCATGGAAAGGTAGTAGTACTACTATTACTACTACTGTGATTCATCATGCTCGCAATTTAAGGTTATTTTTTCATAGCATTGATAATGAGAAATCAGAAAATATGGCTTGATGTGATTTATCTTTGTGTATCAGGTTGCAGCTATAAGGTGCATTGATGGACATGTCTTAGGCCTCTATGAACCTGCTTAAGATAGTAAAGATTCACTACCAAAAATAGTTATTATTATTATTATAACTGTAATATAATTGTATACTTTTTTTTCCTTCCTTTTTTCTATTTCATTTGTTTTAATTAATCATGGTGACTATGGGGGAGAAAGTAGAAACATGTGAGATGTTTTTTATTTATTTTTTCTTTATGTTGCAATTATTGATAATTGGTTGTTTTGTCGATGGTTACCAATAAGAGTAGTACATGGCGTGTGAAACAACGTACCTAAAAATAAGGCAAAATAAAATCAATCAATAAGAGATTGAAAAGAATCAATATCTCTTAGAAGTGACGTGAAATCTTCTTTTGTAGAAAAGTCTCAACTGCAACAAGTGCAAATAGTGATTACTTAAATCACTCTATTTTGAAGAATAATTGATGCTGGGAATAGTAAAGCAAGGTAAAGAAGTGATGATACCCCTTGGTTCTTTCCATGACATGTTGGAATATCCTGTGAATCGTCGAATATTTATTTGCATTTGCATTGCTAATACTCAGTATTTATAGTTCTTGAGAACCTGGCGTTACTTGCAGCATTGTGAACTAATAGTTTTAGATAGAATGCTAATTGGTCACCTGCTTTTAATTAAGAGTAATTTCTAGAATTTCCTAATTACATTGGATGAGCAAGACGTATTTAAATTGATGTAGAATTCTCTGTGTTGGCAAATTCTACTACTGTAACAAGAATTAACGACACTATTTAAAAATATAATTTTACAATTATATTTTATTTTTTTAGATACCGACGTAATTAATGTCGATTTCATGTGTTTGAATTTTAAATAAAAATAAGAGTATCCTGTTATGGTGTCTTTTTGACTGATGTTATGGTCTCTTAATTTATGCAAAAAAAAAAAAAAAAGAGAAGAGGAAGCAATTGCAAGGAAAGTGACAATTCTTATATGTCTATGTTTATTTTTCCGAGAAATACTAATTTATAACATTATTTTAAATGCTCTATACAATTGATGTATCTTTTTTACAAAAGAAATAAATTATTTTTTGCAATTGATCAATATTTAGTAAGCGTATTGAATTTTTTTTTTTAAATGAAGCGATTATAAGTATATGTATTTTATTATAACAAAAATGTATTTTTAAAATGGTATATTTATACTAGTTTTATTTGTATGCACTAGAATTAAAGATTATACAGAGTCTAATCAAAGCATTTAGTGTGTCCTAATTTGATTTTCCTAAAACCTTAAATAAATATCTAGATGATGAAGTTTAATTGAACACGTGTATAAATCTAACTATTTTACATTGTAAGATCATTTAAATTAAATTTTATTATTTTAATTTCTTTATCATCAAATAATAAAGAGTTGTGTAAGAAGAAATGATAGAAGTGGGAATAGGTCAGGCTAGGTCAAGCTTTCAAAGGTCTGAGCCTATTAATTTTTTAGGTTTAAACTTGGCCTACGGCTTATTATAGGTTTTTTTTCGATCTGACCTGACCTTTTTAAAAACCTGATCTAACCTGAAAGTTTATTTAAAACCCTAATTTAGATTAAAACATTTAAATGTTATATTTTACATTTTTTAAATATACAAAATTAGACAGTTTTATATAAAGAAAATTAATAAAATTATAATCAAATCTAATATAATAAAATAGTATTAAAATAACTTAATTGATATGTTTTAAAATAGGAAACAATAATATTAATAAATAACATTAATAAATAATAAAAAAATATATTTTTTAAAATAGGAAATAATAATATTAATAAATAATAATAAAAAATAATATTAATAAATAATATATATAGGTCGACATTTCAGGTCTAATAAGCTTTTATACAAGTCTGAACTTGACATATTTAAATGAATAAGCTTTAAAAATAATTTGAATATAATCTTCTTATTAAACAAGTCATGCCCTAGACCCCTAATAAATAGTCTACTCTATTCCCATCCCTAGAAACGACGGGAGTATTATACCATGCACCTCCACACCTAAACTTCCCACCCCCCATTTTTTTAAAATGTCTAAAATATCATTTTTACTAATTATAAATTTAATTTTAAAAAATTAAAAATCACTTTTTAACATGATATGTTCGAAACTTTTGGATTTTATGTTATAATTCGAATATTTCAAATTTTCGAAGGTATGTTTTTTAAAATTTCGAAAGTTTGTTAGACGTTGAAACCTTCGAAGTGAAAATTTTTCTGAATTCATCAACAATTTCGAACCTTTCGTAGGAAGTGGAAATTTTCGAAACACCTCAAAAGTTTGGTGTCACATGAATGTTTCAAAATTACTCTAGATTTGGAAACTTACGAAACTTTCCAAATTTTCAAAATTATCCAGATTTGAAAACTTTTGAAACTTTACAAAGTTTCGAAATTCTTGAATTTTTCTATTTCGAAACTTTCCAAATTTATAAACTTTCTAAACTTTTCAAATTTAAAAACTTCGAAATTTTTCAGATTTAGAAACTTTCCAAATTATCCAGAATTGAAAACTTTTGAAAAATTACCTACGGATCTTAGTTCGTGGATAAATTATTGATTACCCACAGAAAAACCGTGAGTAAATTTGTTATTGAATAAATTTATTTTTTTAAGAAGATTCTATGGTTAGTGTGTAGGTAACGTTAAAAATAATCTGTGGATAATGTTAAAAAAAATGCAACTCAACTTAAGTTTTCAAAATATCTTCGTATGTTATTTTTTTCATTGATTTTCCGTGGGTAAAGTTAAAGTAAAGTTTTCGAAACTTCTGAAATTGTTCGAAACTTTCAGCTTCACACGAAACTTCCGAAAAATGTTTGAAACTTTTTTTAATTATATGCCTTTCGAAACTTTCAAAAATTTCGAAAGTGTTGATGAATCCTAGAATTTGTGTTGTAAACATTCGAGAGTTTGATAAAACGATCGATAATCTAGGAAAAAATTTCACTTCGAAGGTTTCAGCTTCTTCAAAACTTTCGAAAATTTACAAAAATGTAACTTCGAACATTTTAAATATTTGAATTTTATCTAAATTACATACTTGTTTTATTTCGAAAATTTGAACATTTCGAATTGTGGGGTGAATTCTGTAAGTTTCGAATGAAGGGGGTGAAAAATTGAATGATAATTTTTTTGAAATGGATTTATAGTTAGTAAAAAGGACAATTAAGACATTTCACAAATAATGGGAGGATAGAAGGTCAAAGTGGGGGGTGCACGGTACAAATAAATATCTCACATTAGTAATTTGAATTTCTCCGAATAACCAAACACATTATAGCATCTTTGGTAACCCGTTTAAATAGATCGGCTCAAGGCCCAATGTTGCAAGAGAACCTTGTGTAGTTTCTATTCAAACTTGTGTCTGAACTCTTTTCACCATGGAAACACACATTAGCATAAATAAAAATTGAACCAAGTGCTGTACTTTTCTTTTTAAAAAATGGATAGGCACGGAAAATTCCATTTTGGAGGCATATTCTTGTTTTTGTTTTTTATGAAAATGTTGGAGGCATCTTCATTGACATGCAAGATAACCAATAACATTCAGTAAACTAAAGCAGAATTTTAGCAAATAAATCCCAAATAAGGACATCATATGTATCATTATTCATTTCCATATGTTCTCCACTAATAAAGAGAAGACAATGATAATGTTATTAATGTCGCATCAAATAACATAAACCCTCGTTGTATTAATTTGTTCCTTTGCATTTTTGCTTCTTCGTGTATCTAGGTCAGAACCCACTTATTGGGTGTGCAACAAAACCAACAGCATATAGTTTTATTTTTTTTAAAGTATTATGGATCAAAAATACTTACATAACCTCTACAATAATTTGAGTTTTTTTTAAAGAATAGTAAAACCTAATTTTTTAAATTAAATTTGAGTTTCCGAAATATTTGTAATATAGGATATATAAAAAAGGTTAGCCGCTATTATAGTATATTGACTGGTGCACGCGGCTTAGAGACAAAAGTATAGGTCAAACTCCGACAAAAAATTATGACTTAATTTATTTAAAGTCTAATTTAGTACTATTTGTTTAATAAAAATGTGAAGTTTAAACTTTTAATAAACTTTTAATAAAGTTTAGTTCAGACTTAAACTTTTTAAAAATCTTATTAAATATATCATATCAATCTTTTTAAGTAATAAAGTTTTTTTACGTGCTTTGTTATTTCAATTGAGATATGTAAAACTTAAAAGTGTATTATTGTTGAATTTGGTAAAAGTTTTACTTATTTAAAATCTATAATTCTATTATAATGTTATTGAATCTGCCTCTTAATTTAAAGTTTAAGATTTATTTAGTTGTATTATTTTTTAATTTCAATTGTCATATTACATATAATAAATTTATCGAGGGTTTATATTTAATATAATTATAGATTGATATGTATCTTAATCTTTAATCTATTTAATTATGGTTTTATTTAAAAAATTTAATATAAAAAAATAGGTTTTTAAAAAGCCAACCCTAGAAAATAACCTATAATAAATAATTCAGTCAAACTTCAAAACAGACAAAAACCTATTTTAGAGAAGGATATCTTAACATATTGTTGGCGTAGTATAATGTGTACGAAAAAATGCGCTTGGTACACATGGCGATGATTTATTTAGTTATATCAGTTTTTTTACTGAAAAGTAATCTTAGTTGATATTAAAATAAGGGGAACACCCTTTTTATTTTAAAAAAATTCTCGCTTCTTTGATAATCACTAAAAATTCTAATAAAAATAAAGTATCATTGTATATTTTATATTTATAATTTTGAAATACATAATTATGTTTTTAGTAATACAATTGATATTTGTAATTTTAAAATATATGATTATATTTTTAGTAATACAATCTGAGCGTGTATACTAACGTCTTCTTGATCAATGACACATAAAGTTGAAAAGCGACAGAAAATAAATGTTATGCACAATTTTTTTTTAATAAATATAGAGGTGAGTGCTTTTTTTTTTTTAAAATTAAAAGATGAATTAATATCATTTAAGATGATATCAGAAGAGATAAATATAATTTCTCTTTAAAATAAAAATAATACAATTGGATCTAATAATTAAGAAAATAAAAAAAGTTAATGATATACATAAAAACTACTGAAAAATAATATATGAAAACTTTCATCTTGAAAATTAAATTAACGTATTTTACTAACTAATAGTCAATAATAATAAAAAATCCACAATCTTTAATATTGAAAAAAGACATTTGTCAAACATTTGTTCATAAAATATTTGGCGACGATTTATGTTATGATCAATCAAACTACATGATGAAAATTTATTTATAAAATTGAGAAAACGTTGCAACAGTATGTTTAACTCAAAATATGATACTGAAATAAAAAAAAAACAAAAAAATAAAAAAAAATTACCAACAAACCAAAATCACGTTCAAAAAATCAAATCGTATATAAAACACTGAAAATATATCTTCCGATGAGAAACAAAACCCATTCACTAACTCTTGCCACTTTCCAGATGAATTGGGAACATATAGGCCCCCGAGAATAAAGGGAAATCAAACTTTACATAATTTTAAAATACATTCTACACAAATGCGGTGCAAAATTCCATTGTCAAAATCTGAAGCACCATTTACGTGATGAGCGCGTCGAAATTTCGGTATTTGTTTTAAGTTAGCAATAGACAAGAACGAAGGTGAATGACGTTACTTTTTATATACTTAAATTATAAAATCAATTTATAAAAAATACTATAAGTATTTTTATAATAATTGACAATTACAATTATAATGTGACACTTTAATTTTTCCTAATAATTGACGTTTAATGAGAAACAAGTTTGATTCTTGTGTTGGTTAAAGATGGTACACGATGAATATCACGATAACATGAAGAAAGTGACGTTAGATTTTGCATAAGTGGGAAAGAGACTATTAAAACTAGAAATAGAGACTTGTTGAGTTTATGGACCCCAAAAAGCAGGACACATGCCTCTAATAGTCTCCTTTCCACGGTGTGATTTGCTTTGTTTCACATTCACAATAGAACACACCACGTGCAATCACAAATGAATCAAGATGGACCATATAAGTGAGTTGAATGTTCAACATATTTTCATACAAAAATATTAAGATATTAGTTATATTGTTTCTTATTTTTATTTTTACTGCATTCAAAATTCAATTCATTTTTCTATTCCATATGAAACTAGAAACCAAAAACCTTGGCTGATTTACTAATTTAGTACTATACTACTTGAATGCATTTGAACTATTTAAAAATAAAGAAATCACAAGACATTTCATCTCACTTTAGTTGGTTGGGTGATTTTTTGTTGATTTTCATAAGTTATGTGAATGCTTTGTATTTTTGTTATTCATAGTAATTAAACTAAAAAAAATTAGAAAAATAATTAACATTTTCATTTTGTAAATTCTTTATAACTTTCACTATATTGTTAATAAAAATTCATCTACACCTAAAACAACACCGTGTAACAAATTAATCCATCGAAGAGCGGTTGCAGCGAATTGTTCAAAGACTGAAAAAAATCTAAGAGGCTGAACAATTTGAACTTAATAAAAGCTTAACGTACAAATTTAAAAGTAACAAATAGTTACACAAGTAGGTAATTAATCAATTTCAACTTCAAAGTATCACACATATTGATAATTGATGTGCCACAAAAACAAATATTAAAAAAAAAAAATGACTTGTGAATTATTCCATGCATCATTGGTAGCTGTTGATATATAGAGCTGGGTACAAGTGTTCATCTATCTTTCTGGAAACTTTACAAAGATATATATTAATGAAACCAGCTGCAAATATTAACCTACATCAAAAAAAGATGAAGATAATGAAACCACACCATATAGTTATAATATATGAAAATTAAAATAAAAGTTAAGTACTACATGGTAAATCCATATACTAGAGAAAGAAAAAAAAAAGGAAAAATAATTAATAAAGAGAATAAATAAATAAGAAAAGGGAGCTCCCTTCAGTCCAAGTATAGGAAACTTAAGATTCAATTTGTCTCCCGCTTCATTCACTCATTTGATGAGTATTCATTCATTCTATTCACTCACCATTTGGATGAATGATTCAGCAGCTAATTAAATCCTAAATGTCACCCATTAGTGGACTAAAGAAAGCTCCCTTAATTAATTAACTACCCTATCATATATATTTCACAATTCATATGCATGCATGTTAATTTGTAGTGAGATCCACTCAAATATTATATATATTCATCATGCTAGGACTCACTATATGAATATTGATGAGAAAGTGATGGTATATATTTTGTGATGACTACTAAGAATGAAATTGAAATAGTTAAAGTTTTTGCAAGACATATGATTGCATTTGGAAGGATGAAAACATAACATGAAAACTAATATGTGATAGTTGAAGAAGAAGCTCGTATAGTTACATATGTTGAAGAGAACAAAAGGGCCTTTTATAAGCTCACAATAGGAATTAACATATGCTATAAGTGTACTCGATCGATGATTACATTAAGTATTTTATTAAGTTCATTTCAAATATTATTTTATTATTACTATGACTTTTCAAACAAAAATATCAAATAAATAATATTTTCTTCATAAATAAAAAATGGAACGAAGTTATTCATATTCTCCTTGCCCGGCCAGAACATTAGTTCTAAACAAACTTACCAATTAGATTTCTTCATCATGACAAGAGTCTCGAATTTGAATATATTGAATATTTTAAAATAAAATTAAAAAAAAAGAAAGAAATAAAAGAAGGGTGATGCTCAACCAAAAAGAAAAAGAAGTACATGACTAGTGATTTGGAAGATATAGAATTAAAACTATACTCATACTCGTCAAATACAAACAAAAATCATATACTAAAAATTGATGTCTAAATTAAAATTAAATACGCACATCAATTTTTTAAATATTTATTTTTATTTATATTTTATTTAAGATAAATTATTTCATTTTCATTTGATTATAAATAATACATATAATTAATTACACTTTTCATCTCTTTATTTTATCACACTAATCAAATAGTTCATGTTTAAAAAAGTTAAACTTTTTGATCCTCAAATTTCACACTTTTTGCAATTTTCGTTTAGATTTAGATTTTTTATTTAGTCACGTGACATATTATTAAATGACATAGTATTAAATATGTTAATGTGTCAAAATATGCAAGATTTTAAATTTATCCATCTAATTAAACATTAAAAATGATATATTTATAAAATAACAAAAAATATTTTTAAAGTTAAATTATAATTTTTGTATAACTTCATATTTATTTTTAATTCTAAAAATATTTTTATTGTTCTTTAAATTGTTATTTTAATTTTTAATGAAGTAGATTGTCCGTAATATATATTCTAAAGATATATATTATACGTAGTAGATTGTCCGTAAATTGTCCGTAAATTGTTATTTTAATTTTTAATGAAGTAGATTGTCCGTAAATTGTTATTTTAATTCTAAAGATATATATTCGATTTGTCCGTAATATTATACGTAGTTGCATGGATATTCGATTAATAGTTTACAACGGCACCTGTTCGAGAAATTAAATGGGAGAAATGTACACCCTAAATTTATTATTAGTTAGAACTCGATCTACCGTAAAAGGAGGTTCATTAAAAAATACAAAATTCTTAATTGAAAACGAACACTAGATTAATATACATTGATTGAGTAATTCAAACCTCTCACCTAAGACTCACAGTTGCTTGATTTTTCTCACAACAATTATTATCAATTAGGGAATAGGAATGTTTAAATTATTATTAATTATTGTTATAAATTTTTGAGAAATAATTGTTGTTACATGATATTCCTGGTGACTAACTTACTGCAGAAAGAGGAAGTGATTATATTTCCATTTCCATTTGCAATTTGAATTTATTATGATGAGCATTATTTCCTTTCAATCCGTCTTGTCACAGCTTTTCTGCTCACCTGTCCATCCATCCATCCATCCAATCGACCAACTTGTAAAACACGTGTGAAGGACCCAAAAACATCAATTTCTGACGAGAGGGGATAACAGGGGGAATGGATTTACGATTTAATCAACATCAAAGTAAAAGTAAAAATTAAAATATTATTTGAAAGAATAACTTTGATTTTTTTTTTTTTACAATTTAAAATATTGAGTTTTTTACTGTGTGACGGATTACCATAGCAAGTGTAGGTTTGTGAAACACTCTTATCTCCTTAAAAATCGAGGTGCTATGTTTTCTATATTTTCATTTGTTGTAATTCCTTTAAATTTTCATATCTTTAATGAAATTGGAATCGATAGAATAAACTTACAAGCTTACTACTTCTAATTTTACTGTGTACAATTTATGACGATTATCTATGTCTATTCTAATCTTTTTAATTTAGTTTTATTGGTATAAAATTTGTAAATAATCATTGATGATTTGTTATATGTTTTCCTTTTAATTTATGGTGGTTCTTCTCTTTTCACTCAAACGTTAATTTTGAAGAGAGAAAGAGTATGAAAAGCGATAAAGAGCGACTTTAGTATATTATTTGATATAAGAGATAGCGATAAAAATAGATTTTGGTGTAACGTCACATTTTCCTTCTTGTGATTAGTTGGATTAAAAGTAAGATGAAAAAAAAATTGAGAAATACAATTATTTTTTGTAAAGGGTAGCAATAAAAAACAAAAGGTCTCACTTTTTTTTCTTCCAGCAATTAGCTTGTAAGAAAATGCAATACCCCATTGAAAGTGAAAGTTAATGTGTAAATTATTGTTAGGGTTTTCAAACTGAATGGGTCACAATTTGAGTTCTAGGTCGGGACAATAAACTCCGGACTTGAGATTATCAACATTATTATAATCACAACATTAACAAAATTAGATATAGAAAAAAGAGCTAATAATAATGTTTGAATTTTGATCGAGAGACCAGTCCAATGGCCAAAAATGCAAAGAATCCTCATAGAATTAAGCCAAGTTGATATTATAGCACCACACCTAAGAGGGGTCATTTGGACAGTTGCTCCCTTTTTCAGTTAACTACGTAGGTAGCCCTTTTAGAACCATTGACAGCCACCTATACTGCTCAATGTGGGTCTTGGATACTCCATAATACCAGGTCCCTACCATATTCGTACTCAAAATGAATGGCAATATGTAAACTTGATTAGTAAGAATTGTTCTAAATGAAGGCCAAATATTCGTATACAAGCGAGAAATACATTAAAAAATTATGAGAAATAAAATAAAACTTGTTATGTGAGTGTTCGTTTCCCGAAGAATAATAGGAAATAATTCCTTTTGACATAATAGTTTCAGTCAAAAAAATCATAATAGATTTTGTCTGATCCCAAACCTTGAGTTATGCTATGTTTGAAAGTGCGGTTGGCTTTAATTTCTAGCATCTTACACCACAATTCTACCAAAGCTATAAACTCTTGCTTCACTCTGGCCGCACGGTGTGAACGTGAAAATACTAATTTCCAAACATAAAACGTTGAGATAAAAGAGTAGTGGGTTTAAGGGTGGAGAAAACATTAGGTAACAAATTATGGACAAAATTCCTTATTCCGCATAATAGTTCACTTACCGGGGTTTCAATCATAGGCAGGCATATAATTCTACTGCTCTGGACATCACCGTAGTTAGGAATAGTCGAAGTTCGGAGCAGAAAAAAGTGAACTAAATTTATATTGGAATGAATACAGATGAAGTTTTACCTAATTCTTCACGCACTTTCTATTATTGCACGATATACATCATAATAATAAGATAACAATTCCTATTCTATTACAGCAATAGATTTTCTACTTCATCAGAGAATCATACAGCAGCGATATGCTTTAGCAAGCACTTATTCTTTAGCTGAGAACATTTATCGCTATAACTTCTAGAGCATCGCATGCCCCATCAAATACGAAAAGTGAAGTGAACGACACAAAAAAAATGAAGTTACTAAAGGGCAATAATATTAAGTTTACAGAAGCAATGGCCCAACATATCTTTCGCTCACAGACAATGTCTGCAGTAAATTATAAAATATTCTAGGTGAAACGAAACAATACAACCAAATTCTTCAAACAGCAACTTGTCCAAAGAGCTCCTTGCGGATCTGCAGCAAGAAACAAATAACATTTTCAATAAATCTGCTGACTGTGCCATCAGTACTGCTCTGCATTATATGATGATTATTTTCTCAAATAAAAAATTTGAATCAGAAATAACGAATTATGTGTGTTTATGCCAGTGTTTGACAAATGTAATTTTAAATTTCATAAAGTTGAGGTTTTTTTATAAGCAAAATGTATTAATAGGGAGTACTACAAAGGGTACTCCAACCCGATTAATTGATATGAAACTGTAAAATTCTGAACCTAACGTAAATACTACATTTTCTAGCTGCTAATCAAGATACAAACCAAGGTTGGGAGGGAAAAATAATTTCAATTCAAAATAAATAGTTGTTTTTACAAAAATCACATTTGAAAGGAGGAAGAATCATTATTGACTTCCTCCATCGTGAACCCAAACACACAATAGATACCAGGTATTCGTATTTGTGCATGAGAACATGCACTTTTAATATTTTTAGGAACAAGACACTATAATTTAGTCACACTACAACCCTCGGAATCCATGTCTTTTGTCCAAATTCTCACCTACCCTAACCACTTGCATGTTGCATCCAACACATGTGATGTGGCTATTAATAAATGTTGACACAAAGCTACCGATGATTAAAACATCAACTAAATACAATTACACAGGTATTCACAGTACAAAAATCCATCGAGATAAATGACACTCAAAATGTACCAGCGTATGTAAATACGCCGTCTGAAATAAATCAATAAACCGAAGAGGGAAAGGAAGTTAGACAGTAATGCTAAGGTTAAGTGTCTCTATTTTAACTAGCACAGACATCGAAAGTGTATAATATTGAGAAATGAAGTGTAGACTGTAGGTATTGCCCTAAAAGAAGAATATATAGAAAGAAATGCAAGTCACAAATGCTGGAAGTGATCCGAGCAATAGTTGATAGTTAGTTTGCAGAGTTAATTTGAAGAATTTTTTCCCTTTACTCTATTGAAAATACCAAACTTTAATCCTTATGCCCCTTCTGACCCTATAGTCCCTTATTCCAGTTAATTGCCAAAGTTGTCCTTCACAGTGCATAAATCACTTCAAATATTGTATTTCGATGTAGAAAAGTCAAAAGTTACTTAACATCAAGTATTATAGAAAAACAGGTTTGACTTCTCTAGAGTAAGTAGTAAGGAAAGTAAGAAAATCAAGGGTTAATATTTTAACCATTCATGATTTGTTATGCATGTGCACATATATAACATCAACTATTGATTTGTTTATTAATGTTTGATATTACTCATTTTAGAGAAGTCTAATCCTAGAAGAACAATGACCTTCTTGACAATAACTAGCTTTCTAGTTTAAATCTCAACAACACAAACAATGAAGCAGCAAATATCTATAACAAATGACACTACAAAGAATAAGACAATCACTGTGCAAAGTGCTAGTGAGCGAAAAGAGTATTTTACAGCAAAAACTTACGTGTGGGAGTTTATTACGGAACACTACATCCAAACGTGCATCAAGTGTATTTTCAAACACAATCTTTCCATCTCGAGATGCCAATACCACGCCACCAGAGCTGAACAATAACAAATAATAAATATCAGGAAACACCCTCGATCGATTAGCTATACAAACAGTAAAAACTAGTTATGTTTAAGATTAGAAACTCAAGGTTCTTTTTTAAAACCTAAAGATAATATAACAATCAATCGAAGAAAACAAGTTAGACAAGTGAGAACTACCAGCAAACCCTTGACTAACAGAGCTAGACACTTCTGCAAACAACAATTACCTACCCCAAAATCCCGCATAACGGATGGTTTAAATCAAGAACAGTTATTCAGGACTTAATTAATAACTGTAACATTACCAGTAGAGATCATGGGGATTATTATGGTTGGGTGCAGGTGGAAGATAGACATCCTTATCAACAACGATCTCTGGTAGATGAACTTTTGCCTTTTCAGCATACTCCTCAGCAGCTGAATCCAACACATCCTCTACCAAGTGTAGGTCCTCTTCCCGACACCTCAATATGATAGAAGGCTCTTTCAGCCTCACCAAACTCTGTAAAATACAATCATATTTTATTCCAAGTTTACATACACAAAGTAAGTAATCCATAAATAACATAAGATTAAGTGTTTCTATTGGGGGTGGGGGGATGGGTGGAGGATGGGGGCCTGCAAATACAATCCTTATATAATATTCCAAGTAGACTTAAAAAGCCTTGTAGATATGTAAAAAAGGAAAGAAAAACAGGATGTGTAGGGACTGAACCCATGACATTGAACACATCAAGAGAGGACTGTGTTCATGCCATTGGTTCATCTGTGTCAGCAGATAGTTGCAAAAGCTTCTCTTGAAACACATATTAGTTATATGTAAAGTAGCACCACAAATACTACAGAATTAGGCGTGATGAAAAAATTACAACTAGCATCGGTTGCCTACATGAAGGTCGACACTAAAAAAAAGTGAGAAATATTCTTAATAAAGCAATAGGCGTCATTCGAGGGGGTTATAGTTAGTTAGGATTAGTTAAAGAGGTAGGCTATGATTATAAATGATAGGAAAAGGTGATAAGGAGATCTTGTCATTTGAGAAGGGGTTGTGGCATTTGAGTATAGGGAGATGTAGCCCCGCAAAGTTCTGCAATCCATTCTTTA
The DNA here is from genome assembly GCA_037974295.1 of Cicer cuneatum. Taxonomy (NCBI): domain Eukaryota; kingdom Viridiplantae; phylum Streptophyta; class Magnoliopsida; order Fabales; family Fabaceae; genus Cicer; species Cicer cuneatum. Next base: position 1,900,185 of record JBBPBO010000002.1, on the reverse strand, counting down.
ATTAGGGGAACTGTTCCTTACATCTTCTAATAAAATTCCAGGTTCTTATCAAAAATATACTTGGAAAAATTAAGGGTACAACTGCAAGGCGCACTATTAAAATTTTAACTGACCTGAACAACGAGATCTTTTATAAGGTTTTTGTACACATGATGGTCACGGCTCACATTCAAGAGCTCCTTATGTGCAGCCTCTTTCATTTTATTAACCACGTCATCTTGAGCTTGAAGAACTTTTAACCGTGAAGCATTCAACTGCATAGAGTACTCACTGCAACAAACAAATGTGTGTGAAGTTAAATTATCTTTACTACAACCATTTTTCAAGTTAGAAAAAGAAAAATACAAAGTATATTTGACTAAGAAAAAAACTAAATGTCAACAAAACCAAACCCTAAATCTCACTCACTAATAAGAAAGGAATTTCTCCAATCATCATACTTAGGCAAAATATCAAATTCAATTAACTACCGATATACGACGTATACCAATTTTTCCTCAAAATTCCCCACAAAGAAAGACATATATCAATAATTCGGAAATTAAGAAAATAATATTGCTAGGTGCATTATGCACTATATGAATAGTTACTGTCTATGAGTAAAAATTGCAGTCATTATAATCTGTGTTACTATCTATGAAGCACAGATAGTGACATGGCCACCATACCAGTAAAAATTGAGAAGATGAATTAATTGAATGCAATCAATTTGTCGGTGTCGTGTTGGTGAATAGCTTTATGATCATATGAGGACCAAGAACTATAAGAATACCTTTATGATCATATAAATTTGAGAATTACAGTGAAAATTCATCACCGGAGACCATTTCCGTGTGTAAATGACTACAATTGAAATAGCCATACAAGTTTTTCAAATTTAGATATAGAAAAAGAAAAACATTTACAAGGCACAGAGTACATTACATCTTCTTCCGAACATCAACTTGCTTCTCTTTGCGTTCGTACTCTTGACGGATCTTCTTCTTATCAGCCTCAACCAACTGCAACTTCTCGATGTTGAATTCCTACAAGAAAACAGTGTAACTATGAACTAAATTATCAATTTCAAAGCGATTAAAAAAAAAAGTTCAAAACATGGATCAGTAGGTAACAAATTAACGATCTAAAGTAAAATAGTGATGGAATAGTAGAATTAAGAGATAGATCGGAATGGTGAAGTGTAATAAGGAAGCAAAGAGAAATTAAATGGTACTTCTTCGGCGGAAACAGAGATCTCGTTGGCTTTTTCTTCAGCTTCCTGGCGGATAAACCTCACCATCTGCTGGATTTGCTTGGAGACATCTGCATCGTTCATTTTCACGGAGGGATATGGAATCGAATCGGAGAAGATCGAGGGAGGAAAGGGAAACTACTTCGGCAGATACGAGCCTTTCGTCGATCGTGGTTTGTGGATGAGAATTGAGAAATGTGACAGGACAGCCTCTTCTATTTTTTAGTTTAATTCTTAATTAATAACCAAATCGGTGAATCCAATTATTCTATTAATTTTGCAAAATAGTAAATATATATTAAAATTTTAAAAGGTAATATTTTAATTTTATTGTTACAGATTATGATATATATTAGTTGAATATTTGACTTTTTTAGCATTTTATATCAATGTCATTAAAATATAGATTAGTTTTTGAATAATTAATTTATTTTTAATTAGTTCACGTACAATTATACTATTCACAATTTTTTATTTGAGATGATAAAATTTTATCGACAAATTTGTCTATTAGAATATAACATTATTGTGAAATCAACATGAATAAATATTTAATTATAGCATCACATTAAATATTTAGCGATAAAAGTTTATATATGATCTATTTTGATTGATATTTTACAATTTTAATTATGTATTTATCAATTTATAAAATTTAAAAATTAATTTAACTCATGTTTTTAATTTCAAGACTAATTTACATATTCATTTTAATTATTTCAAATCGATATGAATTGATAGAAAAAATAGTTTAATCCAATCTAAAGACATTTTAAGAATTTTTATATATTTTTTAAAACATAAATGGATTTATTTTATTTTAGATACAATAATAAAAAATTGCTTTCAAGTCTAATAAAAAAAGTTACAACGGTTTTTTTTTTATCATTTGAATAACAGTGTAGAGTTATTTTAAACATACAATTTATAGTTATTAAATTCATAATAAAATGACAAAATAATAAAATACAATTGAATATACTATATAATCTCAATAAATACCAATTGAAGTTGACTATACGGAGAATTACTCTCACAACCTAAAAAAATTTGAAACACTAAAACTATAGCAACACTTCTTATAAGTAAAAATTGTAGGGCCTTAGTTCTCCACAATTGAGATAATGGCATGTTGAATATTAATTTGATTGTATCACGTAGAGTGTGTTATTGAGTTTCAAAATATATATTTTTTTAAATAGTATTTGTGATCCCTTAACTTAATTTTAATTAATGTTTTAGTTATTTATTTTTTTATCGTTTTGGTCATTTATTTTAATTTTAAGTGACAATTTGATTTTTTATGTTTTAAAATGTAAATAATATTATCTTTTTTTTTTACAAAAAATTATCAAAATTTTCAACAAAAACTCATAAAATTAATTATATTCTTTTATACAATACAAATTTCATCAGATTCGTAATTCAAATTTGTAAATAAACTCATATTTTTATTCGTTATTTCACTTAAAATTAAAATAAAAGATCAAATCGAGAAAAAAAAAAGATAAATGACTAAAATGTTAATTGAAATTAAGTTAAGGGACCACGGGTGCTATTTAGTCTATTTTTTTCAATTTAAATATTTTATTTATTTAAATCAATTTAATTTATTTATTTGTCCAAAGGACACTTGTGCATGAATTTGGTTCTACATCTACTTACCATGGTAGTAATAATTGTGATATTATTGTCCTTAGTTAACTTTTTTTTAAATATTAATTAACTTTTTATTTTAAAGATTTTTGTGGCATAAATTACATACTAAATATATAAAAAAGAGTATTTTTGGACTCCAACCTATCAAATTTTTTATACATTTGAATTGCACTTGTGAAACAAAATAGAAACCAATTTTAATTTATATTATGTGTAAAATAAAAATCATTTTACATGTAATAGGAACCAACTTTAATTTATATTATAGATAAAATTATTTTACGCGTATAATATATTGTGACATTATTTTTTGTGATTTTTTATAAATTCTTTCTATAAAAAATAATTCTATTTAAGACATATTAAATATAAGTATTTTTTCTAAACTCGAATTCTCAACATTACTAAAGTTTAACAATTTTGTTATATACAACATCCATTGATTAATGTTGTCATATTATATAATATATAATATGCGTAAAAAAATATTGCATATGCTTTTTCATATTATTTAGTAAACAACGTGACAATTTATCATTTTGGTTTGAAAAACAAAAGTTACAATATATCATCAAAGGAATGTGTAAAATGTTTAGAGGGATTCAATTAAGTTCAATATTTATTAGGGATTAATTTTTATGCTGTGACAGAGGACGATATTTTTTGTTAGGTTGTGATAACGTGAAAGTTTTAACACATACATTCAATTCAACCACATAATACGGCACTTTTTTAATGTTTGTTCCTAAAAATTTATATGAATATTTTAATTAAAGCAAAAAAATTACATAAATATCAAATATGGTGAGATGAATGGAAGCATGTGTGAATTGTTTTATACTCACTCGACATACAGATTAAAAATATTTATTATTATTTTATAATTTTTTTATTGATTATTATTAATCTAAAGATGAATATTGTGATCTTATCTCAACTATTATATACAACAAAAATCTGGTTGATTAAATATTCATAATGTAAAACTTATATATGACATTTATGAACAAATCGCAGAGTTTTAATACATTATTTCTACAAATCAACAAAATAAATTAATAATTATTTTTATAATTTAAAGACATTTTTATTTTACAAAAGATTATTTCATAAAATAAATCATTTCGTTGTTTATAAATATTATACTAATTTTTATATTTTATTATAAAATATTAAAAATTAACTATTATGAATAATAAATATTATAAAAAATTAAATTTTATTTCATTGACATTTTTGATAAATAAAAGGAAATAATTTTTTTTAAAAAAATTAATTTAAATATAAATGTGCCAGTACATGTCGAACATGTACCATAAAAATTATCGACATTTATTTATACTTTAAGAATATACTAAATTAAAGACCAAAAAAATATGTATTAAATTAAAATTAATTGGTTAAAAGGTAAATAATTATAAAAATATAAAATTGGTCAACATAAAAAAATTAATTATTTAATTATTAAATCTAAAAAATGATTTTTATTATAGTCAACAAATATTAAATACATTCTATTGTTTCAAAAAATAATTTCCAAATTATAAAATATTAAAATTACTATTATATGTCTAGTAAATGACTGAAAACCAATCACTTGATTTATCATGGCTTATTACTACTATTAGTGCCTTCTCTCTTGTTTATTCTTGATTTTTTTTAATTCCCTCTTCCCTTTCCTCGATATTTATTGGCCCCGACTATGTACGTGGTTCTTCATCTTAACTTTGAGATACCTTGTTGAAACTTGAAATTGAAACCGAAAATGTGGATTACATGAACCTTGAAAAAAACGGTTATAACGTCGTCTTCATAGCTCAAACTCGAAACAGAAAGTTATCTTTGCTTCTGAAGCATTCATTTAGTCTTCATAAACAAACTATAATAATCTATAGTTCCATAGAACTTTGTATCTTCACGGATCTGAAAATCAGTGATAATCGGTTAGATAAGAATTTTCTGACACATTATCGAAGAAGAAATGCGTAGCCGGGGATCGCAAAACCGGCTATCTGGTAACTCTTTTGGATCTCGAGTTTCTGCTCTCATCTTTTCCATGATTGCTACCATGGCTACTATCTATGTTGCCGGCCGGTTAGTTCTATTCGTTCTTCATCATCTCTCTACTGAACTTCAGTTTCGTTAGTTATTAATTATCATCTTATGTTATGGCATTTGCAGGCTATGGCAGGATGCGGAGAGTAGGGTGTATTTAATCGAACAGCTTCAAAAAAGAACTGGTCAGGTATAATGTTAGTTTTCTCCCAGTATTCGTACGATTGAAGATGTATACGATTGAAGATGTATCTGGTGTCTGATATGTGTCAAGTTACATTTGAATACTTCTATTTTCTTAAATTATTAGGAATGTCTACGTGTTAGTGTTAATGTTAATGTCAGTATCGGTGTGGTGTTCGTGTCTTTGTTATTACTTCATAGGTTGTCGTATATTCCATTGCATACATGTATGTGCTTTGACATTGACACCGGTTAATTTACGTAATTTGTAAATTTTGTTTTTTAGAATTGGAGAACAGAGAAATTATTATTTATTAAAGTGACACTATTAATCATTTTACGATCTCTCGAGGGGATACGAACTCCGTCCCCTGAGGCTACAAGGGCAAATTTTTACCAATGGATTTTGTTAATTTATACATTCTTGAATGCAGTTGTTTGTGTTTTTATTTCTTTTTAATTTTTAGCTATCATCATAGGATGTCAATGAGGCAGTATAGTTCATCCGATTTCAGGGTCATTCTGCTGTATCTGTTGATGATACACTCAAAATCATAGCCTGCAGGTAATTTTTCTTATAGGTTTGGTATTGTCAATTTAATTTTGGCTGCTGAATTCAAATTTGGCTGCTGCTTTTGACATTTAGTTTACCTGAGGCTATTATTAACATAACCTTATTTTCAGGGAACAACAAAAGAAGTTGTCTGCTCTAGAGATGGAGTTATCTGCAGCTAGAAAGGAAGGTTTTGTTTCAAAGCAATTGTCAGCAAACGATAGGAAGCATCCTACAAAAAAGACACTTTCAGTTATTGGAGTAATGACAAGCTTTGGCCGAAAAAAGAACAGAGATGCAATTCGTAAGGCGTGGATGCCGTCAGGTACATTTTTCATTGGTTTGGTTTCATTTAGTAAGATTGCTGCATTTTAGCATTCTCAGTTTTACTCAGAGGAAGTTTTGCTATGTGCTTAAATTTTCAGAGTAGGTTTAGATTTTGTAGTTTGGTTTCAGATTACTGAGATTGTTACCTACTATTGAATGATCATGGCTATCAGATGGCTTGGTTTTCTTCAGTTTTATCATTTCCAATTTTGTACGTCTAATAAGTTATAACTGGGTTTAGGATGCATTCCTTGTGAAGTCAGAACTCAGAAATTGGCTGTTAGGTGTTGATCACTTCTCAGTTTCAAGCAATGCACTAATCTCTAACAACCTTTGTTACTATTTTCTGTGATTTATAGTTTATTTTGGTATATGAGCTTATGTGCTTTATAATTTATTTTGGTTTAAAAGTGTCTTCCTGATTAGCCATATGTTCAAAAAATCACACAAAAAATTGTTCTTTGAAATTCTTCAATATAAAATCTAGCTTCTGTATTTTAGTTTTTTTAAACATTTTGATGTAGATTGTAGAGGTCTTATCTGAACATATTGATGCTCTATCTGCAGGTGCATCTTTGAAAAACCTCGCAGATGAGAAAGGCATAATTGTGAGATTTGTAATAGGAAGAAGGTATATTTTGGAGGTTCAAATTAAAATTTATTAAATGATTGGCTTCTTACTTTTTAATTTAATTGACAATCCGTTCTATACAGTGCAAATCGCGGAGACAGTTTGGACAAAGAGATTGAAACAGAAAATAGTCAGACCAATGACTTCATCATTCTTGTATGTTGACTTCTATAATAATTGTTTTGTGCAAAAAATATTTGCTTGGTAGTAAATATACTAATTTCTCCCATAGATGATACATGTATTAAAAATACTTTTCTTTGTAAAAATGTTTTGGTGTAATAGAAGAATGGATTTCAAACTTCTGGTTTTCAGAGAAAACCCATTAAAGCAACGGTAAGGAGGATAGAGTAGATGTAGAACTGAATAGTTAGAGGTGAAGGGAAAACAAGGAAAACTTTAAGTTAACCATTGAGTTTTGGACTTAAATTGTCTATCATTAGATACAACTCGAGACAAGGTATCATGTTGTTGTTTGTTTCATGTAACTGACCTTATTTAGAGGGTAAAAAGCTCTGATTGTCTTGGCTTGTATCTGTTTTAGCCAATAGTTGTTCTTTCCTCTTGTTTCTGGACTATTGAGATGATGTAGTGATGGACACCTGGTTGATATTTGAATGCATGCTGTGGAGTTTATACACATAATTAGTTATATGTTAGAAGCTGATAGGTCCATCACACAAGTATATAGGAGGAAAGGGAAGGAAGGAACTAAAGGAATAGGCGGGAGAGGGAATGGGCCCAAACAGATGGGTCTGCTTGTCTATGAGAGAAGTAAACACGGAAATGGGAGTGAGAAAGAAATAGAAGAGGGCGGAGTGGGGAATAACCGCAACTGCAAGGACATCTGAAAGCATGTGAGTGTACAGGAGGATGTGATGAACTGATGATAATGCAGAACGAGGAGAGAGAGAGGGATACATGGGAGTAGTGGTAACTGAATGAGGGTGTCATGCATTTGAAGGAAGTGGGTAGGTCAGGATGAGTGAAGAAAGGTTTCTTCCTCAGTAAAGGGGTAACCATTTATTCAGTTAATTTCGTAGTTGCTACCATTGTTTGTACAGGGAATTTATCCCTTAATAGTTATTTCCATAAATTCGGTTATAATACAATTCAGTATTTTCTTCTTTCTTTTGAGTTCTATTACAAGCAAATATCCTAGCATCATTATCTTGATTATTTTCTTCACAGGACAATCAAGTGGAGGCAGTTGAAGAGAGTTCAAAAAAGACAAAATCATTCTTCATTTATGCTGTGGACAATTGGGATGCTGAATTTTATGCCAAGGTCAATGATGATGTCTATGTTAAACTTGGTATGTGGTCCTTAATTCAATTTTCTGATGAAAATTGCAATGCATCTCTAATTATATATTAACATAAGGTTTGTTTCTGCAAGCAAACGAGTTTAAGAATTAGAAGAAATTGTGTATAATAAACAAGGGAAACTATTGGTACCAATAATTTGTGGATAAGCTAAAATTTCTTGACAGGTCCCTCCCCCAAAGGTAGATAAAATTATTAAATCCCTAGAAAACTGTGAAGATTCAGAAGTGATGGCATTGCTCTAAGCCAATTGGATTAATGGTCAAGAAGATTATCTGTGGTAGGGTTCAAATCTACCAGTCCTTTCCTGATCTAGTTGTTAATTCAGTGGACTACTAAGATTTTCCGCATGACATTGTCATTATGAACATGCAACTTCAGATTGACAATTTTCTCCCAAGAATTCTTGGGAGTGTTTCAGAATCTAGAAAGTGACCCCAACTGTTGAATAAAATTATACCTGACTTTTTAGGTATTTGCATGAAAGAGGTATAAGAAAAGAATGAACAGTTTAACTCATTACATTTATGGATTTCAATCTCTTTCTATGGCAAGCGCCATCGCCTTTTTCAAATTGATGAAGTATTTCAATCAGCAATAGTACTGCTTCAAAATAAGGAGACTCTCCAATCCCAAGTCAAGGAGGATGCAGAGATCTCCTGTTCCATAGTTGCAACTGGACTGAATATGTGAACTTAGATGTCTTGCATTTACCATTGGTCTAAAAGTCTACTGTCGAAGACACAAGTTGTCCTGCTTGTGTTTATCATCTAAGCACCACACCAAAATGTGGTCTTGGCCTTTATGCCGTTTATTGGATCAAGCTCTTATAAAGCTTAAAGCTATAGATTAAAGCCATAGTGCAAACCTTTCTGTTTAAGGGCAAATTTTTCGGTCCAAGTTTACTATCCCAAACGTCACATTGATCTTACTTTGATTCAATAACCTTGGTCCTTGCCAGGGAAGGAAGCTTGCCGACCTCGCTAACAAGCTGACTGCGAAAAGTCCACTGTCGTATACAATTTATTTGTTTGATTGTTGACCCAAAGTGTCTTCAAATTTCTATTAGGTGCTTAGTGGAAGCTGGAAAATGATATTTTCCTGCTTGTGATCCAACTAGCTGATAATGTTTTTCGAAGGGCCAATTTAGACGTACTTTAATTTGCAAAGAGAGTTATGATATGTGCTTTACTTGGACTTTTTTCAAACTTTGTTATTGTTTGCTGATGTTATTCTGGAACTGGAAGGAGCCTTCCTTTGTCACTGATTGTGCGACATAATTTATTCTACAGATGCCCTTGGAGTAGTGCTAACTTCTCATTTGGACAAGCCCCGTGCATATATTGGTTGTATGAAATCGGGAGAAGTTTTCTCTGAACCGTGAGTCTTCTCAAAACACTTCAATGTTTCATTGGGCTTATGAAAATAGTTTATTTTGGTATTAATTTCTCCCTTTTCTCATTTTATCTAAATCTTACAGGACACATCAATGGCACGAGCCAGACTGGTGGAAATTCGGCGATGGAAAATCGTGAGTAATACAGACTCAATTGTTCTCTTTTTTTGTGGGGCAAATACCAAGAACATTGGTTACAGGAATCAAAAGTATAATTTTTTTAATAGAAGTGTAGCTTTTGAATACTGTGATTTTCAAGGAAAACTTTCCAATTTTTTATTCCTTAACCAGTGTCATTTAAGACACTAGCATGACCCTTTTTTTCCAGACAACTGTTGAGGTTTAAAAAATGAATCTTTTAGAAAATGTAACTTTTTAAATTATCAAGACTAATAAGCAGGACTTTTATTTATGGTGGAGTGCTGATTATAAAGCTAAGACTGTTCTTTTCTAGGATACTACTGTATTTCTTGATTTGAGAAGAATTGCCAAATTGTTTTTTATTTAGCGCCAGTCTATAACTCTATATGATGCCATCAATTTAAAACTCATCTTCAGAAAAATTTACCCAATCTACTGATAGTTTGAGTGTGATAGCTTATCAAAGATGTTTCATTCACATCGGATGAATTCCTTGATGAGATTAATCAGCAATAGAACATTGATAATAATGACTAATAATTTGGATTGTTTTCTGGATAAAAGTGAAATGTCCACTGAGACTATTCTGTATCATGTATTCATAGTTTTCAAAAACGACACTGTATGGGATCACCGTTCTAACAGTTTTCTTAAATATTAGTCCCTTTTTTTGCCTTAACTTTTGCTTACACCCTAAAATGCTGTCCAAATCATGGTGTTATGCTGCTTTGTCCAGAATTTGCTTCTCTCTATCTGGCCTTCCTTTGTAACATTCACATATAAGTGTTTGTCTGATATAGGTACTTTCGACATGCTTCAGGCGAGGTTTATGCCATTTCAAAAGCACTGGCCCAGTTTATTTCAATAAACAGGTGTAGTATTCCGTCCTTTTTTTCTTTGTGGTTTTTTTTCTATTTGTTTTCGAAATTGTGTGTTAAAAATGGTTGTAATAATATTATGTTTTCTCTGCAGATTTATTCTCCGTACATATGCACATGATGATGTGAGTACCGGATCATGGTTTATTGGGCTGGACGCGATCCACATTGATGAAAATAAGTTTTGTTGTTCATCGTGGTCCACAGGTCTCTTTCTTTCTATCCTCTGACAGTCACATATACATGCTTGCAATTGGACTTTTTTAAATCAGATTGTTTTCAGTTAATTCTGATTAAATAAGCTAAGGCTAACAGGATCACAATTAAATAAATGGTGATGAATTTTGGCCGTTTCCACAGTTACATTGAAATATTATATATGTTTCTTTCCCATCTTTCAGGTGCAATTTGTGCAGGAGTATGACGACTTGTCACTGACAATTTGAGTGTTATATGAAGGATGTATAGGAAACAGAACATGTTACTTCGCCCATCATTGTTTTCGCTTCAGGTGGTTTTCCTCTCATAATTTTTCAACCAGACGTTGATTCATCCAGTTGAAAGCCGGGACTGTTGGTTATATAAGCTACAATAGATAGTTAGATACTCATATACATGTTTTGCGGGACTGTTCAAAGGTATTGAGAAATTGACATTATGCTTGTCTGATTTTGAGAAACTGATCCTTCTCCATTTAATCATGTAATATAAATTACTCTTGCCCATTAAACTACACCTTTTCCCCATGGGATAATTGAAATAATTCACATTATAGCGTAAAAAAAGTATTAATAGAATTGAGATTTCTATGTTATATTCATTCTTGATTGTAGATTGCCCATTTTTTTTCTTCTTTTTTTGGTCAAAGTAGATTGGCCATTCGTAGATTACCAATCCATGATGCAAGGTTATGATGCCTTCAAGCCCCTTTTGCTTAGTTCATTTTTTTGACTACCATGGAACATATGGAACGATACTAGGGGAAGTCGGTTTTTTTGGAAGTTTGTTTACATGTATTTCATTATGAAAACTTAGTTTTTTTGTTTTTTTTGCAATCACGAAAATTTAGTTACATCCACCACTTTAATATTTTTTTGTATATACAACAAATAATACGCATAAAATGACTTTGGGAATTGTTTTCTTTAAAGTAAAATAGTCATTAATGTGGGAAAATTCATAGTTGATATTTCATTTAATATAGTTGATATTTCATTCAATATGAATGTACACAGTCAGCTACAGAAAAATATTTGGTTTACGACTTGAAATTTATACTCCATACCATTAAAATTATACCCCCTTCCCTTCAATCTTCATTTTAATTGAAAATCTTATCTTATTTTTTTTTTCAAAAAGTAAAACAATAAAATATAATTACCGGAAATCTTCAGGATAGTTTTTTGGAAATATTTCTCAAATATGCCCCTTTAACTTTTCTTTGAAGTATCCGAAAAATTTAATTTTAAGTTTTTCAAATCCTAGTTGGAAATTTTAAAATTGAATTTTTCAGATGTGTTTTAAAAAACTCAGACTTCAAATTTTTTAAAATAATTGTATTTTAGTAAATTTAAATTATATTTTTCAAAATACAAATGTGTTTTAAAAATGTATATTTAAAAATTTTCGAAATACAAATTAAAGATGGTGGCAGATTAGGACATTTTTATTATTTATGTTTAAAAAGAAGAATAAATGGATAATTTGTGTAAAATGTAGAGGTATAATACAAGAGGTATAGAGTATAATTTTCTAATTGTTCATTAGTCCAAGTCATTTTTTAAAAGCCCAATTTGTATTGGACCATTTTTTCTCATCCCAAAGACATTTTAAAAAGGTATTTCTTCTCTAATCCCTCAAATTCAATATTTTTATATACACAAAAATATATCTGAATTGACTAAAATATATTTTTGAATTAATTAATTCCGATAAAATTTGAGCACATTTGAAAAATTTAGAGGTAAAAAAAAACCTTTCTTTAAAAAATACAAAAAACCATAATTTGTAGTCGTCGGTATGTGTAGCTGCATCTTCCGGTCTCATTATGCTTTAGTAGCTTGTAAATGAAAATAGAAATCGCACTAGCAGGATTCAACATTGTACACCCTGATTTTGGCATCTAAGTAAAGAAAAAAATTAATTCCATAGTAAATTATAATGCCAAAAACTCTTGTAAGAAGGGGTTGTTTTGACTAAAATTAATATTCGAATTGATTAAATTATTTAGGTTAGATTAAATTTTTAATATGTGAGTTTTACGACAAGCCCGAACTCAATCAATCTGATTACGAATGAATTGAGTTGGTTCGAGAATCATAAATAAATTTTTATTTTAATAAAATAAAATTTAAATACTAAAATATCTCAAAAATCAAAAAATTTCATTTAACGTACCATTCAATATTTAAAATACATTCACAAATACAATAAAACATTTAAATTAATTAAATTAACACCAAATTTCCAAATAAAATTCAATAAATAAATTATAATTACACATCAATAATAGAAAAAATACATAAAAATATTTATAACATATCGATGAATTGAGTTCACGGGTCCATATATTTAAAATGTCAAATTCACTGCATGAACCAAATACTATTGAATTTAAATGAGTTGGTCTGACTTAAATCTAAATTTAAATGAGTTGAGACACATGATTTCCCGTGTTCCAGCCTAAATATTTGAGTCAAGATAATCCAACACAATTGGTAAATATTTGAGTCATATCCTTACAAATAAAAAAAATACGTTGAAGAGGTGAATTTTTAAATAAATCTTAGTTATTTTGAATCTCAACAATTGTGGGAAGATACTTTAATTTACAAATACAATATTTTTATGCTTTTTTCCATGTATGTCTAAAAGAGCACAACTCTGATTTGTCAACTTGGTCGTTGATTCCGGTTTTGGCTGAGTCACGTATTCATATTAGAGTCTATAATAGGCGTTGAAAACCTTTAACGAATAACATGTTTTGTTACCCTAATTAGAAACTAAACCAGTAATAACCTCATTAATCATGATAACAGATTTGATCAGTCCAAGTATTAAGCTTATGATCCCTTCATTATGTGACTGTTTAACTGACCCATTTTTATTAATTATTCAAAATCCATCCTTTTATTAACATTAAAAAAAAAGCATGCTTACCTAAACTCCAAAAACCTCGACAAGACACCATTTTATCCTCAATAGTATTTTTTTATGTTGACTCTTTTAATTGTAACTATCAACATTATTTTTTCCCTTTTAATTAGGTTTTTAATTTTTGTTTTCTCTGTTACATATAACGGTCCCAAAAATTTATTACTCTTACTATCCTTAGTTTTCAATCTTCACGAAAAAACTTGGTTTGTCACAAGAAACAAAGTTGTTAATGGGAAGCTCGTGATTTTTCATGTACTGAACCGATTCTGTCACATCAAATTTGGTTTTGTTAAAGTCTAATAAATTAGTTTTAGGTGTTCATTACTTAGAATTTAGAAAGAGAGAAAAAAAAATACAGAGATACAGTTTCTTGATAATGAATCATTCAGGAATTGAAAGTGATCATAACAGAACAGCAATTGAAGTTACCAAGGACAAAAATGGAATTGACCAAGTGGTTCTTCGAAACATTCGAGGAGCTTCAGCAACGGTTAGATAAATTTTAGTTAACTCTTTGAACTAACTCACCCACCCTTTTGAATTTGATTAATGAAATTAGCGTGTGTGTGTTTTTTGTTCAGGTTAGCTTGCATGGAGGGCAAGTTCTTTCATGGAAAACAGAACGTGGTGAAGAGTTATTGTTTACTAGTACTAAGGTAATTTAGGTTTTTATTTTTTATTTTATGTAAGTTATTTCTCAACAATTACCAATTAGTAGTAACCTTATTTTTGCTTGTAAATGTAAAAATTTCTATTACATTTTTCTCTCTTTTTTAATTAGGCAATCTTTAGTCCTCCCAAACCAGTACGAGGAGGAATTCCAATCTGTTTTCCACAGGTAATTTTAGATAGTAGTTCTATTTAACACCTGAATTACATAAACTTATATTCTCCAGCCGGCCCTAAATATAAGACTTTGTTGACTGAATCAAGAGAATTATGAAAAGTTGATGTTGTATTGTATTAACTTTGTTGACAATTAATATTATTTTACAATTTACCCTTGTGAAGAAAGAATTAGTTGATGTTTACATATAGTATTTACTACAGTTTACATAACATAGTTAAGGGTATATTGGTAAATCTTATAAAAAAGACAAGAAAAAATCTCTAAGGTAACCTTATATTTAGGAGTATATAAGTTATAGTAGATTATAGATAGATAGATAGATAGATAATAAGGTTGGTGTAATCTTTGCAGTTTGGAAACCGTGGAACACTAGAGCAACATGGATTTGCAAGGAATAAGATATGGGTTATTGATCAAAATCCTCCACCTCTTTCCAATGATTCCAATGGAAAAGCTTGCATTGACTTGCTGCTCAAACCATCCGAAGATGATATGAAGCTATGGCCACATAGGTGAGGGCTTTAATATCTTCTATACTTTACTAACATCAGAATTAGCATTTTACTTTTGAATTTGTGGAGCTGAAAATAACTGAGATGATATATATAACTACAAAAGGACTAGTGGCTTGTATCAAAACAAAAAATGAATTGTATCCAAGATAGTAGTCTTGAGATTGTTGGATGAAATACTTTTATGTACTAATACAGTCACATGTATCTTGAGATTGTTGGATGAGAATATTTCATGTACTGTTTTCTAAACTATTTTATTCAGCTTCGAGTTTCGCCTAAGGGTCTCTTTGGCAGCAGATGGACGTTTGAACTTGATATCTCGCATCAGGAATGTCAATGGCAAGCCCTTCAGTTTCTCCTTTGCATGTCATACATATTTCTCCATCTCTGATATCAGGTTTGTGTGCTATTCCACCAGTTTCAACATTAGATCAATATCGATTATTAATTTTTCGCCACAAGTCCTTATGTTCAATTTTTTATTTTATTGAGTTGCAAATCTTTGAATAAGCTTAAGTTATTAAGTTAACTTTAACCTGTGCTGATTATTGACAGTGAAGTGAGGGTAGAAGGGTTGGAAACTCTTGACTACCTCGATAACTTATGCCAGAAGGAACGCTTCACCGAACAAGGAGATGCTTTGACATTTGAATCTGAGGTGAGGCAGATGATGATTTTCATACAAGTATCCTTATTATATTTATCAACTTCAATTACTCAAGAAAGCTTGAGATTTTATTTCCTGCCATGTGCTAGGTCGATCGAGTGTATCTTGATTCTTGCAATATGGTAGCTGTTCTTGATCATGAAAGGAAGCGAACATTTGTGATACGAAAGGAAGGTCTTCCAGATGTTGGTAAGTGTCTATAATTGGTAGCAACTAAAAACACTTCAAACTCAAAATCTAAGTACTATAATTGGAAATCTCATCTCATTTCATTACACAAACGATATAACTAAAACTAACCATCCATGTAAATTTTAACATTGCATAGTTGTTTGGAATCCTTGGGAGAAAAAATCAAAGTCAATAGTGGATTTAGGGGATGAAGAGTACAAGCATATGCTCTGCGTGGACGGTGCAGCAGTTGAAAAACCGATAACTTTAAAACCAGGCGAAGAATGGACGGGCCGCTTGGAGCTCTCTGTTGTCCCTTCTACATGACTTCCATGTGCAAACTGAAAGCAAATACTAACAAAAATAAACTACCAAGCATTGGTTATTGTTTTTAACAAATCTTGCAGCCTAAAAATAATAATAAGAGGGGACCTCATATCAAAGATGGTGGAATGTGAATTGAAATATTTCTCAAAAGGAAGGGCATGTAACTGAGTAGAGATACATCTGTTATGTTCAAGATCAACCACTTTTCCAATATATGCATCTAATTGATGTACATGAAGTGGAAGCAGTTAACTTAAGAAAGGAATATCATGAATATGAAGAAAATATTTTTTTTTTCTTCTTCTATGTGTGTTTTGCATTTTAATATAAACATGTAAGTCATGTACATGAAATTTTTTTAGTTAACTTTTTTAAAAAAAAAATTGGCTGGCACCAAAGTGCTACAAATTAATACTCCTTTGTCTTGTTTTCTCATTTTCCTTTTAGAGTTACAATGGTAAGGAATTTGGTCAATGATCATGGTTAACGAACCAAATTTGTTCAACCATAAGAAGCTTAGGACTTGTTTTCTCTTGCTTTTGTGTTGTGAGTGTGAAAGCATATAATATGGGACATTAAACACATGGAAGTTTCTTCTGTAAGAGTCCATTAGCTGGGAAAAGTATTAGGCTTGCTAAAGATAAGTGAAATAAAATGGATGATACTGTGTTTGTTATGCACCATTGACTCAGACACATCAACATTTTTAATGTCGAAAACATAATACACCGATATATATATTAAACAAAACATAAACATTATTTACAAAAAATCTAAGTTGAGAATTAAATATATAATTATGTGCATATAAATCCAACAACTTGTTTCTTTACAAAAAAAATTTAAGATAGTTTTTTACTTTCGATTATTCATCTATAACTAAAAAGTTAAACATGATGTAATTAAATTTAATGTTCTTGACTTTTTTATTAATCATCATTGTTTTAGCACAACTTTAAATCTGTAGTTGTGTCCGAGGAATGTCAAATCCCAAGTATTGTATGAGTGTTGAACACAATAGCAGTTTACATAATTTCTAAGGTGTTAGTTTTAGTTTTATTATGATGTGAAAATTAATTTTGAATGAAATACTTTTGTAAAATTAAGTTTAGATAAAAAGTTATTTAAAGGTAAAAGATTTGTATTTGGATTAATTCACCTAAAAATTGAATTGGAAGAAAAATTTTGATACTAAAATGCCGATAAAAATTAGGTGAGGTCAACTATGTCTTTGAAAAAATTTGTGAGTAATTAATCTATCACTGGATAAAAATTAGTCACATAAATAAACGCGCAAGTGATATCTACAAATTCATGTTTACTTCACAATTCTTAAAAGATAACCAAGAAAAAACTTAAAAATTATAAATTAAAATTATGTTAGACATAAAAGCAATTATTTTAAAAAATACCTAAATATGAATAATTCATTTTAATTGAAGTGTGTGCACAAAATCACAATGTGGTTTTATAAAAACTTTAAAATATAATTTTTGTCAAAATTACAACAAATCATCATTATTTTATCAATCTCACTCCCAATTAAAACATTAAAAAAAAAAAACTTTTAGCACTAATAAGAGTGAATCCATTCCTTAAAAAAAGAGTGAATCCAAAAAATACAACGGTGACATGAAAAGGACTTTGAATCAAGCAGTAGATTCTCTGCTACTAGTATTAGCAATGAGTTGGACTTGAAAAGAAATACCAATTGTTTAATTATAAATTATGTCCTCTAATGAAGAATTTCTCCTCTACCAAAAAAATAATAAAATTCTCCTCATGGTTTCTACCTAAGAATCTAATAAAAATAGTAATAATTTTGTTTCCTACTGTGACTGATAAACTGTTAAGAAGTGCCACTCACATTTCAGTTACCTTACATTTACAATACACCACCGTTCGGGTTGTTAAAAACTCATGTGTTCGCCTCCAATAACATATCTACTAGTACTACATTTCCATCACTATTATATTCACTGTTTCCTGTGTTGCATTGGATCCTACTTTTCACCTATCACCATGATTTCTCATTAATCATAACATGTACGTTTTTTTTCTTTTTTATAAATAAAACGCTTTTTCTTCATCTCCTTTCCAAAATCGTAACGCTTAGAGTACATTCTTTGGTCAGATCTAGAATATAAAGAAGGTAGGAAAACACATTAAATAAATTAACTTACCACATGATAAATAACCATAAAAAGATTGAACTGCAACATCATCATGCTTTTACACCTTCACCATGCTTTTTCCGTTGACTTAAAAACTTACACAGTTTCATTCTTTTTTCCACAACTTTCTCATTTTCCATACCCTTTTTAGTTTTTCTTCTTTCCTTTTCATACATGAGGTAAAAATTGTATCTTTTTGTTTTTTTTAAATAAACCCTTTGATAAAAAACTAAACTTGTTTTTGTGTGTGCTTTGTGTGTAGTGTGAATGAACTGAAGTCGCAGGAACAACTCATTCTCAAATGGGGTATTTTCTTTATAGAATTTTTCTGTATTCCGTTTATTTGATTGGTTTGATAGTGTTGCAAGGAAATGCAGAACCTGTTGAAGACAAAAAAGCTTTGTTAGAGTTTGTTAAAAAGTTACCTCCTTCTAGAACTTTGAATTGGAATGTGAGTTCTTCTCCATGTACTAGTTGGAATGGTGTAACTTGTAGCAAAGATAAGTCTCAAATTGTAGCTATTGAATTGCCAAAAGTTGGATTTCATGGCACAATTCCTCCTAATACAATTAATAGCATCAAAGGGTTGCAAACATTGAACCTTAGATCCAACAATTTTATAGGTCCTTTACCTGATTTCTCTGTTTGGAAGAATCTATCTGTTGTAAATTTGTCTAATAACAATTTCACTGGCACAATTCCTTTATCACTTTCCAATTTGAGTCGCCTTGCTTGTTTGAATCTTGCAAACAACTCACTTGTCGGCGAAATCCCTGATATAAACTTGCCTTTGTTGCAACAACTGAATTTGTCTAACAACAATTTGCAAGGGGTTGTTCCTGTTTCTTTTCAGAGGTTTCCTAAGTCAGCATTTGTTGGAAACAATATTTCTCTTGGTACTTTTTCTCCTGTTACTTTACAATGTTCCAAAAGTTGTTCTAAGTCTGAGAAACATGTTGGAAGGCTTAGTGGAACAGTACTATTGGGAATTATTGTTGTTGGTGCTTTTCTATGCCTTGCAGCATTCATTGTTTTAATGTTTGTGTTGTGTTCTAAAAGGAAATATGAAGATGCCTTTGATGGAAAGTTGGTGAAAGGAGGAGAAATGTCTCCTGAAAAAATGGTATCAAGAAACCAAGATGCAAACAATAAGCTTTTTTTCTTTGAGGGATGTAACTATACCTTTGATTTGGAAGATTTATTAAGGGCTTCTGCTGAGGTACTTGGCAAGGGAACATTTGGTGCTGCATACAAGGCCATACTTGAGGATGCAACCACAGTTGTTGTGAAGAGGTTAAAGGAGGTAGCTGTTGGAAAAAAGGATTTTGAACAACACATGAATATTGTTGGAAGTCTTAAACATGAGAATGTGGTTGAGCTAAAGGCTTATTACTATTCCAAAGATGAGAAGCTGATTGTATATGACTACTACAGTCAGGGTAGCATCTCTGCTTTGTTGCATGGTATGTGGCATAAATTTAATTTTTTGTCTTACAAATTGCTTTTAAAATTAGTATTGATGATTATGATGCTCAATTGTTTAGAATTTTTTGCTTATTTTTTGTGCATGGATGTGGTTGTTTGTTACTTCTTGACTTTGAATGTATCATCAATATTGAATTCATCTGACTCAAAATTCAGCTACAAGGAAATTAAGTAGATGGCATAAGATTAGGAGTTTGGAATTTTGCTTTTTTGGCTATGTTATAAGTTCCTATGTGATCTCTAGAGACTGAGGAAGACCTAGAAAGACTTAGAGATGATTAATGAATTTGATAGAGATATGATATAAGACAGAACATTATGGCTTGGTTGTTGTTGTCATTGTAAGTTCCTATGCTAAAATATATCTTTTGTTTCTCTCTGGAGTGCTGAGCATCTTCTATATTTGAATGCTAATCTGTGAAAAGTTCTAATTCATGACAAACAAGTTGGAAACTCTTGCCTATAGGATGATGTGGCAAGATCAAATGAATGAATAAATACTTATACTTAATCAGAAACAACGTGTCTTGAATATTTTACTTTAGTATATACTACACATAGTACAACTACATTATCCTTTTGTGTATAAGCACCATTGCTTTCTTAAAATTTCAGGTAAAAGAGGAGAGGACAAGGTGCCTTTAGATTGGAGTACTCGGATCAAAATAGCTTTAGGTGCTGCACGAGGCCTCGCTCATATCCATTCTGAAAATGGTGGAAAACTTGCACACGGCAACGTCAAATCGTCAAATATCTTTCTCAATACAAAACAATATGGTTGTGTATCTGATCTTGGCCTAGCAACCATAATGAGCTCAGTCACCCAGCCCGCCTCACGAGCAGCCGGTTACCGAGCACCTGAAGTCACAGACACAAGGAAAGCGACACAGGCTTCAGATGTTTACAGCTTTGGTGTGGTGTTACTAGAACTTCTAACTGGAAAATCTCCTATCCACCCAACTAGAGGTGAAGAAATTATCCACCTTGTGAGATGGGTTCATTCAGTTGTGAGAGAAGAATGGACAGCTGAAGTATTTGACTTAGAGCTTATGAGATGTCCTAATATAGAAGAAGAGATGGTTGAGATGTTACAGATAGCCATGTCATGTGTTGTAAGGATGCATGATCAAAGACCTAAGATGTCAGAAATTGTAACGATGATTGAAAATGTAAGGCAGATTGATATAGAGAATCGGCCATCGTCTGAAAACCAAGCTGAAAGTGAAACACAGCACACATTTTCTCAATGTGATACTCCACCCTCTACCAAAGAAGAAGGTGAATGATAGAAACTAGAAAGTTGCTGCATTTAAGTGTATCTGAGAATGTTGTTCTCCAAACTGTTCAGAAGAGCATTCTTTGCTTTTACCTCAAAAATCCAAACTAATTTGACTGATTTTATATCATGTTATTTTTAATGCATGTAGACTCTAGAATATATTAAGGTGGCTTCTTCATTTTTGTTTTGCTGATATTAAGCATTTGGTTAATTTTCTTGAGCTTGTGTTTTAACTTGGGCATAAGTAGTACATGTGTAGACTTAAAGAGCCAAAGGTACATTTTTCCATTTCCACATGTTTCACTCTCACTAAGGCTCATCTCGGACATTAGAGTGCTTGCAAGTACCAGCATCAGCATGCTATGCTCCACCGCGGTTGATGAGTTCCACCACTCTCTACCTTAGGAAGCTTTATCTGGCAGGTTGCTTTGAGGACAAACATGCATGTTTCATAGCAATATCAACAGAAGTTGGTGCATTTTGTTTCAACATATTGAAGGACCATATGGCAACCAGCTTTAGAATGCATTTTTCTATGTTGTGACATTAAATGGTAATCTTCCAAAATCATTCATTCAACACTAAAAATGCATACATGAGTTAATAAGTGTTGTAGGATAGGAGACTAACTGACATAACTTTAACTGCGAATGTTAACTTTGTCTGAAAATCATATTGGTTATCAACCTACATGCACATTAATTTTTGCCACACTTCATTACAGCCTGCAGTGCAATATCTGATTTACCTGCATCTTTTGTCAAATAATAAAAAGGAGGTAGAAATATCATAAGCATTAAAAAGATACTTATTATCAAACATATTGTCAAGTAATAGGTTCTTGACAATAATTAAAAAGATATAATTATGTCTTTTTTTGTTGTCTAGACGGAGTGTTACTTGTACCGCTGCATATCCATTTTCACTATCTAGTGAAGTTTGAATCTGATATAAGATGATCAACTTAAGTTAAGTTTAGCTTTATCATGTTTCGTACAATAATTAAAACATAATAATTAGGTCTTTCATAATAATTAAAAAAAAACAGTTTATCCCTACAATAAAACCATTTTTAAAGAAGAATTTGATAAAGATTAAGTTGTTCTCATTTATTTTTGGTAAAGACAAAAGGGGATTTTTATTCTTTTCGGGGACTAAAATATATTTTACGAATCTTTGCAAAATTAAATTAAATATTTATTATTAAAATAAATGTTATATGCATCAATTTAAAGTTAGAAGAAATAGATAATCGCAGAAATTCTAATTGTTTGTGCAATTTGTGTAAAGAATCGTTTGTACATTTTAACATTTCTCTTTAAAAAAAAAGTAAAAATAGTAAATTTAACGTGTCTATTTATATCCAAGACTGAATGAAATATTATTTATATACATAAATACATTCAATTTGAATTTTTGTTTTTCAGGATAAATAATTACTATTAATAACGAGTATATTTAAAAAATAATAATAAATACATCTAATAAAATTTATAAGAACCTATTATACGACATCTCATAAGAGTAATGGGTTGCTTAATGCAAATTTAGTGGGCCTTTCTTAGTCACGTAAGATGAAACTTCATTGCAATTTTTGCCTAGAGTAAATATACATTAATTTGGTGTTTTATTTTGTACATATCTCAACAAAAAAAAAACCATTAGTAGAATTTTGGGCTTGTTTGAAAAAAGCGTTTATTATATATTTATAAGATAAAAATATTAAAATTAATGTATTCATAAATTATTTTAAGTTTTTGATTATTTTTATATACATATTATTATCAAAAACTGTGAGACATTAAATATCCACTATATAATAAATGCACCTAAAAAATGTAACTTTTTTTAATATATAGAACTAAAAAATTCTCTTATATATAGAATTGGAGGAAGTAAGTATTTATGTATAAACTATTTTATAATAAAAGATAAAATCAAATCAGTTTACTTTCGTATAAATTGTAATAAATTGTAAGCTATTTTCGTAAACTATCTTTGAGAACTTATGAAAATAAATTATTTTTTATAAACTCTCTCAAATAGTGTCACAAATATTTATGTCAATAAATAAAAACAAATAAGTCGATACAAATCAACTTTATTCTTGTAGAAAATTTTGGTGTATAATGTAAGAAAAAATTACAAGTTTCAAGATGTATTTCTTGCTTAAATTCTTTTACATCCTTTTACTTTTACTAAAAATGTAATTAATGTTTATATTAGTAGATATAAAAATATTTAATATCAAGATTATTTTAGTAACAAATTTTTAAAACTAACACCGATTATTTTTTTTTTCTTCTTTATACAGAACATAGGGAGTAATTTAATTCAATTGTGGTTAGAGTTAATATGATAGTAAAAAAAAGTAAAGTCCTCAAATATGAACACCAAAATTATACTCAAAGGGCAAAGGAAATATATTTGTTTCTTTTCTTACATCTCCATAATATTTCTTTAACGAGTAATTGCATTCGTTAATTCCATATCCATTATATTAAATTTTTACCGGCTAATCTCAATCCAACGAAATTGATTGTGAAAATGTGTAATTTTTCCAACTACATAGAATCTGAATTGAAAGCTTAAGAGGCAAATAGTAAGTGATGATATTGTGTGGTGCAATTTGATGAGCTATGATCTGGTAGCATAGCAGAAGGTGCAGTTGGGGCACATGGTCCCTCCTGTACAAAATTTATTAACCTCACTAATGGACAATCTATGTCACTCCATTTACTTCCTGCACCACATGTTCCTACTCTTACCCCTAACAACTTTCATAAACCTTCAAATTTAATTACAAACTAATCACTTACTCCCTACATCCCTAGATATAATTACATATTTTATTAAAAAAAAAATTACTAATGTAATTAATGTGTTTTAATAAATTATTTTTTATGTTTTGATGTATTTTAATAAATGTTATTTGATAAATTAAAAAGAATTTATATTTACGGACAACATTTTTTTGATTGATCCTTATAATTAAGGATGGAGAGAACATTTAAATGAATTTTTAATATTATTTACACGGTTGAAGAAGAAAAAGCTTTCTTATTCTTTAGGAGCGTTTAGTAAGTTGGCATTTTCTTTTCAACATGCAAACATCTCGATATCATGAATGCATTGCTGGATCTTACTATGGTTCATGGTCTTTAGTCTGCAACTTTCCCACGATCTCTTCTTTCTACGTGAAAATCCCAACATTTTCTAAATTTTTTTTTACTAACATTTTTTTCTTAATTATTAAACGTACATAATTTGAATAAATCTCTCTTAGTATGTATCTATCTTAATACTCTTTATATCTCAATTTATATATATATATGTTGTGCAAAAAAATATTAATTTGATTGATTTTAACGATAAATAAATTTCATTATAAAATGATACTTTCTCTAATCTCATTTATAAAAAATAAATAAATAAATAACATCAAAATCAATATACTCATTAATTTTTTTTTTACTTTTTTAATTATTTTACACACAAACATATATATATATATATATATATATATATAT
>JBBPBO010000002.1:1800498-1875580 GCA_037974295.1 Cicer cuneatum | reverse complement strand
GTGAAAATAATTTGACACATTAAAAAAAAAAGGTAAATAAGACATTTATTGCGAAAGAGATAAAGTGGTATGAAATATACAGAAGATTGCAGTTTAGTAAAAAAAAAATCGTCTAAAATTAATATTATTTTTTAGTAGTACTAGTTATTTGTTAAGAAGTGTCTCATGACACTACTAGCAAACCCCTTATTTGTATTTGTTTAATTTGAGACAATATGATAGTGCAATGAATGATAACAAAGCACATCTTGGTCGAAGTGCTCATTGACTTCCATAGCAAAGAAAGAAACATATGAGTGAGGTTGATGTTCAAAAGGACAAGTACCGGAGCTTCTTCTCGTGTATTTATTTTTGTGGCTCAAGGTGCCATACTTGTTAGTAACCAAATGTGCCTTGAAAAACGATGTTAATTGACTTGTGCTCTTCTCGGTGTACATATTCACTATACTAACGGCATTGCAATACCTTTGATTTACTATTTATAAATAAATTTGAAAACCCCAAGGAACATACACTAGCAGTAGTATGATACAGCAACTTGTCATTGATTAATAATAGGTTTAGACGTACGGTCATGTCGTCTTCTTAGAAAGATAGTCCACCTTGCTCTCCAATTGTGTTTGTTTCTAATTTTTGTCATATTTGTGTGAACACAACTATATATTGTCAGTGGCCAATACCCAAGAAATCACAGGTAAAAACTATAAATACTCTCTTTGATATTGAGAAATTGAAAGTTGAAATATTTGATTTAAATACCGGTTAAATTTGTTTTACATTTAAGATTTTAGGAAGTATACCAAAAAAGTTGTGCTTATAATAAAAAAAGTCATGCTAATTATATTGCATTAAAAAAATTTAAACTTTCAATAAATATCTTTTAGATACTTTTTAGTATTTTTTTATTTAAAACCCATATAAACAAAAATTGTAAACCTTCAAAAATAAAAATGAGATTTAAGTGTTCTTTCTTCCACTATTTCTCTTAATATTTGATGTTATGTTTAGTTTTATCAACGTGTATTTAATTCTCGATACACAGTATTGATGTATACATTACAAATCTCTCTTGTTAGATCCAATTCGTTGGTTAGAACTTAGAAAAAATCTGACTCTTTAACTATTGTTATATTTATTATGTCTTTATTTATTCCTTTAATTATATTTTTTAACTCATTATTCTTTCTAACTTCTCTTGTTTTTGGTTTCTTACACCAGCTTTATCACTTTCCATTGGGAAAGTACAGTGCAACGGTATTTGCTAGTAGGTGTTTTAAAAGCTTAAATTAAATAAATAGCATTAAAAATAAAAATAAAAAAACATGCACGGTTACATAGTAGAATTTGACCCACCTTTAACAGTTGTTATTTAAAATGGACAATGAATTAAGTTATTTAAAATGGACAGTGAATTAATTAACAATTAATTGTAATTGCAATGGTTATTTATTTTCAGTCAAAAGAGGTCCCATCCGATTCCACACGTGATTGGATTTAGACCAGTCTGCATGGGTCCTTCCACACGTGTCATTTTGTTTATTTTCTTGTACATGCGGATGCGGCTCCGGACAAATACCCATTTCAGTAATTAATTAGTTAAGCAGATAATTCTCACTCTCGTGAATTTGATTCTTTTGTGTCTATATATATATAAAATAATAAATTTAGATTTATTTTATTTTTTATTTATTAATTAAAAATATATGTTTTTAATGTATGTTTTTGAGATTTTAAAAATATAAAAAAAATTCTCATTAATTATATCTTGATTTTTTAAGATAACTAAATTTTGAGACAAAAGTAAAAAACTTAAAATACCAATAAGACAAAGGAAGTAACAAATTACCTTACAAAAGACGATAAATATTATATCAGTTGTTTATTTATATTCATTATTGAAAATATAAAATGGAGAATAATAATTTTAGAATATTGTGCATAATATTAATTAAATAGTATAATTAAAATAAAATAATTAATTTTATATTGAAAATTAAAAATAACAATTAATTTAAAATATAAATTTATTATAAATGTGATAATTATTTTAAGGCAGAAAGAATAAACGTAAAAATATAAATTTTGAAATCATGCATCCAAGACCTTAAAACTAAATATAATTTGCATGTCCAACTTTTTGAAAGATCAAACATTATTGTTTTTTAATAAACTTTTTTTCATTTTCAGTATCTTTAAAGACACATGTTAGTAATAGCATATATGCTATTAACCATTAAGTTAACGGTAAGCTATCTTCTTTTAAAAAAAATACTTCGTGTTTCATTTGTTTTTTTTTTTTTTAATAGTCCCAAAGCCAGGTTTGGAATAATTTTGATTTTTTATCTCACATAGATTTTTATGAGAATAATATCCATAATTAGATAAAAAGAAATACGAATTGGCAATCACATTTCTCTTTTTTTCTTATTTATTGTTGAATGGTATAAAAATCTGGTAATAAATAATCATTCGTTGAAAATAGTTATTTTTTATGAAATATTCTTAATCAAATTAATACTCTTTTCACTCCACTTATTTTTTTAAATTAAAACTCTTTTGGTGATCCTAAGACTTTAATTCTTAAACTTATTTTTTTGGCGCCCTTCCTCAAATAATGTGATATGGTAATTGCATCGGTAAATATGTTTTGGAAATAATATTGATTCTACCATTGAAATTAACTAATAATTTTTTTAAAATTTGTCCACAATTGAAATAAAATATTTAAAATAAAATAAAAAGAGTGATAATATTATTTAACAGTTTTTAATTTTAATCCTCTAATTATTTCCAAATGGGATCGTAATAGTATTAGAAATATAAAACCATGAATTTTGTATCATAAAATAAAAAAAATAAAAAAATTCTGAAACCTCTTGGATGAATTAGAAATATGATTTATTATTAATTGAAACCGTAGCGAGTAAATGGTCAGAATTGGTCCGTTGAATGTATATAATGTAGTATAAAAATATAAGAGTACATGTCCCACTCCACACTCCACACTCCACAGAGAGAGTTGAATAGTATTTGTTACCTTTGCAAAATACAGCGTCTAGTTTTTCCTTTCAGCGATTGATTGATTCCATTTTGAATTTTCACTAAGGAAGTACGTTACTACACTCTGAAATTATCAGTCTTTCGGTTATTTTACCATTTGATATCCATTGAAAGGACTTACCCAGCAGTGTCAGTGAGAGTGAGTGAGGCAGATTATTGAGATTTAATTTTCAAATTTAGTTGATGAATGAAGTTTTGTTCTGCTTTTTAATTTAAATTTATGTGTGTGCCCCCACAAATACAATTAACGAAGTCTCATTCTCAGTCTCACAGTCTCAGTCATATCCCTTTTCACTTTTTTGGTACATTCTGTCCCCTTCAAGGCTCAAGCTGTGCTCTTCTGCGCTCTCTTTTGTTTCTTTTCTTTTCTCTCCTTTCTAATACCTTCACTTTCCTTGCAATTGCTTGTTCCTCTCTTTTATTGCATAAATTCTTACAATACAAGTTTTGTTTTTTTGTCTCCCTATTAGTAGTATTAGTATTATTAAGACGTGTCTATCTCTCTTTCGCTTTCTTTTTCTTTATTCTCTTTTTCCCTCTCCCAAACGATTCTCTCTCTTCCTTTTCCTTCCTTTTTCCCTCTCTATTTTACTCTTCCATTTTCCACTGTTTTGTCTAACAACACAAACATGACTTTGAAAAAACACACTCACCATTTCAACGTTACCAAAGAACAAACTCTCAAGCAACTATATCCCAAACTTGTCAGAATAACTGTAACAGACCAAGATGCTACAGATTCATCCAGCGACGAAGAAGAACCTTCAAAGCGTAAGAGAGGTAAAAAGATTATCAACGAGATTGTTATAGAGCCATGCGCCAACGAGAATAACGCCGCCGCCGCCGCCGCTGCTGTTTCGAGGAAGAGAAACAGAACCACCGGCGGTGGTAAAACAAGAGTTCCGGCTACTCGGCTAGTTTCATACTCCGGGAAGAAATACCGGGGAGTGAGACAGAGGCCGTGGGGAAAATGGGCGGCGGAGATAAGAGACCCGGCGCGTGGCGTACGCGTGTGGCTTGGTACGTTTGAAACTGCGGAGGAAGCTGCTATGGTATACGACAACGCTGCTATTAAGCTGCGTGGACCAGACGCGCTAACTAATTTTATAACTCCACCTGCCACGTGTCAGTTATTTTCGTCTGAAAATCAAAAGGCTCATAATCCACCGTTTCCGGGAAATAACGGTTACAATTCCGGTGAAGAATCACAAAACAATAGTAGTTTATTTTCTCCTAATTCGGTTCTACAGTGTTGTTCATCCTCCGAAGAAGTAGCTGATTCTTCCGTAATTACAAGTAAAGACTATGAATGTTCCTACGTGGCAAACAAGATTGAATCTGAGTCACGGTTTTCGATTCCAAGTGATTTAATGTTTGATTTTCAAGTTTCTTCTTCACTAGAGAACGATGCGTTTGGAAACTTGAATAGCAACATTTTCTACGGTGACATTGATTGGAATGATTCCTCTGAGGTTTTCGATTTCGGTTTAGAAAGTTTGATTACACATCGGGAACGTGACTTTTTTCAAGATATTGACGATTTATTTGCTTCTGATCCTCTTCTTGCTCTTTAATTTTATTTTATGAGTGGTTAATTAAGTTATTTAACTATAATTACTAGGATTCTCGTTGTTGTGTTGCCTTTTTAATTGGCAAATTTTGTATCGGCGGGAAATAACTACTGTATTAAGTTAAGTAGTATTCACTAATCTTTATTTTATTTTTGGTGTTTGTTGTAAGTTGTAAGTTGTAGTAACAGTCAAGTAGTAGTACTAGTAATGATTGTTCTACTCTTTGAACTTTGAAGCCAGGAACAATTGTAACAGTTTTGTTTAATTTCTTTTATGTTTAATTATAAATATATAATATCTTGTTTTTATTGTGTTGATATTTTTAAGTTTAATGATGTCTGTTTTTTTTGAGAGATAACTTTGCTTTTTAAAGTAGTAGTACAGCATGGGATACAACTTACAAGGGCTTTTTACTGTTATAGAAATTTTAATTATTTTTTTATACTATTAGTAATTATTATATATATATATATATTTTTTTTTATAATATTTTTATATTTTACATTAATAATAATAATAAAAACAAATTAGCATATTATTGTTGTAAAAAAATGTTTTTTTATGTAACAAACTAAAGGCATGCCTCAATATCACATCCTTTTACTATCGATAAAATCTGCCATAATTTAATATTTTAAAAAGATATATACTTAAATAATCTAGTCTTCATAATCAATAGGTAAAACGTTGTATACACATATACATTCAATAGCTAAAATGCATTCGGTAATCCCTAAATTAGGAAAAAGTATTTTTCAACTATTTTCAGTTTTCACTTCATTTTAATCATTTTTATTTAGAAATTTTTATAATTCGATTATGAATTTTAATATTCATCATATCAAGAACAATATAATATGTTTTTATATAGTTTTATGAATTGGACTAAGATATTTTTTATTTATTTCAAGAACATTTTAGTTGAACACTTGAAATTAAAAAAAAGAAGACAATTTAATAAATTTGACTTATATTTTACATGAAGTATAGAAAATTAATTATACTTAACTAACTTTCTTAATAATTATAAAAGTATTTTTCTTCTTGTTGTTGTAATAGTAATTAAAGAGAGTACATATTAGAAAATGTTAACTTAAAAACACTTGTTAAAAACATAAATGTGAAAATGAAATATTGAAAATTATGCATTTATCACTTTAAAATTGTGAAAATTAATATTTTCCATTCAAAAGTTCTTATTTATTTATTTTGTTTTGTCATGGTCTCATAAATATTTTGGGTGCTTATAGAGAAGTGTGTCTATGAAATCACATTCTCACTTTACTTTTGTGAGTCTCCAAAATAAATTGTATTAAAGAATGTAAAATTTGAAATTATAAAAACACTTTCATATAAAAATTGTTATAAAATGAATTAATATATATATATATATATATATATATATATATATATATATATATATATATATATATATATATATATACACGTATGTGTGTGTGAGAGAGACTGTTTAAACATTTTTTTAATTTTTTATTTATATTTATAAATGTCATGGACAACATTTAATTATATTAAAATCCGACAAATATAGACATTTTTTTGTCTTTATTTGATTATTATATGTATGTGTTAAAAACTTAAAATATTTTATAGCATCAATGCGTAAAAATAATCATATACTCAAATTTCTAATTTAACTATGTAACTAGGCCAATAGTTCTCCGCCAAAATAGGAAGCACTTTTTTTAGTATTGAATTAAGTGGGAAGTATACTTTCATAGCAAGAAAAAACATCTGTATATATTGCCCGTTTTGGTCGATTGCGTTTTTGGTGAAACCGTGGAAGGGGGTCCTTTAAAACACGATCCACTCAATCAAAATTGGTACGAAGTAGGAACCAAGTTAAAACATGGGAACAACCCCACTCATGGAGTCAATTAGGGAATAAAATCAAATATTTTCTTTTATAGATCAGAAATAAACTGTTTTATTCCATTATTTGTTAAGAGATGTATATATAGTTAATTTTTAATTTTATCTTATCTCTAATTAATTTGCAAAGTCTCTCCACCAATGCAGCAGCTCTTAGTTTTGTGTAGAAAATTTTCATAGCACCGAAACACCATTTTTTTTATACTATAGTGGAACTTGTCTATTATTACTCTTATTTTTTTTTAACTTACAAATATCTTAGTAAGTAATTTTTTTTTTGTTTCTTATAATTTTCTTCAACTAATGATAATTCTATTTAATAAAAAAAAGTTAAACATTGAATATAGGTATATCTCCCAATAAAAATTCAAACACAGATTTCGCTAGACTCAAGAACCCTTTACCTGTGGAGAGTAGGCATGATGAGTATCATATATATTTTTGACAGATGAAGATGAATGCCATATCTTGTTTGAAATGTGAATAATATACTATCATTTTTTACAGCAATGCAATCTTATCTTTTAAAGTAAGAATTTCAAACAAGAAAACCGAAAAGTTGTAGTCATTGAGTATAAAATTAATATGGTTGAGATCATGATTATATATATACACATATATAATGTGGTAACTTGTATGTAAAAAAAAAAAGAAGTAGTGGTAACTTGTTGTGGATGTACACAAGTAAGAAAATAACGAAGGAAATTGAATATTTAATGGTAGGTTTTTTTTGGTCTGGAAAATTAAAAATTCAATTTCTCTTCGTTGAATCGGTATCATTTATTTAGGAGATTAAAGATGACCAAATATTCTATAATTATAAGAGACTTTTAACACCAATTTTTATTTCAAATTTTAAGAAATCAAATATATAAATTACATTTCTTATAAACGCAATATTTATATTTAAGTTATTCATAGTTAATATGATATTAATCCTACATTAAGTTATAAACGCAATATGTTATATTTAAATCCAACATTAAGTTTCTTAATTATTTGGAAAGTTTCAGCTGTCAGCTACACTTTTGGCATAAATTAAAAGCTTGTGAACTTTCTTATAACTATGCTTATGCTAAGGGATAATTTGGTTTTCTGGCAAGTGATATATTTGTTCTTTAGGCTCCTAAAAGTTCACCACAAGTTATTGACATAAAATGAAAAGGATTTGTTTCCTTTTAATTTTCTGATGAACTAAACAGTACTGGATTAAGAAGCTAATTAGGATTTAGACAGAAAATAAAACAAAAGAAAAGACGAGAACTTTTGGTTCCCTGAAAAGCCAAAAGTTGAAAAGCCAATGAGCTTCTTTTGAGTGTTTATATTTGGTTTTGGCCAAATTAAGGCATAGTGCTTCCTTCCAATAAATAAATAAAAGCAAAAGAAAAAACAAAGAGCATTGTATGAGGCCAAGTGGCACATGGAATTGAGACTCATGAAAATGGTTTCGGTCTTCGGATTTAATTTGTTCTGACACAAGCAGAGGCAGAGGAGGTGCATGCATGTTGCATACTTGATACTCCTTTTTATGTCACTGGCATAAAGCTTAAAGGAACGAAAGCACAAATTCGTAGTACCATATCTTATTTTGGACCATGTTAGGTTGGGACTTCGTGACCGTTTTCATGCTTTTTACTTTCTCATATATATATTTCTACCATATCTTATTTTATAGTAAAATTAAAAAGAGAAATAACAAACATATATGCTTTGGATTTAACTCATATAAATAATTTTTAGACTATAAGTTAATTACGACTATTAAATTATTAAAAATTAATGTTTGATTTTTATCCTAATTACATCTAAAACAAATCCTAAAATAATGTCCATAATGAAACTTTTTATACTCTCAACATATACGTGTTTTTCCTTATAGAGTGAGACATATTTATGTAAGCTCTGATCAAATATGTTTTATACCCCTAACCCTCCTCTATGTAAGTTTCACAAATTAGGGTCTTCATGTGCAAGGTTATGATATGATCAGATTGTAACACATCTACGTTAAAGCTACATTTGACATGTAATGTCATTATCCGGTAGATCGAGGATTGCAGGTTTTACATATTCGAAGAAAAAGGCCTGGCCTGCATATTTGTCTTATCTACAATTACAATAAAAGCCCACTTGCTGCTTCATTTTTAAGCAGTGTTGGGCTCCCAAATTTTTTTATTCATATTCTCAAACATATATGGTCCCCACACTATATATCCTTTTCAATCTGATGATGGTAATGATGACTTAATAAATACAAATGTTTTTCAGATACATATATGAACACATATATTGTATATTTATACAATTTTCAAGTTATATTTTGTTTTTTCAACTCATGATCAAAATCCACATTCAATAATATACGGTGTTAAAAATAGTGTATCTAAATAATACAATTGCTTAATTAATTTGGTCTTTAAAAAAACACCAACTCGTTCTTGATTGATGACACATCCAAAGCCGTACAGAAAAACAAGAAGACCAGAAAATGACAAAAATACGGAGGATTTTCTGTTATTCTGAGGTCCCCTAAAGGTTAAATCGAAGCCGTACATGTGGCATATGTCCAACGGTTTTGTGCAAGTGCAGCACAACATGGTGATTTGGTTCACATGACGTGACACGTCTTATCCAACCCAATTAATATTATTTCATTCACTGCACTCTCAGTCCCACCTATTAATAATCCTTGACTGCTTTTTCTATTCTACAAACCAAAAATGTTTTTTTTTTTAACACGAAACACGATTGAATTTTTTTTTATGTATACTTCAAAAATTCATACTTTTTTTTTTTTAAAAAGTAAAAGATAAAAAAAAATGATATGATACATATAATATGTTGATGATTTGATAAAAAGAACTAAATAAAAATAAAATGAGATATCAATTTAATGTATAAAAATGTAAGATTTATATATAGCTAAACATAATTAGTAATTACCTCTTTTTTGCAAAAATACTTGTCACACTCTAATTTCCACCTCATGTAAATTATCATGTCTTTCTTTTTCTAAATGTTGATTGTTTATTTATTTATTTATTTTTTAATTTTGTAGGAACTAGATTATATTATTATGATTATTTAAAATAATGTTAAGTGGTCGTAAGAAAATTAGATTAAATTTGTATATATTAACAATGTAAAATTTATTTACACGTACATCTAATTAAATTACTTTATATATATATATATTTAGAAATATATTAAAAACTAATCTAAAAAAGTGCTACTATAGTGTAGTTTTAATTGGATGTATGTATAAACAAAATTCATACCATTAATACATAAACAAAATTAATACCATTAATACATAAAAATTAATCTTTAAAAAATATATTTAATGTCATATTGATATTAATAGGATATTGAATGTAGTGGTGTTTTTTAATAATTTTTTCTCTCCTTCAACCACATTGATCTTTATAAATGGTGTATTTTATATGGTATTGAATATAATGTTAACCTTATGATTTTCAAATAACACCACTCTATTATTTATAAAATTTGAGAACTACTAAAATATTATAAGTATCAAGTGAAACATATCTTCATCCGGTCAAAAATAGAAAAAGTGAAACATATCTTCATTTGCTTCTAATTTTCATATCTTGGGCCCCAACACTTTTCTGTTTGGGTAGCATTTGTCTAACATGAAGGTAGCCCAGTATCAAGTGCTCACCCTTTTTAACATTTTTGGCATAAACATTAACTTCTCAAAATTTCCTTTCTGTCGATATTAAAAAAAAATTCGGATTTTCGAACATATTTCCCTTAAAAAAATTAAAAAAAAATCATTTATTTTCGTGTACTGGAAAGTTCATTTAAACGTGATTTTCATTATAGTGGATAAACACAAAATATATTTTATTTTATCAAAAAATATTTAATAAATATTCTCTAAATAATTAAATATGAATTTTTTTTCTTCATTTTTATAATTTATAACAAAACATCCTCAATTTGAAGTTTTAACTTGATCATGACTATATAAACTTAGCAAGAAAACGACGTCGTTGAGTGGGGAAAGAGCACCACTATGTTTGCTATTTGTCTATGCTTGCGTTGGATGAAAAAGTAGCATCTATGTTATGTCAAAATTCTAAAAAGGATTTCTAATGAGACAGTCAACGTTGACCACTACCTTTTTTGTTTTGCTAATAGAAAAATAGTAAAAAAAAACACTTTTATATTTATTATATAAAAATAAAAATATATATATGAATGTGATCACCAAAAAACACGAAACTCGCGGGAACAACGGAGATTTGCAACGGGCCTTTGCATTTCTCCGTACAACGTTATTTCGAAACAATTCTCAATTCTTAACAACAAAACATAATAATAACTGCTTAATAATTATTCTAGTTGAATTAAAATTCAATTGAATCTTTGTTGGATATACCAACATTATTTAATTCATTCTAGTAACATAACCTAATTCCTTAACCAACCTACCTCAGATTTTCCGTTTTCTTTTTTGTCTTAAATGTTTGTTTTGACACAAAAAATTGTTCATTATACCACTTTGTAATGCAAACAAGTTTCTAAAACTTAATAACCCTTCCTCTTTCCATTCCTCACATTATTCTTCTTGTTTGCTTCTTTAATTTACCTCCTAAAACAAAGGGTAAGATTTTATTTTATTTTTTTATATTTATTTATTTGATTTTAGTATTATTTTCTTTCCTTGGATCTCACGCTTCAAATCAATGGATTTTCCCTTTTTCAGATTGGAAGCAAATTGTAGTGTCTCTTTGAGATTCCCAAAGCTTCATATATAATCATCAAGGTTCATACACAGTTTTGGAATTGGTCACATTTAGAAAGAAAGATCTTACACAAAAGGTACTGTTCATTTGTTTTTCTCATGCTAATGACGTCTAAGGTTTTAAATAGCAGTTGCAATTGCAATTGCAATCCTTAATATTGCATATCTTAAAAACCTAATGATTCAGTGACCTAGAAGTCACATACCTTTATTTAAAACATTGATCACGTCAAATTCCGAGTCTATTTCATCGATCATATTCAAAATGTATTGATTTTTGTTGTTTTTGGCTTCCTTGTTTAGGTTTCAGTTTTGATTTTCAACAATTTGGAGGTGCCGGAATGGAACAGCTCCGGCATATTGGTGAGGTTCTTGGAAGTCTAAAAGCGCTTATGGTTTTGCGCGACGAAATTCAAATCAATCAGCGACAATGTTGTTTGATCCTCAACATATTCTCTTTAGCGTTCGACACAATCGCAGACGAAATAAGGCAGAATCTAAAGCTTGAAGAAAGAACAACAAAATGGAAACCTCTTGAATTTCCTCTCAGAGAACTTTGTAGGGTTTTCAAAGAAGGTGAACTATACATCAAGCATTGTTTGGATTCAAAAGATTGGTTGGGGAAAGCACTCACACTTTCTCAGAACAGAGAATGCATTGAGTTTCACATTCATAACTTGTTATGTTATTTCCCTGCGGTTATTGAAGCGATCGAGAGTGCTGGTGAGGTGTCAGGGTTGGATCAAGATGAGAATGTGAAGAAGAAAATGATGCTTGCAAGAAAATATGATGTTGAGTGGAATGATCCAAAACTTTTTCAATGGAGATTTGGGAAACAGTATTTGGTTCCAAGAGAGATTTGCATACAATTGGAGAATGCTTGGAGGGAAGATAGATGGAGACTCATAGAAGCACTCAAGGAGAAAAAAGGTTCTTCAGAACTCACTTGTTCAAAGAATGAGCAACATCTTGCTGATATGTTGTTGAAGAAAATGATGCATGGTTCAGAAAAAACCAATAGTAATAATAACAAAAACAACAAATATAAGGATTTGTGGCCAATTTCTTTGTTGTTAGGATCCAAGGATTACCAAGTGAGGAGAAGATTGGGAAGAGGAAAAGATTTTAAGGAAATTCAATGGTTAGGACAAAGTTTTGCTTTAAGACATTTTCATGGTGAGAGAGAAGCACATGTGGATGAGATTTCAAATTTGCTATCACTTTATCACCCTAACATATTGCAATATTTATGTGGTTTTTATGATGAAGACAAGAAAGAGTTTTCTCTTGTGATGGAGTTAATGAACAAGGATTTATGGACATACATGAAAGAGAATTGTGGTCCAAGGAGACAGATTTTGTTCTCTATACCTGTTGTGGTGGATCTCATGCTTCAAATGGCCAGAGGCATTGAGTTTCTTCACTCCAAAAAGATTTATCACGGTGACCTTAATCCTTGTAATATCCTATTAAGAGCTAGAAACTCTCAAGAAGGTTATTTTCAAGCAAAAGTTGTTGGTTTTGGCCTGTCTTCTGTTAAATGTAGTGACAATAACAATATTAATAAAACTTCACCAACAAATAACCCTACTAGTGAAGAGCTTAACCCTTCAATTTGGTATGCACCTGAGGTTTTAACTGAGATAGAACAAAAGGGAAATGCAAATGCTTCTACTTCTTGTAAGTACTCAGAGAAAGCTGATGCATATAGCTTTGGAATGATATGTTTTGAATTGTTAACTGGTAAAGTTCCTTTTGAAGATAACCATCTTCAAGTTGATAGAACTAATCAAAATCTCAAAGCAGGAGAGAGACCTTTGTTTCCGTACCATTCACCAAAATATCTTGTAAGTTTGATAAAAAAGTGTTGGCAAACCGATCCATCGCAGCGTCCTACTTTCTCATCTATTTGTAGAATCTTGCGTTACACGAAAAAGTTTCTTTCGATGAATAATGAGTATGTTATGATCAATCCTGAACTCAATCAGCTTGAACTACAGAACCCTCCTGTTGATTGTTGTGACATTGAAGGAGTTTTCCTTAAGAATTTTCCAATGGAGAGGATATGTAATATGTCTTCTGTTTCACAAATACCATATGAAATGTTTGCTTATAAAGTTGTTGAGAAAGGGAAGATTAATCAGAGTCAGAATAATAATAATGCTAAAGATAAGTGTTGTGAGTGCGAGCAACCAAAGGATGAGACTTTGGTACGTAGGGATGAAAATGATGACCAAAGCACAGTTTGTGGAGATGATAATGCATCAATTTGTGGTGACACGTTGTCTACTTTTTCCGATGCACCATCTAGGAAGAGTGTTTCAATGAAGAAACCAGTACAAACGAAGGCAAAGAAAAACCAAGGTCAGTTTTGTACACTTCATTTAATTTAACTTTAGTACCCCCAAAATTTTCTTGTGTTACTTATATACTAGTACTATAGTTTCCATATGGAGTTTTATACTATGTATGTATGAATTATGCTTTTTATTACCCATGGCAATAGGAGATTAGAGAAAAAATGGATTTTTTGTAAAGGTAAAAATGGACTGAAGTGGTTAATGATTAAGTAAGGGACAATCTTTCGGGAGAATTCAAGTTCAAACTCAGGCTAGAACTATCATTGACTATACTTTATTTACCTCTCGGCCGAACTCTGAATTTACATTTATCTTGAGAACCGAAGGATTAAGGAAAAAAAATGCTTATTTGTACCACCTATTTTTTTAGTATAATAATACTTAGGAATTAAGATTAGTGCTTTTTTATGTAGTGACATGGTCTTTTTGGTACCTTGTTTAACGGTGGTGAGTGTCATAAACTAATTATGTATTGAATTGGTTGAAACAGGAATACCAAAATTGAGAGTAACAAGATCATTACCACCATGTTCAAATGGTCGCATTTCAAGGACAAATAAGGTGAATCAGTCTAGTCCACTAAGCCCTGTTAAAAGAAGACCTTCCAATGTCTCAGAATCTGAAAGCAATTCCAATATTAACAAAGGGAATCAATCACCATTAGTTTCAACCTCAAGCTCAATTAGAAGAAAAAGATTTGAAGGAGGACATGTCTTAGATGCAAAGCCTTCTAGTTTAAAGCTGAAATCAAGGGACCAATCACCATTAACTAGAAATGTCCTTGTCAAAGATTATATTGGTAGTTTAAAGACAAAAAAATCACAACTCACGTTGAATCATTCTTTGAGTCCAACAAGAATGAGACGTGTCAATGGTAACACTAATGTGAGGATGCAAAAGGGGTTCATATCAACACCTCCAATGAGTCCTTCAAGGTCGAGCAATCCTAATAACACCAAAAGAGGAAGCTTGTCACCATTTACATTGAGCCCTTTGAGCCCATATGTGAAAATGGGTGGTCATGTCTCGGATTAAGGCCTTCTATTTCTTTCAACACTTGTGGAAGATTGGTCGTTACTTTATGTTCTTTAGCACAGTTAACTAATTTTGTCCATAGAGGCTTAGACCATTTTGAATCAAACATTTTTTCAGGGTTTATTTATTACGGGCATATATTTTGGTAAGGTAAATGAGAAACAGAAAATGTAGCTTTTATGGGAAGGTTGATTAGAAGTACAGTTTTGTCACTCTATTATTTTCAATCTTTTGGATATTTCACGTGTTTTAGGACTGGTTTTTTTGCAACTGAATTTTGAGTGGATATTTATCATAATCCTCCCTACTTTCTTGTTCTTGCCCTTTATTTCCTTTGTTACTCTTTTTGTTGTTGTGCATTTCTCTTGTTACTTTTCAAATATGTAATAATTATGAAATTGTTAAAATTTCAAGCGTTAACTTTTCGATCAATAGTTATAATTCCATATTTTTCTTCCAAGTACATCCCTCACCTAAAGATCATATAATAATACCTATTAAAAAGAAGGAAAAATATTTATTGCAAATTAAAATAGTATATGGTTTCAAAAAAATATATTAAAACACATATTTTCTGCTAAATAAGAGAAAAACCTTGCTCCAAGGACACTGCATTTACATTCATTCATATAGCAACCTATAATCAATATTGTCACGGTAACATACCGTAAATATGTACAGCCATTGAGTGTGGGGTGCGCCACCCCGAGAGACAAAAACAGGAGGGAAGTGTTACATATGAAATTACATGCTTTTCCTATATGGTGGAGAAGCTGTTTTATGATTTGATGAACAATAATTCCTTCCTACAAAACTGCAACTGCTAGTCTTTCATGAATAAAAAAAAACATGAAAAGGACCACGATACAATTTACATAGGCTCAGACAAGCACTTTGCAGAGACACTTAAGTTCAGAAGCAACTTAGCATCTGCCATTCCAATTACAAACTCTCAATCTTTTCCATATTTGATCTTCTTCCCAGATCCCAGAAAATTGTTTATGCTCATTGCAATAAATCCGACTTTCAAGAAGATCTGGATTTAGATTGCAAATCTATTTCTCCATCCAATAATTGTGGACAATGAAGGCCTTCTGCATCAAATTTTAAACCAGAGCTCAACATGTCAAAATAGTTTCTTTCAGTCCCCAGAAAGTTGATGGTGTTGGCCTGAGTGGCAAGGGCAAAGCTGTAGGAGGGCCATCACCAAGGGAAAACTTTCTTTAAACCATCTGTAACACTTTGATACATCCACTTGAATTGGCCGCAAGAAGCATGTCTGATTTCCCTCTCCAGCACACACTTGAAACAAACTGACCATGGTCATCATCAGTCTCTTTACCGGAGATGGGATCAATAGACCCATACTTGTGTGAAGTAATTGGCATGGGAAGCGATTTATAGTATGTGTAAACCTGTAAGAAAATACAGATATGATGCCAATGAATATGACTTCTGCACAAAACTCAGGCCTACACGTTTTTTCATCTTGGTCATAATCCTTGATAAATTTTCAATATTACAAATGAAAGATTGCAAGTCAAAGATAACATCACAAAATTGGTGTTTAATAGGATTTGCAAACTCATGTGTTAGAGTTTATGATTACTTACAAATTTACATTAGTGCAATTAACCGAAATTACTGATTGTATGAACATGTTCTAAACACTTAAGTTTTAATTAGTAAAACCAAACAGATAAACATTGCCGGAAACTAATATATATACCTCATTTGTTTCTGAACCACATGCAATATATCCATCAGCAACAGACAAACCCACAAAATTCTGTCATAGCCAGAGGTGAAAGATGTAAGCCGACCAAATAAAGCAAAACCATAAACAAACATTGGTCAGAATAAATAATGCCAAAAAAACAGGTCAAATTTCTGATGCAGATATTAAGTTAATTTGAATAAATTTTTCCACATGTA
Organism: Cicer cuneatum; assembly: GCA_037974295.1. Lineage (NCBI taxonomy): Eukaryota > Viridiplantae > Streptophyta > Magnoliopsida > Fabales > Fabaceae > Cicer > Cicer cuneatum. Next base: position 1,858,955 of record JBBPBO010000002.1, on the reverse strand, counting down.
CTCGTAAAAAAGAAAAGGTTTAAACGGTCTGGCAATACCCATGGGTCTTCTAACTAGAGGCAATGAGTAGTCTAAGTAATAGCTTCTCTAATAAGTCGATTTCAACTTCTGCACCTCAACTTTTTCAAAAGTTTTCTCGTTTATCTTCTCCATAAGCATCTATAAGCTAGAAAATAAATACTAATTTCAATTAAAAAGCTCCTATAGCTAGAAACTAACCCAAACTGAACTATTGTAGTTGTTCATCACAGATGTGAATAATTTATTTTGACCGAAGGCATACACATTTCATAAATTTGACTAGCCACTCAGATAAACAACAATCTGAAGCACCATTTAACACCCAAAAAAACAGGAAGTATAAAAGGATGTGACAAAAAAACCTTACATACTTCACAAACATTAATTGCATTCAGTGCTACAAAATGTAAAATCATACCTTTTCATTAGTATGTCCAGAAAGGGTTAGGCTGCGAGCACTAGTAGATGCACCAACCGGAGAGGTTTTATTGAGATCCCAGATCTTTAATGTATTATCAGTAGAAGCAGAAACAAGTGTTTCAGAGTCTAAGAATTTGACATAGCTTACAGCTTTACGATGGCCAACCAATACACACCAGGGACTTCTAAGATTGCGAAGATCATAACAATAAGTTGAATAATTTGCAGATCCAAAGGCCAGCAAATGAGAGGAATGAGTAGAAAATTGAACACAGCAGACATTAGCAACATTCCTGATTGTGCCTAAACAGTTTTTCTGTGAAAAAATTGCACTACATTAGCTCTTGAATGGTTGTTGCTAAGAAACTATCATGTATGTTTGGCAGTAGTTTGAGCTGAAGGGAAAATAGACTGTGATGCAAAATTTATGCTTTAAATTTGATAATTATGGTCATTAAATATCTGTCCCTCTGATGATGGAAAGACAAAAACTGAATTTTTCTTAGATTCAATATATTTCTTGAGGCAGTGTTGTCAAATTTCTACTATGGGGTTATGGCTTGGCGGATTTCGAGCCACTGCTGTAGGACCCAACACCATGTTTATATGGCAAATTTTTGGCCAGCCACCATAATCTACCATTGATAACACTGGCTTGAGGCCATAAATACAAAAAAATACTAAGAAAGAAGCAACATACAATTACATCGTAACCCTAGTTTTTTGTTGGTTACTGATTTTCTGTCAAGCGAAATCTGCACATTGCATGCATGTGTGCATTAGTGAATGGGAGAGGGTTTACCTCACTGATGCTCCACAGCTTAACAGTACAATCATCACTTCCACTGGCAAATTTTGTAGGGCATAGCGGAGAGAAGTCAACAGACCAAGCCCTCTTTTCATGTTCACTGTATTGAGAAAATTCTTGACCTGTACTAGCATCCCATAACTGAAAATGCATTGAATTATACATGCTATGAATAATGCTGGAAATCAGAGCACGCCAATCATCCAGAAATAGTTATATTATTTTCTAACACCACCCTCCCAAAAAAAAAAATCATTTCCAAATGATGTTGGTTTAGATGGGAATGTTTTATAATCATGTGATTTGATGACCTTCTAAATTTAAGTAAAAAAATGATCAGTACTCTCTATTTTGATTCTAAATAACCATATGTCATGCGCAAGCTTGGCTGGCCTACAACAATGTAGGAAGCACATGTACTTCAAGAAAGTAGAAATATTCCAAGTTTGATATTGGTTTAATAGCACAAAGTGACGGAATAAAATCAAATTATTTGAGAACATCTGAAAAGAAAAAGAACAGGAGTTTCCACCAAGACAGTTAATCTATTCTTTCATTTTCCAAAAATAAACGTTAGATTTTAGCAGTACCCATTTTCACCAGTACATTGTACATCACATGAATAGTTAATGAGAATTCTGTAACTATGAAGGTATATTAATGTCCACAAGCAACCTGCTTTTACCCCACAAATTATATCCCATGAAGGAATTGTATCAAATGATATAACAAAAGTATTCCCAGTGTACTAAATTCATAATTAATTTTTGGGTCTTGCTAACAAGTGCACTTGTTACAGAATCAACAAATAGAAATTTTGCACTGAAAAGATAAAAATGTGAACTTTTAAGAAATTGAATGCACAACTTCTAATACACTTTTAATGCAATATTTAATATTTTGGATCACTTGACAACTGCATTAAGGGCACTTGTTAGCATTTGCCATAACTTTATCTATGCATAAGTATCACAAATACTCATTTCCAGTTCTTGTACTAGTATTTCAGAGTACTATTTTACAAAAGTTAAGAAAACAATCCACTCAAACAGACATCCCAACAAAGCTACTCGTAGATAATATAATCCTATGTGTAACTTCTAAGAATCATAGAAACCAATATCATTAGTCAAATGTACTAACAACTTACTAATCACATAATGGAAAATGAGATGTTGGGTTCTAAACCAACCACTCTTGACAAAATTAAAACTATTCTCTCCATTAAGGGGCTGTGTTATAACTCAAATATTCAAGTAAAAGATGAGTAGACCCTCTAAAGTAAACCATTTCATTTTGAGTCAGAGATACATTGACTTCACATATGTCAATGAGCGATACTGCAAGAAATGTCTTTTAATGATAAAAACAACAAATCAAGTGGTGTTTGCAAAGCATACCTTCACTACACCATCGTAGTCTGTAGAGGCAAGATAATTCTTAATATAGTTATTCCAGCAAACACAACTGAGCTTTGATCTGTTTGACATCTCAACAGCAGGATAATGGATATCAACAGAGTCATTGCAAAGTGAACTAAACTCAAATATTTTTATTTTCTTAGATATTCCAGCAGAAGCAAAGTAATCTTCATCCCGATCAAAGCTCAGAGAGCATATCACATTTGCAGGATTGTTAAAATCTGCATTTCTTAGTATACCCCGCACTTCAAGCCTGCTATAACGTGCATACTTGCACAAACCATCAAAGAAGGTTCCTAAAGCATCTTTAACTTTATGTTGTTCCTCGCCTTTTTGGGTCACATTCCAGTTATCACGAGTTCTTAGTATATCTTTGTCAGGGTGATCTGTGGCATCAATTTCAGAAAGCTGAACTTTGGATCTCATGGAAAAGTAAGCACTTTCAAGATGGCCTATATTTCTCATCAATCTTAGTTCATTTGTATTAGAGATTGGGGATAAGGTGGGCAGCATTTCTACACTCAAAAGTTCCTCTTTGCCTCTTCCATATCTGCTTAAGCCATGCCTCCTCTTGGCCTCTTCCATATCTGCTTCCAAGCACTCTAATTGTTCAGCCAATTTGGAGGCATCGCTCTGCTTCTGGTCTCCTAACGAGACAAGGAAATGCAATAACAATTCCGATTCTGCATCTTCTTGGTCTATACATGAAGACAATTCCTCACTACACAACTCTTGTAATCCATTAATCACTTCAGATTGTAGGATTTCCCTGTTAATATGCGATAAAAGTTATAACTTTTGGGAATCATATCAACAGAGGTTAAAGCTTTAGGAAATCATATCAATAAGGTATAACGTTTGTCATCCAAATTATAAGAATTAACTGTATATTTTTCAGAAACATACCTAAGTATTACTCAAGAAGACTGAAAGGGAAGAATATCCAAATTAAAAATGCTCTGAATCATTAAAGCAACCTCTCATATATAAACACTATTCCGGAAATATCACTATCCAATGTAGGACTCTTGACCCCCGCTAATGGCCCTCGTATAGGACTAGACATCTAAACTGTAACTGGTGCAACATATCTACAATAGGCTCTAATACCATTTTAAAATTTGGGTTGGGTACCTAACCCTGCAATACCAACTTGTTAGTGACTATTGTCCCACTTATAACCCCTATTGAAGCCATATTACTATCTAATGTGGGATTCTCAAATTTCAACAATACCTATGAACATCACCATAAGGGCACGCCATGATTTAAATATACAGTCTTCACTCCTTGCATATTAACAATGTTTATCAAAGAAAACAAATGATAGGTCTGCATATCAGTCTTTTGTAAAACTATTTTTACATATAATTTTAGTTGAATTAAATAAGATGTTAGCTACAATAGACAATATTCCAATAGTACCTTGTTGTTGGACGTGATGATGTTTCAGGATGCAGCAGCCAAAGACAAAAGCCAGCTTCCTTAGGATTTTCTGATAGGAAAACTGGAGGAAGAATCCTATGATGAAGATCAGACATTGCTGCAATATGCCCTCTTTCAGAGTCAAAATGACCTAGTAACTGAAAAAGTCAAAATAAAATAAGCTTCTGACTTGATGTTTACTGTTCCATTGAGAATAGTATCAAATAAAATATTTAATTCATTGAAAAGTTTGTCAAAACTTATTGTACATTAAGTTACTTTCAGTAACCCCATTTGGTTAATTTTATTGACTACTAGAAAGATCTGCACTAAGCACCCACACAAGTCTTTTAAGGCAGCCATTTAACTAAGAAATGTACTTAATATCTGAAATTGAGTCTTGCTGGGAGGATGTAAACAAGCTAGCACAAAATATAGGGAAAAACCAACAGAAAAAAATCAACTATATAAGTTTCCAAACAACACTAATGCTAGAAAGCCATGTTGACCTCAAACATATATATAGACGGATATCTAAAAACACGTCTCATTTTGAGGATTTAGGAATAAATATTATCAAAGAACACAATAAAACTGCATTTAAATAATGAAGGGTATCATGAACTGGTCTACACACCTCAAAAAGGAGGACACCAAGGCAGTAGATATTTGATGTTGTTGTGCAACCTCCCTCAGGACTTGCATACCACTTATTTTCCAATCTTTCACATAAAGAAGTCGATGGCAATTGACCTGTATTAGATACACGAGGGATGCCACACATTCTCCCAATATCATACTCAGAAAATTGGATATCTTCCTCATACTCATTTTGATAATCTAGGGAGCCAATTGTAGGAATTTGGATTCCATGATGACTAGCAGTCTCAAGACACAAGTCACTCCCAGTAACCCTCACATTCTCATTAAATTTCTGTTTCTTGGACCCCATATCAATGGAGGATGATGTAACTTCCTCAGACATCCTTTTTCTAATAAATGAATTATCCAAATGAAGAACTTCAGGATTCACAACACCGCCTGCCATCTGTTTCTGAGTAGGCAACCCAATATACATGACCTGATTTGATGGTAACAGTTTAAAGTAAGATGGACACAGGTTATGCAATGCAATTCCCTGAGAGTGAGAGTCATCCACCAAATCCACAATCTTCCTAAATATATTTAAACTTTCCACTTTGCCTGCTTTGCGCTGCCCAGATTTTAACCATTCTCTCAATGTTACACCGTTACACTCAGTCATATTAGATCTAGGCACAGCAGCATCACTATGAAAGGGAAACGTTGCAGTTTTGGAACTATAGTTAACCGATATATTAGAGTTTGACTGAGCACCGATACCAGTCTTCATCTTTTTCTGATCTGTCCCAATGCTGGTTTTCATCTGATTCTGATCTGTCCCAATGCTGGTTTTCATCTGATTCTGATCTGCGCCAATGCCAGCCTTTGTCTGATTTTGCTGTCTAGACTGAACATAGAAGCCATCAGAAGATGGAGCTTTATGTACAACACCCTTATTCTTCAATGTATTTTTAATAAAATACTCAGCAAATCCTGATTTGGATATCATTTTTGTCCGCATTCCTCGATGAAAATCACCTGCAGCCTCTTTACTTTCAGCAGCTTCCAAGTGTTCAACGACGTTGCTCTGACCATCACTGTGTGATTTTCTAGCTAACAGCTCCGGAAAGTCTGCAGATCCAATATCCTCCCGAGCACTAGATGTACGCTGGCCACTATTTACCAGCCCAATATCGCTTACCGAATTTCCATTTCCTGAATTATTATTAGCTAGCTGATAAAGATTCTGCCAATGTTTCTGTTGATTATACATTTGCACTTGGCTGTTTGATGTACCGATATCGAAGGTCGAACCATTGTAACTTTTTACTGTTAGTTCTTCAACCATTGCATAAAGAGGTTGTGATGTAGCTGCCTTGCTTAAAGCCTCAACTACACTTTTACCGTGTATAATATCATCATATTCCCTTGGTTGTGTTTGGGAGTAGTCCTGATTAACAGGTATAAGGACTTGTTGAGACTTTAGGATTTTTCGGCTTTCGATTTTCGATGAATATTGATCATCCTCTTTGTTCTGACGCTGTGAATCCTCAACAGCCTCTAATGGAGTTGCCACATGAACCAATTCTTCATCCATGGCTTAGTTTTATTAGGTTTTAACCTCAACAATCACGTACGCTCCATATTTAGCAATCAACACATAAACTCAAACTGTTCATCCATCAGACAAATAAAAATTTGAAAAACACATTAGTTAAATTTATATTAATTAGCATTCAACATTAGAAATTACAATAACAGCAGGAAAAAGAAAAGAAAAAAAAAAAACTTGTATGCTATGCAATTTGCAGATTTGAAAAGTTAAAGTAATAAATTCAAGTAAATGATGAAAAGTTTGGGAGAAGAGAAGTTGAGCAATAGACATTAATTAATAATAATAATAATAATAAGATGGAAGGATAATCTTATATTTGGAATATTAAGATTTGAAAATAGGAGTAATCAGAAAACCTGATAAGTGGTGCAGCAGCAAAGAGATTAATTAATCTATATATAAATATAATAATTGATGGAATTGGGGAAACAGGTATAAAAATTGGGAGAAAAGAAAGAAAGAAAGAAAGAAAGAAGAGGACTTGACTTACATGAAGGAGAAGCGATTAAGTGGAAGTCGGTGTGTAAGTAAGGAGGAGAACAAAAGGCTGGGAAAGCAACAGCATGCGCTCTCACCACTCATATAACAATAGCTGTTGGCATACCAAGTGGCAATATTCAAGATAAAACGGCATCACGGGTCCGGGTTTCACCATTCATTCCGCCCGACCCGACCCAACTATGAATATTAATCTAAACAAAACGACTGCGTTGAGGCTTGTTACGTTTGAGGGACCCATTTGATTTGGTGCCCTTAATCCTAAACTCGATAAACCCTTAAGAAATGCATCTTCTCCACCTATCTATCTAGTTAGTGGCTCCACCCTGCGAATTTCAAAGCTATGTCTTCTTCCAAAGACGCAGACCCAAACCTGGGTTTTCTAACTCGAAAGGACACAGAGGTAAAGCTTCCACGACCAACCAGGGTTAAAAACAAAACCCCCGCTCCAATTCAAATCACCGCCGAGCAGATTCTTCGCGAAGCCAGAGAACGTCAAGAAGCCGAGATCCGCCCTCCCAAACAGAAAATCACCGATCCAACAGAGCTCGGCGAGTACCGTCTCCGGAAACGTAAGGAATTCGAGGATTTAATCCGGCGAGTTCGATGGAACGTTAGCGTTTGGATTAAATACGCACAGTGGGAGGAATCGCAGAAAGACTTCAAACGCGCGCGTTCCGTTTGGGAAAGAGCTTTAGAAGTTGATTACAAGAATCACACGCTATGGTTGAAATACGCGGAGGTGGAGATGAAGAACAAGTTCGTGAACCATGCGAGGAACGTTTGGGATCGTGCTGTTACTCTTTTGCCGCGAGTGGATCAGTTATGGTACAAGTATATTCACATGGAGGAGATGCTCGGAAATGTCGCCGGTGCGAGACAGGTTTTCGAGAGGTGGATGAAATGGGTGCCGGATCAGCAAGGATGGCTTTCTTACATTAAATTTGAACTTAGGTACTAATAGATATAAATGTTAGTTTTTCTTTTTAAATTGAAAATAAATTCAAAGATACAAATGATGTCATGATATGCTTTGTATTATATACAATATTAGCTGCACTAGTTAGTGTGACTAATATTGTATTTAATACACTGTGTATAGAGCTAGTGGATAAACAAACTAACCATCTAAAAACTAACTCTAAGTAACTTTTACATTTAATTCTGACTAACATTTATATCTAATAGGTACAATGAAATTGAACGAGCTAGAGGGATTTTCGAGCGATTTGTTCAGTCTCACCCTAGGGTTGGGGCTTGGATACGTTATGCCAAGTTTGAAATGAAGAATGGCGAGGTTCCTAAGGCGAGGAATGTTTATGAAAGAGCGGTGGAGAAGCTTGCGGACGACGAAGAAGCTGAACAACTTTTTGTGGCGTTTGCTGAGTTTGAGGAAAAGTGCAAGGAGGTGGAACGTGCAAGGTGTATATATAAATTTGCACTTGATCATATTCCTAAGGGAAGGGCGGAAGATTTGTATCGCAAGTTTGTGGCGTTTGAAAAACAGTATGGTGATAGGGAAGGGATTGAGGATGCTATTGTTGGGAAGAGAAGGTTTCAGTATGAAGATGAAGTGAGGAAAAATCCTTTGAATTATGATTCTTGGTTTGACTATATAAGATTGGAAGAAAGTGTGGGTAATAAGGAAAGAACTAGGGAGGTTTATGAGAGAGCTATAGCTAATGTACCTCCAGCTGAGGAGAAGCGATATTGGCAGCGATATATTTATTTGTGGTATGTTTGATTTTGAATAATGTTTTTCCTATCTGGCTGTTTATTTATTCAGTGATTTTGCATTTTCTCCTGTGTGTAACTTAGGATTAATTATGCACTCTATGAAGAGCTTGATGCTGGCGATATGGAGCGAACAAGAGATGTGTACAGGTAACCAGCCTTTTGTGAACTTCAAGTATTAGTGTTTAAATCTCTGTTTTACTCCTCAATATGAACTTAAAGTCTTAAATGAGGATATGTTATAATTTAGAGATGCTTGTTTTTTCCTGAATTATGCACTCTATTGTATGCAGATTTACTCCTCAATGATGATTGCTTGTTGAAGGTCCTTTAGTTCTTTGCACAAACGTGCACAAAAACAAATAAATACACTCCAACATTAAATATATAGTTTGATTTAGTCTTGTGTGGAACGTCTAATTCCAAGCAATCATCTGTTAGATACTTGGCCCAACTAATCATTTAGAACAGTCTCAATTAGAGTTCTGCTGACCACTGTATCAATAGTTAGATATATAGAATAGTGGACACTGCATATTAAGATTAGGCTGAAATTGGGAGGTTTTAGGCTTGGAGTAGGGAGGACGAACCATGACTCACAAGTTTCCCGGGAATGTAAAAGATATATATTTCTGTACTACTTCTTTCCTCTAGATTCTTCAGTCACATTTGATTCAGATAGTTCATCCTTTGACTTTCTGTTTTTGTTTTTTTACGTTTCTGGTCCACTTCTATCCCCATCCTGGTATGTAAGATATAGGTTTTAGTACTACTTTCCTCTAGATTCTGCAATCAGATTTGTCATCTTTGACTTTGTATATTTTTTTATTATCTTTTCTGTACCAGTTCTATCACTGTTCTTTACCAAATTACCTCAAAAAGGTTATTAAATTTATTGCAGTAATATCCCACTGATTATTGGCGCTGGTTTTGTTCTTTTTTAACTTTCATTTGTTAGGGAGTGTGTCAACCAGATACCTCACCATAAGTTTTCATTTGCAAAGATATGGCTTCTAGCAGCCCAATTTGAAATACGGCAGCTGAATCTCAAGGGTGCTCGTCAAATATTAGGAAATGCTATTGGAAAGGCTCCTAAAGATAAGGTAATATAATAATATCTATCTAGATGAAAATATTATTATATAGCTTATTTTCATTGCCGCACTGTTAACTTCGCATACACCTTTTCTCTATGACAACAGATATTTAAGAAGTATATAGAGATAGAACTGCAACTTGGCAATATAGATCGATGCAGAAAACTGTATGAAAAGTATCTCGAGTGGTCACCTGAAAATTGCTATGCATGGAGCAAGTATGCAGAGTTAGAGAGATCTTTATCTGAGACCGAAAGAGCTAGAGCAATATTTGAGCTTGCAATTGCCCAACCAGCATTGGATATGCCTGAGTTGTTGTGGAAGGTATGCACAAAATTTATTTATTGTACAAGAGCCAAATCTTAGCCTATCACCATAATAGATGCTAACATCTACACATTTATCTTGACTAATTTCCTGTCCTTCACTCCCTTCCCAACTAATGCTGTATGGCCTAACAAACTTGCCAACTCAGCACTTCGTAACCAATTGCCCAACCAGTATTGGACATGCCTGAGTTGTTTGTGGAAGGGGAAAGTACACATAAAATTGATATATTGCACATGAGCCACACATCTTAGCCAACTCTGCACTCGTAATCAATCGCCCAACCAGCACGTTTATCTTTCCTTCTTCACTGTTATTTTCTGATGTATACCATGTCTAAGAAACCTATATGTGCGCTGGTCATAAGTCATAACCTAACTATAAATTTGTGAATATATAACAGGCATACATTGACTTTGAAACTGCTGAGTGTGAATTTGAGAGAGCAAGGGTGCTTTATGAAAGGCTTCTTGATCGAACAAAGCACTTGAAGGTATGGATAAGCTATGCAGAGTTTGAAGCAACAGCAATTGATAAGGAGAGTTTAGACTTGTCAGAAGAAGAACAAAAGAAGCAATGCATTCAGCGTGCCAGAAGTATGTGGTCCCAGTTTTATGCCCATATACTATTCATGATTTTATGTTTTATAAATTTGAACTGCAGCAGAATAATTTTCTGATTCTCTTTATATTTTGTTTTGTGCCTATTTAAGGGGTGTTTGAGGAAGCTCTGAACCACTTCAGATCATCAGCTCCAGATTTGAAAGAAGAAAGGGCAATGCTACTAGAGAAATGGCTCAACTTGGAGGCGTCATCTGGGGAGCTAGGTGATGTTAGCTTAGTCCAGTCCAAGCTTCCCAAGAAGCTCAAAAAGAGACGGCAAGTTACTACCGAAGACGGTTCTTCTAGGTATGTAACTAATTCATTGTTTATCTGAGTGGGTTTCCAAGGGTTAATTGATATGGACATATGATATCTTTTGCAACATGGTCACTGCTATTGTCTGAATTTTTTTCCTCATGCTAACACATTTGAAAATTCACTTCAGCTTTTAGCATTAGGCATGTTGGCTTTTTTTTTTTTAAATATATTAGACATGTTGACTATCCCGTTGTCTGTTATATTTGTAAATTAATAAATACATTTGCTTTTAATTTTTGCAAGTCGTTTTTCATACTTATTTCTTTTCATTTGATTTGCAGAATTGAAGAATTTATCGACTATCTATTCCCTGAGGAAACTCAGACAACCAATCTCAAGATCTTGGAAGCTGCTTACAAATGGAAGAAGCAAAAATTGTCTACTGGCGATGATTAACAGTATCTTGTTGCTCTCATGCTTCCAGTGTGGCATGATTCCAGATTCCATTCTTGTATAACTGGCTAAATTTGTAGCTTCAACAGCGAAGTCAATTTTGGGCTTTTAAAGTTTGTAACAGAGAAGTGCATTAAGGAACACGTGCTTTCCTTACATTGTGAATTGGAAGTCATGGTTGTAACTTGTAAATTGTGATTTTCCTCACATGTGATTTAGGCAATGTGTAAGGTATGTACCAAAGTCAGTTATTGAGTGTACATATGCTTAGATCTACACTTTCTCTGGTTTACATTGCTTATAATTGATTCACATTGTTTTTTTGTCAATGGATTCTACTGCAGGTAAACCACAAGTTTGTATGCTTTGACTTCTTTTCATGTGTCGTGGAACGTGTTATTACATTGAAAATGGGGGATTAAGCGTAAAATGACAACATTTGAATACAAGAGAGTAAAGTTTACAAGATTACACATTCTCTATGTTTGCTAGTCTAGAGAGTCTTGTTGTTTGCAAGTTATTTATACCTCGATATGCTAAATAACAAAGGTTGATCTTTTAATTTGTAAAACATTTTTTTAATCAAGGTTAAATTTATTATTTTGATCAAGATCAAATTTGTAAAATATAATAGTATAACAGACAAAATAGTTTTAAAACTAAATTGATGATTAGGTTTAAATGAAAATATTCATTCCCAAAAAAAAAACACATTGGTTGAGATGCTTAATTGTAGACAAAATAGTTTTAAAACTAAATTGATGATTAGGTTTAAACGAAACCATTCATTCCCAAAAAAAAACACATTGGTTGAGATGCTAAGATGAGTACTAGTAACATATACTTTAACTATATTTTTTAACATACTTTTTATGGCTTAATTGTATTTTTTGTCCTCCTATTTTATTATTTTAGTTGAATTACAAAAATAGTCTATCTATTTTATTTGTATCTAGTTTTGGTCTCTAAAATAGAATCTTGGTCTAAAATTTGATGATATATCATTTTTTTTAATGATGTGTAAAAAAAAGTGATGCAAAAGATTTAATGTGGATTAATTACATTTTATTATTATTTCAAATTTTTTAAACACATTTTTTATTTTTAAAAACATATTTCTTATTTTATTACATTATTTAATTACAAAAACATAAAAATAAAAAACAAAACAAAACACATTCATATTCTAATTCTTAATTTATTTCCATTCTATCGATGCTTGGAATTGCCCTGCAATATGGTGGTGTTCTTGGTGAAGATCAGTTTTATATTCCTGTGAAAGCAAGGAAGAATCAGAATCAGCGTAAGTTTTCTCAGAAAGACAAGAGTGAAGATTATGTTGCAAAGAGTAATTTTGTTGATTCTGAGAATAAGAATTTTAATGAGTCTTCTTGTTGTTCTTCTATTGAGCTTTGTAGTAACATTGAAAGGTTCTTGGAGTCCACAGCACCTTTGGTTCCAGCTAAGTAAAAGAAGAACACCGTCGAATGGATGAAATTAGGGATTAAAATAGGAATTTGTTTTTTTTTTTTAATTAAACAATGTAATAAAATAGAAATATGTTTTATAAATTTGGAATAATAATAAAATATAATTAATTTACATGGAATCTTTCGCAATATCTTTTTTTTTTACACATCTTAAAAAAATAACATTTCATTAAGTTTTGGATTAAGATTCTGTCTGAAGACTAAGATTAGAAACAAATAAAATAAGGGAGTTATTTTCCTAATTCAACTAAAATAGGAGGATTAAAAGTGCTGTAAAGTCTATTTTTATATATTGATTCAAATTCAAATTACTCACTCCAAAAAAAAAGGTGTAACATAAATTTAGTAGGATTTATGCGAATTTTAACTAATAAAATATATATAGACTTTTTTTTTTGTCTTAAGCAACATTTTTTAAGAGAAAGAGATTATGGGAATGAATTTAGAGTTCGTCTAAAAAATAACTAAAATCTTAAAAATAATATTTTTTATAACTGACATGGAAGTATAACATCTTAGAGAAGGATAGGCACGATGGCAAATTAATTGACAATAATTATTATTTTGGACTACCATAATATTTATTATTAGAGATACTTTAATTTTTTTTTATTGCACCCCCAAAATTACTGATTTTGTTTCTCGTTACAGATTTACAATGTATCTGTCATCTCTATTTTTCCCGTTTTATTTTCAATATTTCTGAAAACAATCCGGTTGGTGGAAATCAACTTCCATTTCCCAGGTACTATAACGACTTTCATTTTATTTATATATATATATAAGGGTAAAAAAATATGTGTCTGGATTTGTTATCACATGTGCATCATTTACATTTCGTTGAAGAAAATGTGTTCTCTCATTTGATGGGTATATAATTTTTCGCATAAGAAACATGGAATGAACATCGAATCAAATAATGTAATGTAACAAAAGTCTGCGGTAAAATTAAATGTTGACCAATGATGGTTAATACATAATGTTTAATGTTATAAAAATTAACGAATTCATTAAATAATTGAACTTTTTGAATGATTTTGTATCTAAACTTTCATTTCTAAAAGCTGGCAAACGGTGAGTAAAATATTTGAAAAGATTTCAATATGTGCAATCTAGGGTTAATTCTCACATTTTGGAGGCTAAATATTCATCACAATATGTATAGATTTGTAGTACATAGTGCATTAATAATATCAACATGTATACATCTAATATTTAAAATTTGCCCTTTAACTTGTCGTGTGTCTTTACTTCTCAATTCTAGGAGTCCTATTCATTTTTGGAGAAAATGAAGAATTCCTAGGTAATAAGGCATTTATATTTGAACTTAATCTTTTGGAATGTTCAAAGGATGATCAAGTGTCATTTGAGGGAATTATCCAAGTCCTTTGGGAGTCAAATTCATCCAGAAAAATCTGAAGAGCTCAGAAGAACCAAAACAGGTGCAGACTTTTTCTTGTGAACATGATTTGGAATACCACCAATTGTTTTAACCGAAAAGTAAAGGATTACATGTATGATTAATTGGTTTGCACTCTTTCAATTAAAAACTGTAAAAGTAAGTATCTTTGAACTCAAACTTAATATAGAGAACCCTTTGACTTAAACCAATGTACCTTTCGCCAAGTGAAATTAGACTGTGATCATTTAAGGAATGTCTCGAGTTCAATCTTTGTGGATAGAAGAGACTCTGCGTTAAGTAGAATTTTTTTGCTCCATATGATTCTTTACGATGGTTTTATTGAAACAACAATTTGTAGATTCAAGTGGACGCATGGAATTGTCGAATATAAACGCCGAAACAAGCACAAGCTAATCAAGGAGACATTATTTAAGATTAATAACAAACTTTGCCTGATGCAAAATCTACTCTTTTCACATTACAAATTGCGGTGACATATTGAAACATATGTAAATATCTATCTATCCATCAAGATCAAGGTAAATATAATATGACAAGATTTATTTCTGATTCCCATGCAGATATTGAAAACAACCTCTCAAGAGTCCTAAAGCTAATTAAGACTGAAGACCAAAGCAGAAAAGAAGATAACTCCAACAAAGAGACAGAACTTGTGGGACTAATTGAAGACTTCTACAATCAGTACCAGTCATTGTATGTATTGTACGGTCGTCTTACCGGAGAGTATATGAAAGTAGATTCTCGTAGAATAAAGAAGGTTTCTTCACTCTCTTCCTCTAGTTCAGACTCTGAGTACTTTTCTTCAGATGAAACAGATTTCAACAACTCAAACAAAAACCATTTCTCAAGAATATCACAAAGGGAACGTTATTCTTCATTTGTCAACACTCTTGAAGCTCTCAAGACTCAAAAATCAACAGAACCAAATGAGTTTGAAACACATGAAGTGAAACAGCTAAGATCAAAGAATGCTGAGCTTGAACAAGAAGCTAAATGTCTTCGAAACCATAAATGCAAAATCGAAGAAAAGACGAAACGTTTTAGAAATGAAGCATTGAACCAAAAGAAAGAATACACTGATCAGATTACTGTCATGCAACAAAACTTGGAGTCTATATGCAACAAGAACAGAGAATTGGAGATTCAGTTAGAAAATGAACAAGGAAAAGTTTCACAATACTTGATTCGGATAAAAATTTTGGAGAATTTAGCTGAAACAGTTTCAGCTGAACAAAGTCTTCTAAAAGAGAAACTATGTTTAATTGAAAGGATAAAGGAATTGGAATCTCAATGCAGCAAACAAAATGATTTGGAAGAACAGTTAAGAAATGCAAGGTGTGAGATAACCATTTTGCAGAAACAGAAAAGTGACTTAGAGTTACAAAATGAACGAAGCCAAAAGGAAGATTCAGAAACAATAAAGAAGTTAACAGAAACCATTGATCGAAAAATGGAAGACAATGTCCGTGTATTGCATCAGAGGATCGATGTGGCAGAACAGTTGAACAAGGAAAACAAAGACAGTTTCAAATTGACAAAGCAAAAGTACGAGGAAGAGGTTAAAATGCTTGGCGAAACAATGGTTGATTATGAAGATGAAATTAGGAGGTTTAAAGAAAAGGTGTGGAAATTAGAAGCTGCTGTGAGCAAGGAAGGAGGTGAGAAAATGAATTTGATGAAAACAGTGACACAGTTTGAAAGGAAAATTGGGAAATTGGAAAAGAAAGTGAAAGAGAAGGATGCAGAGTTGGTAAGCCTTGGGGAGAAGAAGAGGGAAGCAATAAGACAGCTTTGTTTTCTGGTTGAGTTTCATCGTGATCGTTGTCTCTATCTAAGGGATTTGATGTTAAAGATGAAGGTAAGGAACATATAATGTAGTTCTCACTGTTGTATTTGCATGCCAAAGAGACACAGAAATATAATCCCGAAGAGCATCACCTTTGATTAGGATTGCTATTTAATTTTTGATTATTTACATAAGATCAGTGATAATAATGTAAATTTATCTTCAATGTTTCTTTGTATGCATTTTTTTTTCCAAAAAATGAAAAACAATATTATAGCATTTTACAATTTAATAAAGTTAGAAAAATATTTTCACACGCCAAATCTTAGCTTCAGACAGTAGCTTCAAGGTTGCTAATTCTTCAGTCAGATATTCTCACTTCAACTCCAAGAACGTCCTTTACCATCTCGTATGTCACGAAGGCAATGGCTATGGAAGGGACAACCTGATACCAATAGAGCAAGAATGCAATTGAAATATGGATCTAACATATAAACAACTTATTACTATTTGATCCTATAAATTGAATTTTCTCTTCAATTACAAAGAACCGTTGTCAATCAACCCCAAATGAATTTGTTGCTGTTAAGAATGTAATTAAAAAGTTGTACTCCCTAAGTATTTGTTCCCTTACAGTTTCTTATTCAATTGTGTATCAGTGTATCCAAAATTCTAAGTGGATGTTTCGATTGGCAGTGAATTTGACGGACTCATAGAGAGCCACAACGATTTTGACGAAAGTTGCATTTTGGAGTTTCAACAAAATCATGGTGTCAAACTCACTATCAATCCAAACATACATTTAGTTCCTTTGAGACAATATAAAATTATCCAACTGAAATATTTAATCCTACTCACCCAGATAAATGATTTAAATCCTAAAGCAGTAGAACCTGACAAGTAATTAACTTGTGCAAATGGGCTAGCAGATCAACTAACCTTCACAGAATTGGGGACTAAGCCTTTGTATAAAGCTCCAAATCCTTCATACTTTACTGTTTTCCTAAATGCATCAACCATGCCAGTATACTCGGCATTTCCCTTCCCATCACCAGCGACAACCGAAGCAGCACCTTTCCATCCCACCATCTGCATTCTTCTGCGAATGACATCAAGAGGGTATGCCACTGTCTGGCCAATAGTTCCAGCAGCAGCCCCACATGCAAGCCTTGTGGTCACACTTAACTCTGAGTCTTTAGCTATTCCAAGTGGTTTTGTTTTAATCAACCAGTCTTTTAGAGATTCATATACAGAAAAATTTAGACCGACGTATGGTATCTGCACACAACATAGTAACATAAATAGGAAATTAAAAGCTTTGTTTTGAAACTCAGGGCTCATTGCATAATCTCGTCTAGTATCAAAGGTTAATATATACTTGTCTTTCTATTTCAAGAATCAATAGTTGTTTACTTACAACTCCTATGACTGAAGGTAACCATCCTTTATACAATGCTCTAGCGCCTTCTTCCCGGAAGACTGTTGAAAGAGCATTAAAAATTCCTCTGTATTGACGAGGCGATGCTTCTGTCTGCATATTCATTGAAAATGAATTGAGCTTAATAGCCAACTAAGCTAACAAATCAATAATCAAAATTCAGAAAGAATTTTGTTAAACAATACCTGTACAGTTAGGCGTCCTCGCACCAGGTCCATAGGGTAAGTTGCAGACATTGCAATTATTCCTGCACATGCCCCAGCTCCAAGACGCAGAAGTGGCGTGAGTTGAGCTTCTTCTGCAAAAATTAAAAGTGTAGGCAGGGGAATAGACATCAACCATAGAAGCAAATTCTAATATGAATAGATAAGTTAAAAAGTATTCAGATAAGAAATTGATTGAAAAAATTTAAATGTGCCTTCACATACTATCATCAAATCGACAGAATAAAATAAACAGATCACCGAGCCATGAACAAGAAAATGTTCTATCTGGTGTATTAGAATTGGAACATCTAAATCTAAATTTTTAATAAAGTATATGCAAAATAGATTATAGATTACTTTATACCATTTCCAGTTTGCAACCGGTAGAGATTTAAAATACCCCTGCATTAGTATGAAACAGTGATAAGAAAATTATTGAATTAACAAATTTACCACAGAAAATGAATGTGAAGAAGCATACTTAGATGCTTGCTCATAGCTAAAGAACTTCACTGCTGAATTAGGGATAATACGTGCACAATTGGTTCCATTTCCTTTAAACATTCCCCTAAAACCCTCAGTTTTCCATATATATTTTAAGCCTTGAACTGTTCCATTATATTTTACATTGTGACGATTTTGAACCTGCATTTTCAAAATGAAAATTAAAAGTTTTTTATATAGCATCATCTGTCTATACATCAATAAACATTTGACAAAATAATTCTTGATGCATTTCTATATATGTATACAGACATAATTAAAAAAAATTACAATAAACTTAAACAAAAAGTACCTGCAGCAGAATCTTTAATCTTTCTAGAGGAGCCACTGCTGTTCGTGACCTGTACAATTAAGTAGATATAATGCTTGTCATAATGCAAGATCAAAAACCATTCATTTGTTTGTTAACCTAAATAACTTACTTACGTGATATTTAGGTTTAACTAAAAAAAAAAGTAACCAACAAAATTGGAAAGAAAATTGAAAAAAGAAAAGTAATACTACATAGGCTATATAGCAAAAGAGTAGGTTGAAAATTTGAATAAAAAAAAATACAATGAAACTTACACTCCACCGGCGACACCACCGGCTACAAGAGACTTGCAGAAACTGAGAAACGCATGAGAAGGAGGTTTCGCACCTTCATTTTCAGACGCCATTAATTAATTAAGCTGGAATCGAACAACTTCAAAGAGTTTGCAAAAAGTAAACGATGTGATCTAATAACAAAATTTGATTATTTTCCTTTCAAATCAAACATCAACTATTATATATATACGTGCAATCTGTGACTGTAATTTCTTCTTTGATTTTTCTGTAAATTTTCTCCTTTTTTTTTTTATAATTATTTTTATCGTTTTTTTTTTTTTGGTTGGCAGAGTTGTGAAGCAAAGAACAACCTAATATTTGTATTGGACCGTGGCGCGCGTTTTCAATTAAAAATGATCGCTTAATAATTCGCAATTGTAGAAATCCAAAAATTAACGATTAAAAAAGAAAGGAGATAGTGTTAATTAAAACTGGTCAATGTTCTTACTTTTATTGGACGCGATTTGGATAAGTTCATAAAAAAGAAGACGTGATTTGGATAAGTAGAAAAACAGTATCAGTATATTTTTTTTATAGGGCCAGGGCAGCAGCCAGCGGGCTACTAGAATCCCTCAAGTGGGAATATTTTTTTTGTATATTAAAAAAAAATGTAAGAATCAAGTTTATGATTAGGTTTTGTCAACAAAAAATATGGTTCAATGATTTATTATTCTTCACTGTAGCTGAATAGAAAGAAGACTTTGCAACGGTTTTTTGGAGCATCTAGAATAGAAAGAAGACTGAAAATCATAGCATTACAACATAGTGAAATTAATTTGAAGTCTCATTCACATAAGGACTAATTGTAACATATAATGAGATAAACAATTTATTCAATCAATCAAGTGTTAATCTCAACTTCCCTTGCAAGGCCTAGACCCAATCGAATCCTCTCGACTCACCCCGCAAGGCATTCAAATGGCTTATATAATGTTATTTAAAAGTAAAGTTGATATCAATTTTAAACGTCTTAAAACAGTAGGGGAATCAAATCCTTATCCTAATCCAATGACTCTCATTTGTTCATACTTTTCCAAAAAATACATAGTTAAAAAGCAATAATATAAGAAGTTAATTAGAGTGAATCTTGTACGGTCACAAGATAAAATGTAAAGTGTTTAGACACATAAAAGAAGAGATAATTTTTTTAATAATAACTAAAAAAATTATTTTTTGTTGATGTTAAAAAAAAGTCTCTTATATATGTCTAAACACTATACATTTGATCTTGTGATCATATAAATAAGTATGAAACATAAATAATGCAACATATTCAAGCGATGTCTCCATGTATTTTTTTACTCTCACCGATTTCGATTATAAAAAAAAATCATATTTAGTAGTCTAAACTCTAAAAAATAAGCAAATATTTTGAATGTCTTTTTTTCACATTTCATTTACATGTATGCATGTCTCTCTATTGGTTTCAAAATTACATTACTTATTATGTCTATTTTGTTGTCTTCTCTATGTAAGTTGTATACTTGGAGGAATTAAAAAAAAAAGGAAATCATTTTATAATTCATGGGAGTGAGTAAACACAGATAATGATAAAATAGTTATAAAAAAATGTTAGAATTTTGTTCATAGAATAATAAATAAAAATCGTAGTTTTTTTTTCTTTCATTCAAACTCTCTTTTTATTAGTATTGCAAAATAATTAAACAGTCTATTAAAATTCTATTCAGTAGAAGAATTTTAAACTTGAACACAAACCGATAAAGAGTATGAACAAAAAGTTCTAACTATAGGTGTTTTTTAAAAAAATACTATGTGTTAACTTCATAACAATTGATAACTTAATTATCCAGTCTTAGAATGTCCATGTTGTTAATTAATTAAAGTTGATTAAATTATTATTGTACGTTACTCAACCTTGTTTGCATGGCAAGTAACTATCAATTGGCATGTGGTATATGTGAATTGGCGTGTGTGTGCAAATTTTCTGTTTTAAATATATCTAGCTCTCGTGCTCTCATGGTTCACAATGCTATTTTTATTTTTTTTGTTTAATTAGTGTTTCATCTTTCCATAGTTGATACGTAGGGGTGGGAATTGAGGTTGCTTATAATTTGGAACAAAAAAAGAGTCTATTTTGGACAAATTTCGTTGTAATTATGGATATATTATTAAATAATTTGAACGGTGTGGATGCATTTGCATACGTCATAATTAATATTATAGTGTATCATTAACACTTTTATTTGTGTAGTTCATGGGTTCACCCCTTTGTGTGTAATTTGGTCCAAAATCTCATAGACCCTGTTTTGATGTGGTTAAACAATTGCCTCCTGAGTTTTGAGAAAAACAAAGTTGACCCAATTTTTGAACTCAGTAAAGTAGTACAAAAATAGAAGATTAATTACTATTTGGATAAATAATGGATGTTAAATGCAATAGACTTCACTAATGAACAATGGAAAATGTAAGTGTCTAATTTCATATGATTGCTCTATTTGATAAACAATTGTTGTGTTACTACTCAATCCCTAAAACTGATTAATTTTGTCTATAAATATATGAATAATGGATTTAGAAATGGTGCTTGCAGTGTGTATTGAAATGGGTGCTGGAACAAATGAATAAGGCATTGGATGGGGAGGATTTTTTTGAGAGGGAGAAAGGGGAAATTATCCCAAAATTGATTGTTTAAATTTAGTATCGATAGCACTTGATAAGATGTGATGGATGATCAAATCTGACGGTGGAAATAATTAGTCATCACCCATCATGGACCAATACATCCATTGGTGGATACTATAAGGACTCAAAATAGACTAGGCTGGAACTATTATTCCTGGAGGCTTTCACCAAAGGAGAGTCTTATTTTAATTTTTTAAATGTATGAAGTTCGACTAATATAATCTTAAATGTATTAAAATTAAATATATTATAAAATATTCTTTTTGGGTAGTAATTTTATAGACTTTTAATTAATAAAATACACATTTAAAAATTAAATAAATTATTAAAAGACATATTTAAAGACTAAAATATCTAACAAAATATATATTTAACTATATTTTTATATAAAAACTGTTTAAGAATTAACTTAACATAAGACCATATAATAATTAACTAACTTAAAAGAATCTATAAAATTTGGGAGAACTGTGACACCTATCGGTCCCCTTTACTCTACCACTAGGTTTGAGTCTCATTTTTGGTTAAGATAAGCTTTCATTTTTTTTAAGTTTCAGATAATATTTTTGAAAGTTAGATAAGATCTCAAAGTTTGTTTAAAAGTTTACTTTATTTGATCTCAAATATAAAAGAAAATAGATCAACAAAAATGAATATATTTGATTCAAATACATCAAATGTTATTGACCCTGATTTTTCTATTATATTCAATACCACATGGAATATTTTACTAAATAAATTAATAAGTTAGTAGATCAACAAGATTAAATTTTATTTGAAGATCTAAAATTATTATAAGCATGTAATATATATATATATATAAATCATTTATCATAATCAATACATATAACTGAAATTGATTTTACAAAATCGGTTACAAAATTATTTATATCCATATCCAATTTTATAATCGATTTTGAATTTTAAAACCGATTTTGGCCATAAAATTCAGTTTTCAAAAACAATTTTTAAGTTTTAAAAAATTAGTAAATGCTGAAACAGATATTCAAAATAAATAAAAGTAAGAAACCGTGACTAATTTATCTTTTTCGATCTAAGTAAAGAATTGTGCGATAGAAACATATGATTATGTCATGTCAGGATTTTTTTGAAACATTGTTGTCGGTTGGTTGGAGAATGAGGTTTGTTTCGGATCTGATTGATGTCTTTGATTTATAGAACCATGTCCATAACATAATCGTGAAACTGTATGGTAAAGTATTTTGGGATTCTAAACTGTTGGTGAAGGAAATAATGCAGTTAGATCAAATAATTTATTTATGTTCAATCAAAATTTTAGGGGATATATAATTATATGTACTAACTAGTCATAAGTTCACAACTAGGATCATCACTTTCTTGTTTTATCTATTTCATTGTATACATGTTTCACCATCTACAATTTTGATTTTTTTTTTCCGTTGAAATCATTATCAATGTCATCAACACTATATGATATTACAGAAATAAACGAGATTTAATGGAATCAATATTAATTGGGGTATGCTGTTAATGTAGTGTATTCTAACAAGTGATTGTTGATAGCATTACTCATTATAGCCATCTTTGTGAGATATTTCAAAGTCATTATCAATCTTCGTGCTAACTCGGTTAAACTTTCTAAAACCAAATGTTACAAACAAATTTGCTTAAAGTATTTGTATAGTATAATTAGTCATTGCCGATGTTTACTTGAATTGGAATTAAAATATTATGTCCCAAATATATTATTATTAGGCTCAAGTTCCATTATATATTTTATACGATGACTCACTAATTTTTAAAATGACGTAGATTTATTTATTATAATGAGTCATTAATTAGTTTGTTATATTATCTATATTATAAATTCAAATTATTTACATCAAATATCTCTCTACGCTCTTTTAACTTATTTATCTCTCTTATCAAATCTTTAAAAAGTATTAAAAATAAAAAATAAAAGAGAAAAATAATTCATGAGAAATAGAGATATTAAGAGAGTATACTGATATTATAAGATAGTTCATTCGTCTTAAAATAAATGTCACTTTAAAAAAAATTATTTCAAAATAAATACTATTTTTAATTTTTAATGCAATTTTAATTATTTTTTAATGTTATACTTCAATAATTATTATATACAGTAAAAAGTAAAAGTAAAAGTGAAAGGAAAGAAAAAAAAATAAAAAATAACACATATTTATTGAATTTCATTCGTACCCCTACATAAATAGATATTTATTGGTTGAAAAATATGGCTAACATTATTATGTTATCATTATAATTTAAAATAAAAGAACTTTAAGACTTTGTTTTAAAAAATGTTTCCAACTCACTGAAGAGAACCACTTTTTGACATATAGATCCACACAAACTTTTCTTTTCTTCACTATTTATTAGAGAATCAAACGGAAGAAATACAGTTTTTGATAGATTTTCACTCTCTTGTATTTCTTTCCTTCAATTGTCAATTATTTCAAACAATGCATAAACAATTTTTCATAAAAAGTGAACGTGACGGTTTTCAATTACCAAAAATACTAACCAATGGGACACATAGCCTACCTTAACAGTTGTGATTACTTTCGTTGCAAGGTTTCAGGACACATGGGTCCACTCATGCTTTTTACTTAGGCTCAATCTATTGCTTTGATATACCACATATTCTGGAGTAATAATAGAAACAAGAAGAGGACAATAATTTGTGTGGTTCAATCAATGTACTCCTTTGGTTTTATAATTTATTTCATTCAAAAAAATTTGCATATATATTAAAAAAAATATAAATATAAAAAAATTATTTAATTAAATTTTTTATTAGTATTAATGTAAAATATAATAATATTTTAAAAGTTATATATATGATAATATTGAAGGATAATATTTTTTATTAAAATAACACTCATTATTATAGAGAAAATAATTTATATACGGATTTTAGAGAGGTTATGTAAAAAAAGAATTATAGAGTATTCACAGGAAAATTTTACCTTTTAGTGGTAGTAGTTAATAGAATAAAAAATATCGTTTAGCCTTTTTTTATTGTATCAAATTGATAATTGTATTTTAAAAATAAAAAATTATAAGCTTTTAACTTTTGTTTGTTTGAGGGAAAGCTTTTTCTTTTTATATAATATTGAGTTTAGACAAGTTGATTATTAAGATTAATTAAGTTAAGGTAAATTTCAAAGTTTAAGTAGCGGTCGTAGATAAGAGAAAAAATCTTCATGCTTCTAATTTTTTAATAGGTAACTAATTAAATTTTCAAGTAATTTGCAAATTGCATCATATGTCACAAAATAGTTTTCGTTACGGAAGTCTTAACAATCGCGATTAATAAGTCAAGTCTAATCCAAGGCTTTCTAGAATTTATGAACTTTAGAGGAACTATGAAGAGGCAAGGGGAGCTCACTTTCACTACAGTCGTAGATCCATGATTTAATTAATTATAAAAAGCAGCTTCTAGAATTTAGATAAGTCAACTATTCAACTAATTGAATATTAGTTGAATACATCTAACGACTCGGTTATTAAAAGATTTGTTGTCCAATCTCTAATTCAATCATTAATTTCGTTACGAACTTGAAATCGATTACTAATACTATAAAAATAACACATTGAATCCGGGTCTCTTGAGCAGATAATTATCTAAAAAATTCTACGAAGTATTGATTGATGAACCACTTGCCTAGCTAGGAGATATTTACATCTTCCTTAAGATTAATCGTTGTTGTTAATAAATAGTTAGTTTATTAATATACTAATTTATTATATTTTATCAATGTAAAATGAACAGTAAAAAGTTTTTTTTTCTTCTAGTTATCAAACTTTTAAGCTTATCATTTCTATGAGATGAATCTTCTCTTTGATCCTATGATTTGAAAACAATATTAAAGTGATTATGCTTCAACTCGAAAAAGTTTATCAGAGTAACACACACTCATTATTTGGATCAACCTACATCCTTTATCATGAAGGCACAAAGTTGTTCCCTTGTCACCTTCAACAACATCACATATACATACTCGTGGTTGTATGAAAATGAATTCAAGAAGAGATTTTTATCAACAAGAAATTGAAGTGTGCAATATTTTTTACTCTGTCTTGCGATTCAAGAACCAATCGCATTGATTTCACTTCTTCACTCCAAATTTGGTCTGTGTTTCTTACTTTAAGTTTGTTTTGGTAGCCAACATGTCCTCGTAATCATGTAATAGTTGAAAATCTTAAAAAGTAATCTACTTAAAATACAAATCACAGTCACCATCTGTAGGCGTAACATTTATTTAGGATAGTTCAAAGTTTAAACTTTCTATATTTAACTCTTAAACAAAATTAAAATTTGTATTGAATATAAATCGTTTAATCTCAATCCACGGTTAACGAGCAATTACTGCATGACCGTAGAAATTTGCTAACTACAACAAATCTCAATTCAATCATATTTATTTCTTTTAATTTTATAATTTTTTTTTATTAGATTGAAGTTTATATCACGTAAAATATGTAAAATTTTAAACAAATATTAAACCATTTGATATATTATTAAAACTCATGATAATTAATTATAATTAATTATATTTAATAAAAATGTATAAAATATTAATTTTAATATATTTTATTAATATATAAATACATAATGTTTATTATGTAAATTTTCTATCCAACAAAATTTAAAAAAAATATATAACTAAAAAGAAACAGTGAGAATTGATATAGATTAAAGGAAATTTGAATTGAAAAGTGGAATATTAAATAAAGTTAAAAGGAAGCAGCACATCAGTTGTACAAATATTTCATCTAGAAGGTAAATATATTTGCTATAAAAAAATATATATATAGTTTGACTGACCGACGAAGGAGAGCTATATATACACACACATAAGTTTCCGCTGCATCATTATTCAACAAAATTTTGGTGTTTGTTTCAATAACCACCATAGCATAGCAGGTAGTTAAATATGGAAGAACGTTCCCAAAGTAAAGTGAAGATCTCCCCAAACACAAACATAACTTCTGAAGGTTTTTAATCTTACCCCATCCCATCATTTTCTTTATTTCTTGTCTTTTCTAATTTTTCTCTTTTAATTATCAATTCTTGGCTTTTAGTTTCTAATTTATTCGGGTACCAATTAAGGGGGTATATAAGTGCGTGTATGATTACTGAATTAATATATATAACTCATGTAGTATTTGATATTTGTTTTTTACTATTTTGTAATAAAATATAAATAAAATTGTTAACTGAAAAGTGGTCTTGAAAAGTTAGCTTTAAAATTATATTTTCAATTATATTTATTTTTTAATATTTTATAAATGTTAATGGGTGCAGAAGTGAGCAGCATTGAGTGGGAATTCATAGAGATGAGCGAGCAAGAGGAGGATCTCATTCGAAGGATGTACGGCTTAGTTGGAGATAGGTAATTAAGCATAAATAATTACAAAATTCTTAAAGTCAATTGATTTACTTTATTAAGGTTATAAGTCTAATTGCTAACCACTTTTACAATAATATTTTACTATACTAATTACAAAATTAGCGAAACTAAAAATATGCATATGGAACTTTTTTTTTGTTGAAAGAATTTATTTATATAAAGTACACATTGCAACAGGTGGAATTTGATAGCAGGTCGTATTCCAGGTCGTAAAGCAGAAGAAATAGAGAGATTCTGGATTATGAGACACGCTGACGCGTTTTCTGCCAAAAGAAGTGAACAAAACCAAATTAAAGGCTCATGATTTTGTTTCTTTGTGATGATTTTTTCACTCAATGTGCCACTTCTATCTCTCACACTAGCTATATAAAATTAAAAAGAGTTTGTGTTTTACTAGCTAGTTTTTGTTTTATTTTTTAGCCAAAAAAACAATAGATTAATCGTAAGATAATAGTCTAGTTTTTAATCTTTGTAACCCTTTGTAATCTTGTTATTTAAATGGAAACCGTATCTCCTTTTGTAATTCTTCTTTTTCTCTTCTTCGATTCATTTTGTTAACATTAATATTTTTAATTTAGTTTAATTCTATGTCATGCACATGCTGAAGGAATGATTTCAGAATGTGCATACAAATAATAGGAAAAAGTGCAGAAGGGTACATCAATTTGACTCTACTCCCTGCCGTATTCTATAGATATCACTAATCCTAAATAACATATAAATAAATTAGGTGGGAATTAAAAGATGTATGTAACTATCTAGCTACCTCGCAAGGTGGAGCGTGACAGTGAAAGATCCAAAAGAAAATGTATAATCACAAAATATATAAATTCATGACAAAAACCCAAATATCTAAATTCCTACAAAGATTTGTCCGCTTTGTCAAGTGTTGTATGGTGGACAATTTATTTTCACAGTTCAATATTTGTAAGATTCACGACTTTGTATGACACAAAATGTTGGTCGGTATAAAACTAACACAAGATTAAAATAAGCATATGAAAGATGAAAATATTATGTTGGATGTGTTAGCAACCACAATATTACACAAAGTTATGTGAATAATATATTATTTTATTACTAAAATGGCTTCAAGTATTGTAACATTTTTAAATTAGAATAAATATTGTATTGGAATGATAAATTAATTCTA
This sequence comes from Cicer cuneatum, assembly GCA_037974295.1. Classification (NCBI taxonomy): domain Eukaryota; kingdom Viridiplantae; phylum Streptophyta; class Magnoliopsida; order Fabales; family Fabaceae; genus Cicer; species Cicer cuneatum. Next base: position 1,831,043 of record JBBPBO010000002.1, on the reverse strand, counting down.
TCTCCTAAAAAATTATTTTAAAAATTAATACAAATTAGTTTGTTATTTTGGGAAAATAAATACAAATTATTAACAACAAAAATTTATTATTACTATTCTTTTAGTGAGTTCTATATTTAAATAAGGTGATAATAATGAGTCACTTAAATCTGATTAAGTTCAATTCGACTAAATTTATTTATTTTAATGGATTGTGAACCCTACTTATTCTTATCACATCATTGAGAAACAAGTTGAATGTATTATATATAAAAAGCCAAAATTCGGAAAACAAGGATAAGAACATGAAAGGAATGTCAAACAGGATATAAATTTGCATTAATCCTCATTCATTTGATTAAAGATAACATTGAGATGTCTTTATTCTGCATTGTCATCTTTTAGGTTGCCACATGTCACCCTATCTAATTAACTATTATTATATACAAAGGATGCCCAATTCCATTCGAAATCCTGTGATCTATATTTAGCATGAAACAAAGCTTATAGTATAGTACAATACAATTAATCAAATTTTTATTCATCTGAATTATAAATAGAATATTAATTGAACAATTTCAGTGTGATTTCGTCTATAATTAGAATCATATTTTGTATGCAGGGGATTCTGATGTTACCGCTAAAATCAAGTGCCAAAATATGGATACCCCACACAAGAAAGTCAATGGTTTCCACATTTTTCCATATTTATCATTTGGTTATAGTTAATAAATCGTGTGTGAAAAATTAGTTCGGTTCGTAACTTATTCAATTCAATTAATTCGGTTAATTTTGGTTGTACGGTTTGGATCTACATTTATTTTGAACAATCCTAAAAAACTTCTATTTTATGCCCTATGTAAAGACCTTTGATATCTAAACTCCTTCCTTCAATTCTAATAAGCATGTTCAATACAAAATAGAGAAAGAGAAAGGTGAATCAATCAATATATATTACTGAGGGATTGGTTGTTCACTCTCCCTCAAATGCTTCTTGCTTGGACCACCAAAACTCTCACATTTTTTGTGTCGCAAGAGATCCTTGAAGAGAGTAAATAAATTGTACCTTTTACTCCCTCTATGTCTCAACTTCTCATTCATATATTTCCACAACTCCTTAATTATGGGTCCATTAACATTGCATTATTGCTTGCTAGCTGGTAGCATTCATCGTTGGAGATCTTTTGAAGTTGCTTGCATCAATGAGAAACTACTCTAGTGTTCTTGGAAAGAGTGGATGTTATTTCGAGTTTTGAAAAAAATAGTTCAAAAGCAATTTATGTCACCGAAAATATTACTGGATTGAGTCGCGGACTATGTGCAAGGCAGACTATCAACCACGAAGTCCCCAAGATAAAACAGATCAAATACTCTGAATCGGTCGAAAATGAGCATAATGGAGAGCTTTCACCACCAAAGCCCACGTTTGGCCAAGCCGAACGGCGGCGCGTGGTGATTTATTTTGTATGTGTTCTCGTCTCTTCACAAAATTTGGGGTATCCCTTAAGACACACCCCAAGTACCATACCTCCACTTTATAAACACTACTTGAATATGTAATCTCTCTTATGTGAGACTTCTATGTTTTAATTTTTGGTCTTCATTTCCAACATTGGATAATGCTTGGTATACCTAATATATTTAAAAAGAGCAATATATGTTATATAGGTTGTTATTATTGAGTTCGGTTAGTTATATGTCCATTTTTCTTAATTTTCTTTGTCCTTGTTATTCAATACCAAATGTTTTAATTGGTTGTTGGGTGGCGTCATTTCTTAAATAAAATCACCAATTTTATTAATATTATTATTAAAGAAAGAAAAAATATGTGTTTTATTGAGCTTGATCCATGCAAAGAAGAAAATAAAAATAAGATAGGGGATTTGAAATTCCTATTTTAGAGAAAAGGGAGAACAATGTTATGCTTGAAGAAGAAAGAAAAGACAGTTGTGACGGCAACATTAACAAAAGGGAAAGAGAAGGAAAAAAACTTGTTTTCGGTAGTAATAGATTCATAGAAAATTTGTTCAATTTGATCTACAATTTTAGTATATTATTTCTTGAGTTTGTTTTTGTATACAATGTTAATAGTTTTACTTTATATGATAATTACACTCGGATACTCATTTTAGTGAATGTTATTTGTTATTTATTTGGTTTCCATTATTTAGTGATAGTTATTGTTGATGTTGTATTCTATTTGTTTGGTTTCCACTTTTTGGTGATATCTATTATTGATTGACATTCTCTAGTATTACTAGAAAGACTCTATTAATTAATATAGTAGAAGTTTCTACTGAAACAGAACTTGTGATTTTTATTCTCTCAATTTAAAAAAAAAATGTATACGTTAAAAATTATGTTTATCTCATATTTAATTTTTTGTCGATTATTATTATTTTGTGAAATTATATTTTCTATATCACTATTTATTTGAGGAAAAATATCTCGTATTTTTTTCCCAACATTGATCGATCAAAGTTTGGCTACTTGGTCACTTAAAAAGCATGTGCCCTTGGGCATTGACGTTCAAGGGTTATGTTCGGTACAAATCTATTAGACTCGTGGATAGTTTCGCAAGGCACGACAACCGAGTTATACATTTTAAGAAAATAGGTACACTTCCGGTGTGCCGACCAACTAATCTTACAAAAGCAAGCCTCGCATGCCCACAATACTAAGCAAAAGAAGGTCGATTGGTCGGACAAGAATGAATACCTATGCAAGACACAACATGCTTTCCATATGTGTACTATCATAATCATTGATGAGTATTAGCAATAATCGGTAGTGCCACACACCCCCAAAATAGGGTTGGACTTGTACATAAATGGGTCAGCTAAAAGACATTGAGAGAAAAAATTCAGTTTTTTTGGAGAATAGCGTAGTTTTTAAGTGACATATATTTTTATTAAAAAAATAGTACATTATGTTTGAAAAAGATCTGTACTTTAAAAATGTATTTATAACAAATAATAGCTAAGTCAAACATAAATCTAATATCTTTAAAATATCTCAGAATAAAACCTAACTTATTTTCATCTGAGTCACCATCACAATTTTTCTTAAATAGTAATTCTTTAAAAAATGTATGCAGTTTATTAATTTATTGAATTGTCTATACTACTTTATTAAAAACTTAGTAAAAACTTCATAAATTTTAATAAAACTAAATTGTTGAACGATATATAACCTTGATGCTAATTATCTTCTATGTGATTATCCTTGAAGTTTTTAATAAGACAAGTTAGTCTTTCACTTGTTATAAAAAAAAAAAGTTAATTGTTTAATTTTTTTTTAACAACGTAGTTATTTAAGTCTATATCTAACAAGTTAGTTCTCAAGTCCTTAAACACTATTTGATTAACATTTTCAGTGCATTTTATTACAAAAAAGTTTATGTCCAATCTCAATCATCTACTACAAATAGAACTTTGTTATCTTCAAAGAGTGTTGAAACATCTAAACTACCAACAAGGTTAAAACATGTTTATTTTTGAAGTTATTGAAGGTGCAAACACGAGAAGGGGGGGTTGAATTGTGTTTGACTTAACTTGAATACTTTTCTTGTTTTAATACTTTTAAAACAAAACTTAATGTATAATTAAAACTGAGTTAGCAGCGGATAAAAATAAAAATAAAAACTCACAAATTTTATACTGGTTCACCGTTAACGAGGCTACGTCCAGTCCCTTCGCCTTGAAGGATTTCACTAATTCAATCTTGAATTACAACCTTGCTACTGACCCTCCAAGTCAGTCTTCTCAATAGTCTAACAATCCTAGACTTCTTGAGGAAAACAACCTTGTCTTCAGCCAATCTGACAACCCCAGATTGTAGAAGAATTCACAACACTATGAATCTAATTGCTAAGTACCTTGCTACCCTTTCTGAATCCCTCAGTTTGTAGACTCTACTTCAACAACTTAGATTTGCCACAGTGGAAAGAAAATAACACGAGTACTTGCTTCTTGAAAGCTAAAACTCACAATTGACTTCTATGAAAATTTGGGTGTTTGTTGCTTTGGAAGTGTATGACTATTTTGTGATTTTTCGATTCTTTATTCTTCAGCATTAAGTCTCTATTTATAGTTGAACTTTAGAACTTCACTGATGCTTTACTTCTGCAGTATATTTAGATTAATCTGTTTTGAGAATATTCTGGAGTAGTTTGCTCAGATTCTGTTTTGAGCCTTTTTCTCCAATTCTGTTTTGAACATTTTTCATTCTTCTTCTTTAATCCTTATGATCAAATCTGCACCATTGGATCTTAATGTGATAGTCCACATCTGGACCAGCCTATTTGATATTCTGTGATCCTCTAATTTCGGCCATTCCTGGACTGCACAGTTTGTCCCTCTGATTTCGGCCACCACTGGGCCATGGTCTGATTTTCTGATCTGGACCATCACTGGACCAAATAATTATTTCTGAACCATTGATCTGGAAATTTTTACTCTGATCTGGACAGATTCTGGACTTTGGTCTGGAACAAACTGAAATTAACTTGAACAAAAAATATTTCAGTCTGGACATTTTATCTTTAATTTTGGACCAGGTCTGGATTGATTATGGAACTCATTTCTTTTGGTCTGGACTTAGTTCCATGCCCTGAATCATGTTATCTCATGATCTGGGCCAAATCTGAAATGATCCTCTTGTTCTTGACTCATAAACATACCTTCTGGTCAAGTCTGGAACAAGTCTGGACTGTGTAATTTTTCACTGCCAGGCCATCTTCTGGTCAGAATAACTTATGGAATAAAATTGATATTTGATTCCTGTTTGTCTGGAACAACTCTACTTCTGGCAGGCTTTCCAATGGTATGATCCATGTTTCATTATGATTTTTCTTCCTTCTGTTCTGGGCCACCAAACATATCCTCTGGTGATTTTTTGACATCCTGGAACATCTTCTGGAAATTCCAGAATTCATTTTCCTTTGATCTCTGCTTCTGTTTCCTTCAGTTTCTGGGGCATTTAACTTAATAATTCAAAGTACAAAATAAGTTTACATAGAGTACATTTGTAAGCATCAAAATCCTAAGTACTTAGAACCAACTTGGTTCCAACAGTTATAATATACGATTTGTTGTTGTGAACAAATGGACGCTATCACATTATATCTTCGTGTCCGTTCGATCAAGATCAGACGGTCTATATTAAAGTTTAATATTTTATAAATAATAAATTAAAAAATAAATATAAAATCATATTTTATAAATTATTTAATCAAAATTAGACTGTCACTGAGGTTCTAACTGTGTGATTGTATGAAATCACCACAACTAATCCATTTTTCCAAAAAAGACCTAGCCAGACACATCTTGAGTGTTTGGACTCCAGTCACGTGGTCGGTTTTCCCAGTTACCCGTTGTTGCTTCAATTTCTCCATCCACTACTTTGTCCCCAAATACCACTCTTCTCTTTTAATTTGTACCTCTATATGCACATTATAATCACCACACCACACCCTCTAATTAATTCCATTTCCAAATTAAAAATCACACCATGGCTAGAAACATTGCTTCCCCTAGTCTCATTATCGCATTCTTCCTTTCAATTTTATGTACCCTCTCAACATCTACCCGCACCCCCTTCGATCCATCCGAAATTAATAATAATATCAACGACATTGACCAAACCAACCATCCTTCCTCATTTCCTACCTCCGTAAAGAATCCTCTTGACGACAACGCTATTTTCCTCCCAACCGATAATCTACCCGAACCTGAAACTCTAATCCAATACGAACCTCAAGATACCACCGCTGAAAACTCTAAAACAAAAACTGAATCATTGGAAACATCAAAACCTCTTCCTTTCACAGTTTTCCGTTTTGATCCAATAGACCGTTCACGTATCATTCCAAGACGTCCTTCACCGTTATATCACCGCCGCCCCGTCCACCACCGCTGCCACCATACTCAAAATTACAAGCCGTGGAACAACCGCCACCTACCTCGCCGAACCAACGATGTAGTCATAACAAACATCGATGACGACATTAAGGACTTTGATCGTGTGGCGCGTGGTGGAGCGCGTGAGATTCCGGATGATTGGATGAGATTTGGGGAAATTAATGAACCGATGTTCACGCGCGAACGTAGTAAGGTCATGGAGGAGAAGAGTGAGTTGTTGAGGAAGATTTACAACCAACGTCGCCAAGAGCAAGCTGAGCGTCAAATTAAGGACAATGGGTCAACGTTGGTCAAAAGGATTCGCAAATTTTTGAATGGCCTCTAGAAAATTTCATGCGATATACAGAAATCTAAAATTACATACTATATAGTGTTAGACGATATTGAAGCACTTTTGATTTCATTTTTTTTTTCTTGTGTGTTTTAATCACGTATGTTATGCAATGGAGTAGTAGGTGGTATAAATTTGTGTATTATCTCCATGTAGAAATTAAACATTTATGTATGTCTTTTTTTAACGCCTTGCAGATTGAGGGTTGGATAAGCATACTAATTAAACTAGATTTTTCTTTCTGTCTACATACATTGATTTACACTGCTTCACGGATGATTTCTTTTTAAGAGGCTAAATGCGAAAACACACACTAAAAGGGGAGAATAGGGAGTATCATGATTTTAAATATCTTTGAACTATATTTACAGGAAGTATAATTTTAAGTTTTGTTGTATTTAAGTTGAGTTAGAAAAATACGAGCCATTTATTTTAAACAATGTGAACATCTATAACAAATATGTCATATTATATATTTATAATTAAATTGAATTTTTGTTAGACCTTTTATTGGATCAAAATTTTGAGGTCAAAAATCCTAAATTGGGCCAATATTGTTTCCTAGAATGCTATATTTTCTCATTTTACCATTATTATCATCTAAGGAAGAAAGAAAACGAGAAGTGGTGTATTAGAGAAAAAGGCGAGTGCTGGTAGAAACCCAATTTAGACATTCATAGGCCCATTTCCAATTTTGAAAAAGGCCCATTAGTCCATTACTCATAAAATCATCCACGCTACGCCCTCTTCTTCTCTTGTATACAGACTTGTAAATTTCGATTCCACAAAAAATGGCGCGACAAATTCAGATTTCTCTACTACTTTTTTAGTACTCAACATTATATTGTTATTTTCTTTTGATTCTTTCAATCAATTTCTCTACTAATAAACACTCATAACTAATATTTTTGAATTAATCCTTATCTTATTCTGACTATAATATTTAAGCAAGTAAAGTAACTATTTATTATCCATCCTTATGATGATTGTTCAATATTTTCAGCTGAGAAATAGGGAATTTTCATTTTACTCTAATGCTAACTGCAAGCCTGCAATTACAACCTGGCATTCAGTACAGGTGATTTTTGTACCTTGCCTTATGGTGGAATGGAATCAAACTTGGAAACACCATCAGGTTTTTCAGATCATCATTGGCGCATTTCATTATTAAACACTTGCTAAGGTATGAATTATTGCCCTTCTTTATAAATGTTATATGATAAAACATATGTAGCCTACTCTACTTAGCAGAAAAAGGTTTGGTTGTTGTTGTTATTGTAAATGTGTTAATTTTCTAGTCAGCTAGAAAACCTATTATAGACTATAAAAAGCTTATGGAAATTGGTTTTATCTACATACAAAGAAGTCCTGTATGACACTTCTTTGTTTCTTTTGCATGATTTCTTATTGTTGTTTATGCTGCTAATTTGATTATAGTAATACATATTTAAATGTATGCCAGATTGTAGCGGTTAAATAATCTGTTAGCCATATAGTTCTTTGAATTCTATTCCAATGGGGTGTCCTGTTTGCTTAGAGGCATATAAGTGAAAGCCATCAGTAACAAAATGTGTGTAATTGAATTGTAACTTTTTAAGTGTAGTATTTTTTGTTTATAAATAGAAAGCCATTTGAACTATGAAAGGGTGAAAGTGTAAGGGAAGGATAAAGAGACAGGTTAAGTTAATGATGAAATTTGTCATAATTTGCATATGATAGATCTGACATATTTCAGCAAATATAGTTACAGTAACTTCCCAAAACCTGTTTTCTTAGTGTGAAAGGAAGGTACTATCAGCATTGAAATATTGATTTCATTCCTTAACTAACTTTTAGATGAACAAGTTATTAGAATTATTTCGAATCAAGGTTCTAATTTTCAGATTCATGTAAGGGTAATGATACATAGACCCCACAGTTCCAAATATCCATTCAATATTTATTTTTTTTCTATCTCTCTTTTTCTATTACATCTCCAACATATTCATCTATCATATTACTCTCTATCAAGATTAATACTAGGTGGGTGTGGGTGTATCAAATATTTTCATTTCCCATAAGCTTTGTCTTATAGCTAAGGTGGTCCACGAGCCAGTTAAAAAAACACTTTTTTGTCTGCAATTGAAATACATTATTTTAATAACAGGACCCATTGCACGGTACAATTCAACCGGTCTTAATTTATTTACGTCCCTAACTTAATTTCTTCTGCAATACTAGTTGGTTTCGTGTAAAATTGGTACACTGTATAGAGACCAGGGCATGACCTCTTGTCTTAGTTCACTTCCTTAGAAACGTCATAACAAATACCAAAACTTTTTTCAGAAACAGTCCCCTCAACTCCAAAGAAAAAAGTACCAAAAAATGCTAATTGTGATGGTGATTGTTTAAGTACTGTTTATTCATATTAAATAAATCGTAAGGAATACCTTCACTTAAATTAGAGTTCCAAATTAAGGACATTAAGTATAGAAAAGTATGATAAAATAGACTAAATTTATTTCTAATCAGATCTAAACCAGAATTAGGATTGTACTATTAATTATAGATAGGAGAATATTAGAATAACACGGTTGTAGACAAAAGATGCTGGCTGGTATCAAATAGACAAAATTTTATAACCAACAAGACATATATAAATTATCACATCAACTGCCATAGGAAAAAAATCCTGAAGCCTCGAGTAAAAAAAGCAAAGCTGAATTGACAGCCATAACATTCATACTTTAAAAATGCCAAAGAACCCTCTCACATATCAACTACTGCACCAAAATACACATAACATACCCACTAATAAAAAAAACATAAAATCAAAATACTAATTTTCATTTACAATTACAGTACTAGCTAGAGTTGTTGTCCCTGAAAAAGTAACAACAACAAACTACTAATGCAAGTAAAAAACTTGATTATCTTTTTTTCTTCTTTCTAAACAGGCAAACCTTCCCAAATCAAATCAAAATCAAAAGATGGCATTTTTGCCAAAGAACAACCTTCGAACTCTGTTTCCTCTGTCACCATTGTCGAAACAGAATTGGGCGAATTGTTCCCTATCCAAACACCATCCTCCGAAACACTCGGCGAGAACAAATCATTCGCCCAATCTTGATCAAAAATTGAAGACGAAGAAGAACAAGATGAGTTATTAATCTTCTCTAAATTCAGATCACTCTTTCCATCACAACCACCACAATTCTTTTTAAGCTTCTTTGCAGCAATCTTTTTAGCTTTTTCCCTTTTTACCTTTTGACGAATAGCTTGAATTTTAGCATCCACAGAACTCTTCAAAGCATTCAATCTATTAGAATCTCCAAAACCCAACTTAGTTGGATCCTTCAAATTAGGAAAATTCAAACGCGCGTATTCACCACGAAGCTTATAAGCAGCACGATCATAAGCATAAGCTGCTGCTTCTGCAGTTTCGTAAGTTCCAAGCCAAACTCTCATTCTATTCTGAGGAAGTCTAATTTCAGCTACCCATTTTCCCCAATGTCTCTGTCTCACTCCTCTGTATTGTTTTTTCTTACAAGGGTTCACCAAAGAAGTGAGCGAATTCGTTGTGTATAAAGAAGTGTTTAGTGATGGAATTGTAAAGGAAGATGGAATGAAAGAGTTATTTAATCGAGTTTCTTCATAAAATTTTTGAAGGATATCTCTTTGGCGAAGGTAAACAGAGGAACCTAATGGCTGAAAAGTTGAAGAACCAAAGGGTTGTAAGTAGTTTGTGTTTGTTGAAGGAATATCAGAGAAAATTGAGTCTAGTGTGTTTGTTCCACTTGATAATATCAGATTAGATAAACATGAACCAATATCACTACTTTCTTGGAATTCATGATGTGCGTTTCTGTTTTGCATTCCGTTCATTTTTATTTTTATTTTGTGAGAAAATTGGGTATAGGAAGAAGGTTGCAGAAAAAACAATTGGACCTTTTTCCTATTGAAAGGAAAGAAAAAATGGGGTTGTGAAGTTTAAAGAAGTGATACTGAAAAAAATGTTTGGATCAATCAATCAAGGTGTGGATTTTTGTGAAGAAAAATATGAAGAGAGGTTAAGGAAATGAAAGACTAGAGAAGAAGAACTTGAGAGAGAAGAAGATTGGTATGGGTTTTTTTGGGGTTAGAAAATGTTAATGTATTGTATGCTGCAATTCTTTGCATAGCTCCGTTGCATTTATTTATAGCAACAAGAAGCGCTTTCCTACTTATCGGACAAGGGATCAATAAACCATAAATTTAATTTCTAAAGTATCACTATTTTTTCAATTTAATTTTTAAAATATATAAAAATAATTAATTATTCTTATAATATATGACATTTGTCGATTTAATTTCTAAAGTATGTGGAAATATGTCATATATTGATCATTAATATTTTAATAGTAAAACGATATGTTTGGATAAATGGCAAATTTAACAAAAGTAAATTAATTGCGATGATTTTGTAGAAATTATATAATATAGATTTTGTCAAAATCGCAATAGTTTATAACGATTTTACAATTTAATATTTAATTGACAAAATTTATTTATTTTATGAATTGCCTGCATATTTTTTGAAAAAAAAACTATTTAATATATTTATATATTTTATGTTAATATTGAATCGATAATTTATTTTAAGGTCTTTTTTTTAATAAAAAATTCGAAGGTGAATCTTCTCTCTGTTCACATACAATTGAAAAACATTTTAAATGTTTGTGTAGCTTGGTCCAAATGACTAAAAGGACCTCACTATCTTTAGGTTGTTAAATATCTAATACTAACATTTAATTTAACTAATTCAAAGGCTTTACATGTTTAGTACTACTATTCGTTATTAATAATTATGGAAATAAAATCGATCCTTGTTAGAAAACAAGCCATGATAAGTGAGGAGAGGGAAGACTTTTAAGATTAACGTTAACTACTAAATCCTAATTAAAGCTACAAAGAATTTAACTAGGTCTTAGTCAAAAAGAATTTTAATTCATATTGAAAAGAAAAGCCAGTAAGAATTTTAATTGCTTCTTATATTTTGGGGTCAAGATTTGACTTTACGCGTGGTCCATAAAGGGTCCATGGCTTGCCTTTCTGCAATGCATGATGAAAAAGGAAAAAGCCTACTTTTACAATTTATTGCAGTGATATGGAACATTGGAATAGTGTTACCTCTCAGAACGTACCCGTGAAAAGTTTTTTTTCTGTCCTATTAACGCGTTTCTTACGTACCATTAGACCATCCACAATAGTTACATCTTAAATAATAAAAGTAGATATTATATAGTCCTCTCTTTGTGGAGAAAATAAATAGTATCTTAGAGAGATATTTTACTAAGCATCTCAATATTTAAAATAAAAAAATATTTGATGTACACTCTCTACGAGAATAGTAGAGTAGGGTTTGAGATTTTTGGTGTCTTGAGTAAACAAATAAAATAGTGTTTTTATAATTATTCGATTATTATTTCTTTATTTCTTTTTTGTTTTAAAATTATTAATGATTTTTTCATAATCAAGATATTAAAAAATCATTTTCAATAAAAATGAAAGAGATACTATTTAATCTATTTTTTATACAATGTGTATGCATTAAGAAAATAGTTAAATATTGTTAAAGAATTCAATGTCATGTAGTTTAATTTTGATTGAATTGTTAAAATATTTTTATTGACTTTCAATTTTTCAAATAAAATTTCACTAACAATATCATAAGCATTATCATATTTTAAGTTGAAGTATTAATTTACAAGAAAGGGAGTTTGAATTGTAAATTAATCTTTTAAAAATTCTTGAAAAAATTTAACTTAAAATTGATCTTGATTGTAAATCAGAAAAACGGAGTAGGCCAAAAATTTAGCTTAAAATTGATCTTGAATCTGATTATGAATGATGGAATGATTGCTTTGTTAAGTTCTAATTGTTGCCTATATCTTGAGTTCTCTTTTATAGACTCAAAAGGTGTTTATGATAGCTCATTTCCCCGTCCGGAATAGCTGGCTTGTCCTCTGTCAGTGATTAGGTGGGAGTAGGCCAAAAAGTAAGAACGTTCTTCATTCTGCTTCTAATGTTCAAGAGCAGACTTGGTTCTTCCTTTGTGTGGCAAATGAGTATTAATCTTAGTGATGCGTATTCTTGACTTTTAAATTTGTAGAGGGATCCTCTGGAGGTATTTTCTGGTATCTTCTGGTATCCTCTAGAGGTATCTTCTGGTATCCTTTGGTGACGTCAGAATGTTGTCCAAATTGTTCTTGGATATTCAAATTCGATCTTGCTTTTCTCAACTGATTTTGTTTAAGTTTCTTGGTACCTATCTTGATTAATACACTCAATCACACTTATTAGGTACAAAAACATGCTTTACAATCATAATTCTTAATTAATCTTTACTTATCGTCAAAATTATTTAAGTTGGAGTTTTTTTTTCAACATAAGTAAGTTTCAAAAAGTTTGTAATAGGATTTCAATTCATCATGAAACGATTTAAGTCTTTCTATAATTCAACCGTTTATTATTATGACTCTTTAATTCATTTTTTTTTGTGGGAGTATATCTGTTCATTTTTAATATTAACATTATATAATTATAATTTTAATTATATATATATATATATATATATATATATATTAATTATCGAATGTACTTGCATCATTGTTGTATTTTAATGAAAAAATTTAGTGTACATCTATATATACCTCATATAACACCTTGAGAGATATAAAAATAGAAGGAGTAATGTGATAAATATAATATGTTGATAATGTGTTATGAATAGAGAGATAAATAGAAAATGAAGAGTTCAATAGATGTATGAAAATTAAGACATTTAAAATACAAAAATTGTATTTTAATATTAAAAAATATAATACCTAAAAAAGGTAGATATGTTTTTTTCGCATGATACTTTTCAAAATGACTCAAAGATAATGTGTATAATGAATGTATTTTTAATTTCTAAATTATTATAACATGACAATGATTTTAATAATTTCCCTAAATCTTTCAAAATCTTCTTCCAATATATTTTTTTGTTTCTCCAAATTAAAAGAATTTTATATAATGAAGAAAAACATATCCTCCAAAGGTTTGTCTTCTAAAATCCTCTCTTCCTTCCACTTCTTGTTTCCTTTTTAAAAAAATCCTCTCATTCTCTCCCCTCTTAAACTCTTAAACAAAGCCAAAAACAGAACGATACATAAGAAATGGTAGTTTACTTTCCAGTTGTTAGGACTTGGAATGGTTTAGTTTATAAACACTTACAATGGTAAGATAAGAAATGTACATGAAAGCACGAAAGAAAAAATAAATAATAAATTAGAGAGGAAAGGAAAGGAAATAAAAAAATAAATATAATTCCTCAATAAAAGTTACAAATAATTTTTTTGCATCATTGTATATTAGCAACACACTTTCTAACATTCATATTATTTTCTTGTATTAATATTTTTTCACTTAATTTTCAGAAAAATCCTAAAAGAAGAAGAAGTTAACTAAAGCTAAATGCCATAATCAAGTTATAGTTTACTAAACATGAAAGGTGGTGATAGTGATACTATTTTTTTTTTTTTCGGTGTGTATATCTTTCATTTGCTCACGCTTTCCCTTTTATGTGATTCCAAACAAAAAATATCTGAATTGTGACTCCAAACGTATTCATTCGAAGATAAACGTTGAAACAAGATAAATATAAGTTTTTTCTGTTGACTTTTCCAAGTTGAGAGCCATGAGTTTGCCAACTACTAGTGTGAGATAGAAACATAGCATTGAATGTGATTGTGATACTTTTAAACTACTTGTTGTCGTATACATTAGAAGTGAGAATTAGTCAACATTCATAAAATATTTTTCCGTAAAAAGAAAAAAAAAATCAATCATATATTTGTGCAAGTAATAGTTGCTCTAAGTAGAAAACCACATGGGGGAGCTCGGAATTACAATGATAGGTGCCAATTATAAAATAACTTTCAATTACTGTTGTGTCTGATCCAATAATATATTTTATGCAGAGTGGATCAAGAAGGATGGTCGAATTGGTAGAATAGTAAGACTTTATCTCTGTAGTGATTGAGTGATACCTGCAAAAACTTAAAATAAGATTATTTTAATAAAAAGATAAAATAAATGCTACAATGATACTTCTATTTATATTGGTTAGGAAACACTAACATTTTAACTAATTTCTTTAACTAATTCTAATTCTAATTGTAACTACCTAACTCACCCTAATTGTAATTAATTATTGTCGTTCTTAACAATCTCCACAATTTAACTTATACCTTTTTATTTAAAAAATTTATTCTTTAACTTGTTAAAAAAAATACTCTTTAAGTATAGAGTAAAAACTAAAACAAATTTGAATACTTTATCCTATCCCACATTCTCAAATTTATGGAAAAAATATTTTATGACATTTTTTTATAAATCATTTTCTGTTAATTTTCTTAAACATCAATGAAAACTTAAAAAAAAAAAAAAACAGCTTATATTTCATATAAGAACAATTTAAATTTATTTTACTTTTGTGTTATAAAAATTACTTTTATATAAACAGTTATGCTCTAAGCGCTTATGATGTTATACGTGTTAAATAAATTAATCATCGAAATAGAAATATACTTTCAAAATTAAGAAAGGACTAATTAAAAAGCTTCTATATGGGACAATGTTTTTGTTTGAAAATATAAGAAAGGGCTAATTGAAAAGCTTCCATGTGGGACAAGGACTTTAGAGTCACGTCCAAAGAGAAAAGGAAACTAGCTATATAGAGACAAAATGTGTATGTTTTCAACAATTTACACATGGTTGTGTTTCTTTTCAGACTATGAATAAAATTTTCAAATTAAAAAGTGATAAGATATTATGATATTTGTTTATTGAATTCATTTTTTTTAATTATAATTTTTTCTTATTCATGCAAATAATTAAATGGTTTAAAATTGGTTCATGATTTTGTAAAAATTGAATTTTATAGTTTTTATAAAATCATAATTATTCAAAATAATTTTGTATACATATAAATGAATTGAGAGAAAGAGATTACAAATTATTATGATTTATCACTATTATCACTACTAAGTACCTTTACTACCCATCAAGAAAGTGGGGGCAATAGTGACCAATCAATGAGTATGGTATCATAAAGACGTAAAGGTAGATGTGAAAAGGTATGGGAAGTGGTAGGCCTTTATTTTTTTCTGTGAATGTGGAGGACAATACTCGTGTCATGAAACCACACATCTAAGTTCTAAGTTTCAGCATTTCCAAGGCCGAAAAGCATTCTCTTTAGTTTCCATTTCTATACACCCATGTGACCCACTCTACCTAACAACTTGAGATGAGATACAAACATACCCTCGGTCAACGGATCAAAATCCTTCTAGGAATTGAATTTTAAAGTATCACATAATTATTTAAAAAAATTATATATATATTTTTTAATTTTAATTATTTATAATTTAATAAAGGTCTAAGATTTATTCATCTTACATTCCTAATATAAAAATTATCTCATTTTATATATTTTCTCCCATCTAGTATTAAATATAAAAGAAAATAAATTAATAAAAATAAATATATTTGATATAAATTTTATATTAAATACATCAATTTTTATTAATTTTATTATCTTTTATATTTAAGACTAAATAATATATATTTTATTTAGTATAAAAAATAAAATATATATATCTATATTTAAACAATTTTATTTCAAATATATCAATTTTTATTTTTTCTATTATACTTTTTTACATTGGAGAACAAATATATATATCTTTTTACCGACATACGTCAAATCTGCGTACAGAAGTTGTGGTACTTAATTACTAGTATTAGGATTCACACAATTTTTTCTTATATTAATCCTCTAATTTCTAATTAGAATACTTGTAACGAGTACAAGTAGTATGAGATATTAAGAGGAGGGCAATATTGTAAAAGAATGACAATGACAGTGAAGTATCAACTGTGAATGGGTGGAGAAGCAGGAGACATAATACTAATAATTAATTGAGTACAAATAAATTGATAACGCGTGGAAGATTTTCTAGAACGTGTTATTATTTGACTATGAAAAAGGTGTATTTTGGCAGTATATGATAATTAAGATAGTTAATAAAGCGACAGATGGCAGTATACGGCTACAATAAATAGCTTTTCTGTCCCCACACATGTTGGATGTTATATACTTTCTCTCCTTTCAACACGTGTCATCTTATCTTTAACCTACCCAATAAAACCAGCCCAATTTCTCGTCAAAAAAGCCCGATATATTTTTTTAAAAGATGATCCAATCTATTTAAATATCCGTTTCTCATGATTTTTTTAAGAAAAATTATTTTTAAAGTATCTTATTTTTATAACTATTTAAAAAAATGTTTTAAATGATAAAATAGTTTTGAGTAAAAAAATGATAAATTAGTATAAATAAGTTTTCATAACATATTATTGAGTATTTTATTTTTTTTGTTGTAATATTTTTTTGATAATAAAATTTTAAAAAATACTTAAAATGGTAAACCATTTTTAGTAGATTTTCAGAAAAATTATTTTCAAAATAGATTTTTTTAAATGTATTTTTTAATATATTAAACTACTAATAATAAATATCTAAATTATTATGTGAAAATTATTTTTTTAATATGTAACATATGGGTTTGATATGATTTCTAATATTTTTGAGAAAATTATCATAAACATCATTTTTATAAATATAAAGCTAAAGTTACCTTTTTTAATTTATAATAAATATTTCTTAATTCTCCTTTGGATTATTGTACTACTTCTAATTAAATAATTTTTTTTTAAACACGAACTATATAATGTTAGTAGTCGTCAAACCGTCCAAATCAGAATTTTTCTTTTTATCATTTGTTTTGACATATCCCCTAATAATAAGCAAGACCATAATTTAATTTAAAAGCAATCCAACAAAATCTTATTTTTTATAAACCTAACACAATCTTTTAATAAAAAATACATATAATTTTATTAAAAATTAATAGACATATCAATGATTGTGTTAATAAAAAATAGAATTATTGATAGTTTTGATTGTCTTCCAATAAAGGGAGTGATTGTCTCGTGAGAAACGAAATCTGCATCCTATTTAGTTGGAGAAGGGAATTTCAAAATGTTGGTGTGGATGATAGAGTGAAAGCATGGCACGTCGAAACTGAAGGATAAGAAAAATAAATGGCATTGTAGTGATCATAAGAAAAAAGAGAAATGAATAGAGCCGTGAGTAAGCCCCTCACATGGACATTAACTGGATAGGTAGGGCCCATTTATGTTATGTATGACCTTTCGGGATAGAGTAGGTGACATGGTCACAGGCCTCAAACTCCAATAGGGTCCCCCACACAAATACTGTTGTTGCTGCCACTCTGGGTGATGGGTATTACGAATGCATATACATCACTGTTTCGTGGAATATAAATTCATATAGTATTTTATAAGTTACAATTATGCTACATGCTTTTGATAGATTTAATATAATATTATAGATACAAAATAATGCATTTATGCATGCATGTTAAAGATAAATTAATAGATAGAGCAAATAGATAAATTCCTATATGAAATAATAAGTTTGATCAAATTACTTCTTAACTAAATTTTTGTCGTTATATATTTTGATAAGACATTGTAATTGAATATATGTCTTATCAATGTTAATTTCACGTCAATATCTGATGTAGGAAGGTTCACGGCAAGAATCGAGGAAGAAACGGCTTTTCGGACAAACGCAGCGGGAAATGCGGAAAAGGATCGTCCGGTGTCAGATTGCCTATTATTATACCTTTTCAGAAAGGAAATCGCGCCACGAACACAACGCATCGCTTCGCCATGACGTATGAGCTCCAAAACCGTTTTGAGCTCATCTTGGACCTCAAAACAGTCGTTTCAATTGAAGAGCACCGCTACTGTGTGGTGGGACAAGCTTGTTGTTCAGAGGCAATGCTAGAGGAAAGCGCCAATCAGAACGTGGAGGCGAATGAAACAGTTGATTATCGTAACCCTGATTCTCCTCCAGGATCTCTTCTTCGGAACTAGAGTCCGATTCAACACGAGCCTGCAAGCCTCCATGTGGACGCCTGGACGGTTCGTCTCTCCTGCCTCTGTCCCTCCTATCATTGATGGCGTTCACTCGATCCGTCAAAGTCACCATCTGCGTAGTCAAAGCAGTAAGGGCCGCGGTAAAAGTCGTAGTGATACCCTCGATGTTTGCTCTTGTGACTGGTTGATCTCCCATGGCTGTTCAAGATACGAAAAGAAACAGGAGAAAACTAGGCTTTGATGCCACCTGACGCAGTCGGAATCGCAAAGGATTAGCAAACACTAATCATAAAAAAAAAAACGTTATGGAATCCAACAGAGAAGCGAAAACTCTCAAAATAATTATTTTATTAAAAGATGCTTTTTGTTACAGCATAGAAAGTCTTTAAATAGATAATAGAAACCCTAGTGCGAAAATTAGGTAAAACAGAAAAAGTCCGAAATTACGAGAAAAACTAAAACGGTTCTTTTGAGGCCCAAGACGAGCTCAAAACGGTTCTGGAGCCCATACGTCATGGCGAAGCGATGTGTTGTGTTCGTGGCACGATTCCTTTTCCGGAAAGGTATAATAATAGGCAATCTGACAATCCTTTTCCGCATTTCCCGCTGCGTTTGCCCGCAAAGCCGTTTCTTCCTCGATTATTGTCGCGAACCTTCCTACATCAATATCATATTTCGAGATACAATTTTGTCAATAAAATTTTGTCAACTAAAAGATAAATTTGTAAGTAATTATAATTATGCATAGATTAATTATTGACATATTAGTCCATAAAATATTTAAAGTTCATAAGAAAATTAGTTGATGTCGTGATAACATTGATATAAGATCAACATAGAAGATCACATATTCAATTAATATGTCATATCATAACCTCTAACGATAAAAGTTCAAATATAAACTATTTTGATTAATATTTTATAATTTAATTGATGTATTTGCTAATTTACAAAATTTAAAGACTAATTTGATTGACATTTATAATTCCAATGATCAATTTGATTATTCATTTTTAAAATATATCTAAGAGTTTTAGAGCTATCTTAATCAATTAATGAGCAACTATTAATTAGTTAAACGATAGAGAATATAATCTAATTTGAGATATAATCAAATGGAGACATTTGTGTGTGTGTAGGATGGGCAACAATACTAGTACTAAATCGAGGTAAAGTTAATTTTACTTATTGTACACACAAAAGGTTATTTTAGTCTAAAGTTCTATGTACCCAAATTTTAACGAAAGAAGAAAATACAGCACAATACATACACGTACTACTCCAGTTTGCATGTCACATATTCAATATATATCTTCATTTAAACACATTTGGGAGTAAGTTGGATTTCTTAGAATTATATAAGAAAATCTTTATTTTTTTACAGAAAAATTAACCAATTCTAAAATAAATTATTGCATATATATGAATTAAAAATAATAATAATTCATAAATGAATTAATATTTAAGTTTAACAGTTATATATTGACTATATAAAATAGTTTTATACCAATTAAAACTCATTATTTTACAAGATAAATTTATTTTATAACCGTTTTAAAAAATAATTATGACATCCTTCACTCTTATTGAAATTTACAGTATTACTAATTAATGAACATAGTGTGTGAATTTAAAAATTATTGAAGTCTCACATTGAAAAATTATCATATGTTGAGTAGTTTTAATCATTATATAAAGATTCTACAATTTTTGTTGAAGTCTCACGTTAGATAAAAAACATATGTGTGTTTGCTTCTATCACTATATAAAGAGTGTCAATCTGCTGTGAAAAGTACACTAAAGTTGAATGCATTTCCTAACTTTCTCTTTTCTTCCTTTTCTATTCTGCTAGATTATTTCCGAGCCACTTTTCCCCTTTCTTTCTGACCCTTCGAGTTTTAGTGGTTATAATACCATTTTCTTTTAGAGTAGTTTTTATGCCGTAGTCCTTAGATTTTTGAGTGGTCATAATACCACTAATACACTTTTCTTTTAGAGCGGTTTATATACCGTAGTCCCTTCGATTTTTGAGTGGTCATAATATCATTGTCCCCTTTTAGAGCAGTTGTTATGCCGTAGTTCTTTTGATTTGTGAGTGGTTTTAACCGCCATATTGAGAGTGACTTTAATCGTCATATTGAGAGTGACTTTAATCGCCATATTGAGAGTGACTTTAATCGCCATATTGAGGGTGTAATTCTAGAACGATTTTCTACATTGCAGTGGAACTAACTCCGATACAGTGAATCTGAAGCTGTTTTATCCTAGAGATGTTGTGGTTGATAGTCTCTCTTGCACAATTTGGGCAGTGCTGTGAAACGTCTTAAAGAGATGACCTAGTCCGCGATTCAACCCAATAATATCTTCGGTGACATAAATTGATTTTCAAATAGTTTTCGAAATTCAAAAAATAACACTAATTAATAAACAAAATTCGAATGAATTACTTAAGTATTATATATGCATGCATTGCATGTGGCATGACTTAATAGTGACTAAACAATCACTCATCTGATTATACATTGAATTAAGTTGACAATGCAAGCCATAATAATTGCTTATTTGAATATAATATCCATTCTCTAAACTAAATATAAGACTCATTCCAAATGAAACAGAAAACTTTACGATAATGTCAAGTTGATGTAAAATGAGTGGCCCTTGG
The DNA here is from genome assembly GCA_037974295.1 of Cicer cuneatum. Taxonomy (NCBI): domain Eukaryota; kingdom Viridiplantae; phylum Streptophyta; class Magnoliopsida; order Fabales; family Fabaceae; genus Cicer; species Cicer cuneatum. The sequence continues at coordinate 1,810,114 of JBBPBO010000002.1, read as the reverse complement.
CGGTTTGACCTCTGTCCAACGATGTTCACCGTTTTGTGAATCGAATGAGCTGTGTTTCCACACTTTGGTCTCCTTACACAATTTCTCAAACATTGTTCTATGATGGTATGTTTCTAAATTTAGTCCAAGTCGGTTTGACAAATTGGACTCTGTTTTATTCTGTTTTTTTCATGAAGTTCATATAACTTTTTGATAGTTATAATGAAAGCTCATCAATTTTATTTTTATCATATTTTCTGATTTCAATTAACAACAGAAAAATGAAAAGTAATAGATTTATAAAAGTATTTATTTTGAGTATTTCATGTATATATAATTTTTAAATATATATTTATATATCACATCATTTTATTTAATAATTAGCACTAATTATAGTACAAATTGATGGTGATAATTAGCATATTTCTGAAAGACTTTTATAATATGAATTAAGTGGTTCATAGATAACTTTCACAAGCAAATGGGTTGACTTACTAATCAAATTTTAGAAGAAAAAAAATATGATAATTGATATAAACATATTTAAGAATATATAAGAAAATTAAAAGAAAACACTATAAATATGTCTTAATTAGTAAAATTTATATTGTTAGATATCTTGCTTAACAAAAATTGAAATTGGAAGATATTTTTAAAATTGAAATTGTTAAATTTTATTTGCAATCTACTATGTAACTACATAGATTAAATAGTCTCAATTTGATTTTTATTCAAAATAAATTTTCAAAGAACCTTCTTTGTGAAATAGTTATTAATGATTTTACAAACAAACAAAAAATGCAACAAGAATGATATAAGGGAACCAATCTATTGGTTCGATCTAAGCACAAAAAATTCGGGCAAAAGAGACCATGGTCACGTTAATGGAAATGACTAATGTGCATTAATAGACATAAGTTATAGAACTTGCCTGAACTTTTAAATAAATTAAGGACTAAAGAGGTATTTAATCCTAAATTATAAACTAAGAATTATAATTAATGTCACATTTTTATCTAGAAAGCACGTTACTCAAATAAATATTTATGTTCAAAGTATTTGACATAACAATAATACTCCTCTTAGTTAATTGATCGGTCACAAATATATTTCATGTTATGTATGATTTATATAATAATTTGTGTCGGTATATTACAACATTTCTCACTTTTATCTAAAATAAAATTCAAAAGATATATATTTATCTCTTAAACAAATTTATATGTCAGTGATCATATTTAATTAAATGGTTAAATAAATTTTTAGTTTTTAAAAAATTTCACAATTTTTTTAGTCTTTATAAAAAATTTCATAATTTTTCCATCTTTATAAAAAAATTTATCAACTTTTAGTCCTCTTACAATTTTTCGTATTCATTTTTAGTCTCCGACTTTAATCTAACCATTGACTATCTTTCAAATTTTTGAATAATTTTTTACACTAACTTTTAAAAAATTATAAGAAATTTTAATATGAATTTTTAAGTATCAATAGCTTAAAAATTCATATTTAATTAATCATTTGCTAAAAAATTTAAAATTTTACAAGGTAGTTGTTAAATATGTCCTAAACATTATTAAAAAATTTATTTAAAAATTTGAAAGATACATAATAGTTTGTTTAAGAGATCAAACATGTAAACAAAATATTTTAAAATACTAATAGTTGACGAACTTTTTTATAAAGACTAACAACAAAATTATGAGATTTTATAGAGACTAAAAATTTATTTAATATTAAATTAAATTATGATTAATTTTTGTTTCTCGTCCAATTTTTACGGTAAATTATAATTAGTTTTTAGAATTTTCTTACTCTTTTATCAATTGTATATTCTATAGACACGCCTATAATCAAATACATTAATTGTTTTGTCATAAGTAATTTGTTAATAAAATATTATATTTTAATTAATTGATCAATGATAATTATATATTTAGTATATGTGTTATATAATTAATTATAATTAGTGAATTACGATTATTCTTATTTTTATGAAGAAAAAAATTTAAAATATTATTAAACACAAGTTAATACGTAGAAAGAAGACGATGGACGGAGGAGATTAGAAACAGAGAGGAAATGAGAAATAAAGAAAAAAGAAAAAAGAAAAGGAGAGAGTGTGACGGTGAGTAAACACATTTTTTGAGAAATAAAAGAGAAAATATGGATGATATTTTTTGGAGAAAAAGGACAATAATAAAGAATGAGGAGGATATAAAAGACATAATCAACCTCCGAAATAATATGTTTCAAATTTTTAAAGACGATAATTTAGTGTTTTTTATGGTGATTTGTATTTGCAAATATAGTATTTCCTCTAAATCTTTTTTCATTATCGTATTTGTAGGAAAAGTTTGTTTCAACTTGTTTAACAGTTTAATGCATCATTAGTTATTTTATCAACAATAATATCTTTAGTTATTTATTGTTGAGAGAAATAATAAATAATTAAGGTTATAATAGAAAAAAATAAATAATAGTAGTATCAAAAGTAACAAAATTTTATTAAAATTTTTTATTAATTATCTTGTTATTTATAAAAAAATTACAAAATGCCAATTAAAGTGAATTGAATATATAAGTAGGTGAAAGATTTATTTATGGTAATGCGGCGTTGTAAATATACAACCATTGAAGAATTTTTTTTAATCGAAGATTTTATAAATTTTAATTTCTCTATTTTATAATAATTGTTAGCAAAATCCTTTAATTAATAATGTATATGTTGTGATGTTGTTGCATCCCATATCAAGGCAGGCTGACTTTTGAGGCTTGGACAAGTCAGTATGGCCCACGGCCCACACCAACATCACGTGGGTGGTTCTTCTTGTGTAACTGCCATTTTTGCCAGATCAAAATTTCTGTATGTTTTGAGTTAAATATATTGATAAATTTGATTTTTTTTCTTCATGATTTAGAAACAGATTTTGTTTTTGTTTTTATTTTTTACTAAAGATTTTCTTTTTGTTGTTCATATATTTTTTGTTTCTGTGTCTTTATGTTAACTATTTTTCGGTTTTTTAGGCTATGTTTAGATAGCAAAACATTAATAATAATAATAATAATAATAATAATAATAATAATAATAATAATAATAATAATAATAATAATAATAGTAGTAGTAGTAATTTTTGAAATGTTCATTGAGATAGCAAGATGTATATAATTTTTTTTCTCTTTTTTTTTTAATAGACAAAGTAATAAACCTCACTTAAAATTGACACATATAATTACGAAATCATACATTGGAATTTGAAATACAAAATTTAACCTAACAAGGTGCCTCAATTTTTAAATTGCATATGTGTTTAGTCATTCATTTTGAGGAGGAAAGATGAGGTTTTTTTCCACCTTTCTTTGTGGGGTTTCTTCTATTCTATGAATGGAAATGAATAGAGTACGAGGAAGAATATATTTACACATAATTGTACAGTACATGTGTAGTAAAGAACATACTTACACATACTTGAAAAAAATCAAAGAAATTATATTTAATAAAATCTATCTAAAGTATAAGATACGTCAAATATAAGAATTAGAACAATTCATCATACATGTGAGAGTAGCAATTTTAGTGTTGTATTTGTACCCTTTGAATACCAAAATATCTACTTGTTATTCCAAGAATTTGAAATAAAATAAATCAATAAATTACAAATATCATATGATATATTTTAGCAGATATTATATTATTTTAACACAATTTAAAAGGTATTCAATGTTTTTAATATTGAATCATCAAAAGTTATATAAAAATTATACAACATATTAATTAATTATAATTTGTTTTTTTTAATAATGTTAGCTAATTGTAGCTATAATAACATACAATTAATTAATAACAAAATTTAGTTGTCAAATATTTTTCTCAAACTCCAAAAAAAAAAAAATTAAAAAGAGTTTGATTAACTTTTGTTGTGACTTGTATGTATATTTAAATTTACTTATAAGCTAAAAATTATTAGCCATATAAAATTTATATTCACATCTTTGTTAATATTTGTGTGTTGTATTTGCATTATATATATATATATATATAATGTAATATATCAAATGAGAGGAGTTAAGATTCAATTTTGTTCATACAATCACAAGAGTTATTCATGTAATATATAATCACTTAAAAAAGTCACAAAACAACACTAACAGTGTTCTGTCCGTCAAAATATTTTTTACTATGAACAAAGCTTTTAAAGTTTAGATTAGATAAAGACAATATTAAAAAAATATTGTTTTAGGATAGAACAATATCCAATAAATATGAGTTTAATTGTTGTCTCTTTCCAATCTATTACGCCACGTCTTCTTTTTCATTACAATAATGGTATATTTCATGGGCTAGCTAATTTGAAGTTGTTGGGGGCGCCCCCACTTTTACAGAAAGATTTTACCTCATACCCCTCACATTTTACTTTTATTCCCACAAATGCAAGAAAATGACATTTTTGCCCTCGTTTAAAGTATAAAATCTGGAATTTTTTTTTACCATTTCATCATTTAACATTTTCGGTAAAAAGCGAGTGAATTTTGGAAAACTCAACCGGAAAACTTCTTTCAGGTTTTCCGATAGTTCATGTCTACAATGGAAATCTTTTTTTCAAATTTTCCGGTAGTTCATGTCTATTCCGGAAAACTTGAAAACTTGAAAAAAGATTTTCGGAATAGACATGAACTACCAGAAAAATTATTTTTTAACTTTCCATTGTTACTAGAAAACTTGAAAAACAAGTTTTTCGGTAGTTCATTTTTTTTAAACTTTTTTTTAATTTATTTAATTATGATTTTTTTTAACTAATTTTGATTTTTTTTTCTTGTTATTTTTTAATTTTTAGTGGGCACTGATGCACGACTGCACGAGGTAGAGACAGCAAAATAATAAGAACATCACACGAGGTTGATACTTCTTCATCATCCATGATGCATCCTTTGGAGAGGATTCGACCGACAACATCGACGAGGAGAAGACGACAGATGATAGTAGAAGAAGATGACGAGAGAGACCAATAGCATCTGGTTATCCCAGAGGCTGATAGTACATGAGGAGAAGGATGGAGAACATATGGAGGAGGGACATGATGGACCCAATGAGCTAACACAGTATCTTGGAGGACCATATATGATTTATCCGTCCTTACACGATACCAACACCATGTTTCAGCGAGATCGTGGTTTGGCCAGGTATGTTAAATTAATCATTATTTATGGTGAATTAAAAATATTTTAATTAATTATTATTTTTGTTCTATATTTAATTTTAATGTCATATATTTTCTTTGTATACATGAGCGATCAATTCTTAAAATTGTTGCGCATGGAGAGAAATTGCAACAATTTACGCCGCAAATACTCCCACGAGTCATAAAGAACTGGGTGAACTTGTCGGGATTGGTCCCATTACAACGAAGTAGTTTGAAGATGATTGACAACAACCTAATTTCTGCATTTGTGGAAAGATGTGTTGGAACCAAGTTGGTTATTTCACTTAAAGTTTTGATGTTAACAAAAGTATTTTATGAAAATAATATATTTGACTTCGATGAATGCAAAAATCAGAAGATGACGTCACCAGAAGTAGAAACCAGAAGATGATGTCACCAGAGGATGACGTCACTAGAGGATACCTCGAGAAGGTAAAGCCAGAACATGTCACCAGAGGATACCTGGAGATATCACTAGAGGATATCATCAGAGGATCCCATCAGAAGCAATAATTTGAGGATGTCATCAAAGGCAAAAAAATCAGAGGATATCATCCATCAAAGGGAAGAATCAATGACATCAATCAGAGGATATCATCAAAGGGAAGAATCAATGACATCATCAGAGGATATCACTCATGGTCCAGATCAGAAGGAAACATGGTCCAGACCAGAAGCAAACTTGGTCCAGAAGATAACATGGTCCATATCAGAAGTTAGCATGGTCCAGAATAGAAGACATGGTCCAGACTTAGTCCAGATCAAAAGATCACACGGTCCATATATTAAAATTCGAAGAAGACTTGATTGAATTTTGATAGAGATCTGATCAAAGTATTAAGAAGATTTGATTCACAAATCAGAGAAGACCTAATGGAAATTTGAAGGAGATCTAGGCAAAAGAATTTTCAAAGAAATCTGAGCAAGATACATCTCGAAATTAAGTTTGGACAAAGCCCATATTTTAGCTATAAAAAGAGGCTTCAGGCCGCATCAAGAAGCATCGAAAAGTAGAAGAACTCAATGTATGGTTGAATAACATCAGGAAATTGTCTTAAGAACAAATGTATTGAGGATTGAGATGATTGATAGGGTTGTTTCTTTGATGAAAGAGAATGTCTCTACTTTGATGATTGAAATGGTTGGGAACCAGGATCTTCACACTATGTTGCATTAACATGCTCAAAGTAAGAAGAGTCTTGATATACATCATATCCATTCGGCTTCTTAGACTTACTCTTCTTCACCCGTCCTTTGGTTTGAACTTTTTCAGGTGAACATGTTGAACTTGTAGTTGGAAAAGCAAGTTCACGCACCTTACTCTTCAACACTCTTTTTCCTATAAACATCAAGTGATCGAAAACGTTTCCACAAGGCATTCTTCTCATTAGACATATCTAACTCTAATCCATTTTCTGTGTCTTGGGTGAGTTCACATTCCATGCTTAATTTCCTCCATTGAATATGCACAAAATCTAGAGGAATTGGTTCACCCATCAATTTATATGGTACCAATTCACAAACACAAGGTAACTCGTATGTTCTTCTGAGAGAGCACCCACATACAGATTTGTTGGTATCCACCCACTCAACTTTCTCGTATTCTTTAGCAATATGTCTTTGAGCTTATCTGGATACAAATGTATTCAAGCTCCAATAAAATAGATTGTTGTGTTCATACCCTTTATCATATAAACTTTTTTGAAATGAGGCCCCTGATTTTTTTATGTTGCAACCTTATCATGTTGTTCATAGCCTCCCAACATTTACACATGTCATTCATGTTGTGTTCAAACATTAACTTCAGGTTCCAATAAGTTGACTCAGCCATATCATTACATGTAAATTGTCACCACGGAGCAATCCAACAATATATAGTAAAATTAAAAAAATCAAAGTTTTATGTGAGATGTTATACCTATTAGTCGTTGTGTTCCCCAAATGTATCACTCGGTTTGTCCATGCTTCAAAAAACCTTTGCTTATGAGGAGTCAACCAAGTTTCTTTTGCATAATCAACAAACACTTTGTTATCGACACATGGTTGCTCAAACATGTAGGCAAGTGCATGATATACTCTTTTTGATCACTGCAATACATAATGTATTTCCACATATTCAATATTAGCTCTTGTCTATCCTTTAAGACATATTGCTTGCATTTTGCTCGAACATTTTTGTCGATATGAAATCGACAAAGTAAATTAACTGCATGTGAAAATACAATACCAACCACTTTCATTAAAGTAAGATCTCTATCTGTCACAATTACGTGAGGAAAATTATTGTGTAACAAACAGTTCTCTTAGCCTCTCTAATGCCCAACAAAAGTTTTCTTCCCACTCACATTCCAAATAAGCAAATCCAACTACAAATGTCATATCTGTTGATGTCATACCAACAATTTCAAGTAATGGCATTTTGTATTTATTGGTTTTGTAGGTGTTGTCCATAATCAACACAATAGGAAATAAATTCAACAACTTCACCGAATCTGGATGGGCCCAAAAAATATCTCTCGTAACATCTGAGTCTTCCCGTTTTCTATTCCAACACACATATTTTGTATCTTCAATTAACTTGAATAAATGTTGTATCTTTGTCTTATGACCTCTCACGTGCAATCGAATCATACTCTGTTTATATATTTGTGAGATCTGAGTAACATTGTTCTTATCTCAGTCTTGCAATGAGAGTAATATGTGCATCGGTGCAACATTATATTTTGTTAAGTCATGTACGTGCTTTTTCTCTTCTTCATGGTTGTGAACTCCATAAATTACTTTAATTGTCCATTTTGAACCATCTTTTATTGGTTTTGATCTAAGATTGAAAAAACAGCCACATTTTTTTGTTGAACTTCGAGTTAAGCTATCAACACCGTTGTGATTTTCTCATTTGTCACAATATAATATTAATTTATTTCTCCTCCCTCCCTCTCTTGTCTCTTTATCTAATCTTGTGATGATAATGGTCACTTTATTTTTTATACCAATTTCTCTAGCCCAATTCACAACAGTTTCTCGTGTATCAAATATCTGAAATAAAATATAAAATAAATTCTAATAATTAATCACAATAATAGGTTTTTACAATATTATTATCAATTATAAATTTTCATACTTAATTTGTGTTAAAAACATTGGTAGTATCAACGCATGTTTTATCATATAATAGTAGTGGTTTATCCATATATGTTTAAATTTATAAAAATAAATAAAATTAAAAATTAAATAATAATAATAATAATACCGGAAACTTGCAAATGAGTTTTCCGATAACTACCGGAAAACTTAGTATTAATTTGAATTTTGAACACTTTTGTACTGAAAAATTTGAAAAAAGTTTTCCGGTAGAACCTTCTGTACCGAAAAACTTAAAAAAAATTTTACCGTAGAAGTCTTCTGTACGAGAAATCTTTTTAACATGTTTTCCGGTAAACTTTTACTTACTGAAAAACTTTTTTTTTTCTGGTCCGGAAATATTTGAATGGTAAAAAAAAGAATTTGAATTGGTAAAATAATAAAAAAAATATATATATTTAATATTTTTAAAAATTTATTGGAATATAATTACAAATATAGAGTATGGAGTAAATTTTCCCTTTTATGGTCATCGTCTGTTTACACGAACAAATCCTAAATAGCTAAAATAATTCCCGGAGGCCCAATAATAATTTACAATTGAGTCCATATACTCCTTATTTGCCTCAGTTGCCATATTTGCTACTTACTAAAATGAGCTCCCAGTAGCCACAACAAGAACTTCTCCTTGGTGGTTGCAACCAAAACACTTGATGCTAGAGGTACCTTAAGCTGTATCAACAATAACATTGTAGAACACTTTAACTTATACCCAACAATTTTTTTAATTTTATTTTTATTTTTACAAACTCAAATTTCTTTTTCCTTTTCAACTTTTAAAGATTTCCGAAACAATTTTCGGTATGCAAAAATTTTTCAGAAATTTTTATAAAATTTAATTTATGTTTATCGATACAAAAACTTGTAAATTTAGACTACCAGAAAACTTGTGAAATTTTTGTTTCAGTACATATGATTTTTTTTTTAAAAATTATTTTTAAACTACTAGAAAATTTGGAGAATTTAAGTTTTCCGGAGCAATTTGTGAAGTTTTCCGGTACAGGTCATTTTTTTTAAAAAAATATTATTTATTAATTTTCGGAAAACTTAGATTTTCAAGTTTTCCATAACAACTTGAGAACTTGAAAAAAATTTTCTGGTACATAACATAAAAATTATTTTTAAATTTTCAAGTTTTCTAGAACAAACTAGAGAACTTGAAAAAAGGTTTTCTGGTACATTTTTTTTTTTTAATTTTTGAAAAACTTGGGATTTCTAGTTTTCCAGAACAAGTTGTGTACCGGAAAATTTAAAAAAAGAATTTCGATACAAATTTTTTTTTTTAAAAAATATTA
>JBBPBO010000002.1:1773514-1800480 GCA_037974295.1 Cicer cuneatum | reverse complement strand
AAATATTATTTTTAAATTTTCAGAAAATTTGGGGGTTTCAAAATTTCTGAAACAAAATATGTACCGGAAAACTTGAAAAAAAGTTTTTCGAAATATAATTTCTATAACGGAAAACTTGAAAAAAAAATTTCAGCACAGAACATTATTTTTTTTTTTTGAAAAAGAATTATTTTTAAGTTTTCGAAAAACTTGAGAGTTTTGAATTTTCTAAAACAAGATGTGTACCGAAAAATTTTAAAAAAATTTTACGAAGTATAATTTCTGTATCAGAAAACTAAAAAAAAAAATTTGGCGCTCGTTTGTGTATAAAAAAATTGAAATGATATTGTAAGTGAAAATAAAAACTTTTAATATTTACATGAAGATAAAAACGTCATTTCATGACATATATTTGGAGTAAGAGTATAATATGAGGAGTACAAAGTAAAATTTTCAAACTTTGTATTCATCATTTTTCGTAAGCCCATTATCAAAATATTTTGATAATAGCCCATCTATAAATTGTCTAAAACGTAATGGCTGGATCTTAAAAAAAACCATAATTTGAACTCAATACCTCTATAAAATATTTTTTAGAAAGTTTCATCCCATACCTCTACAATTATATCTATATCTCCACAAAATTTTCAAAATGTCAAAATTACCCTTCACTTTTTTTTACTATTTTATCAAATTAATTTTTTTTTACCTTCTACCGGAAAACTTGAAATAAGTTTTCCGGAAAAGACGCGAACATTTAACACTACCGAAAAATTTTTTGGCAAGTTTTCCGGTTGTTACCGGAAAACTTGGGAGTAAGTTTTCCGAAAAAAGCGTACTATTTAACACTACCAAAAAACTTGCCATGAAGTTTTCGATAGTTATCGGAAAACTTGGGAGGAAGTTTTCGAGAAATGCTACTATTTAGTACTACCGGAAAACTTGCCAAAAAGATTTCGGTAGTTTTGTTTTTTTAAAAAAATTTGAAAAAAAAAAACTTTTTAGGAGGTTTTCCGATATAAGGTAAAAAAAAATAAATTTTAATTTGATAAAATAATAAAAAAATGAAGAGTAATTTTGACATTTTAAAAAATTTATAGAGTATAGGTATAATTGTGGGGTACGGATAAAACTTTCTATTCTTTAGAGTCTAAATCCCGTGGTGTTCTTGTTCTTAGTTTTTGGTCTTGATTGTGCACAGCTTATTATCTGAAATTGTGATCGTGAGACCTATATCTGTATATGGGGTTTACTTACAATATGATATTGTAACATAAACCAGACGTATATAGTCGGTTCCCTCAAGACAGAAAACCAGGAATTCAGTAAACTAGCTGTTAGGTCCCTGAGTTGGGTGTAAGTTGGTGGGAACCGTTTAGGATCAGTCTGATTTGTCATACTAGTTTAAACCGTTTTAATATGGAAAATCCATATTAGCCATATTCTATTGTCCTTTTCATGTTTTCGAACTTTGCTTCTCACATGAGCGGAAGCATTTGACCCATATTCCATATGCACTTTTGATTGCATATGTGCATGTTTTATTTATTATATACTCTGTTTTTATTGTAAATTGAAACATTCAATATTTTACAAAAGTATTTTTATATATATTGTTGAACTTAAATAGGTAACTTTTTTTGTTTATAAAGTTGGTGATAACATGCTTTTTGGAGAAATACCAGAAACTTTGGTTTACAGGAAGCATTTCTTTTCATTTTGGAAGACTGTCTGCTCTTCAGATAGCACTTAATCTGAGTCAGAACAATTCCTGATAGCTTAGGAAGCATGCAAATGTTGGAATCACTCGCAGTTAAAAGATGCCTCCTATTAAAAATGGTGAGACCACCAGAAAAAGCAATATAAAAAACGTGAAGTATCTAATACAAGAGAATTTTAGTAGAGAAATATTGAATAATGATCAAGTGATAGTATTGTTGAGCTGAATGACTATAACACTAATGTTGTCTTTGCTACCTTTAGCCATAGCCAATTCAGCTAAAACTGCTGCAGCCTCTGCAGCATAACTATTAATTGTATCTTGTTTCATATTTCTCTTCATGTGACCTTGAAGACAACTTCTGACAACTTGACAAACAAAATTGTTTGATACTACATCCCAAAGACCATCACTTGCTAGCACAACAAACTCATCTGATTTTGTTCTACCGTACACTTTTATCTCTGGTTGTGATATCACAAATGGCTTCATGCAATGATCTCCTATGGATCTCGAAGTTGCAAGAACTCCTAATATTCTACTTCCATTCCATTCAATCACTCTTCCACCAGCTGCTTCTATCCTCTCTCTTTCATCCGGAACATCTGGCTGATCATTTCACAATAAAAAATTAATTAATTACTTGCTTAATTCTAAATCTCAAATTAATTAATTAATTAATAAAAATCATCATCACCTTATGATCACGTGAAAGTGGCACAGCTACACCGCCACTACACAACACGGCTCTAGAATCACCACAATTGGCGACAACAATCTCCTCCTTCCCAACCACCACAACAGCCGCCGTAGAACCGACAGTATTCCCATCTCCATCGTCACCGACTCCAATTTCACGATCCATCTTCATAAAACAAGAACACATAGCTTTACACCAATCCAAACCATCATTAATTCTACACTCCTCCTTCACTTCCTCCGCCAACAACAAATGCATTCTATCACGGCAAGCATTCGCCACCGTCATCCCACCGTGACCGTCATAAACCGCAAAGAAATCGTAACCACACGGTTGCTCTTCCGCCGCCACGAAACCTAGAATCACTTTAATAGCATCCTCCATCACCCTCCGCCGCCCAATCACCGATATGAAACCGTGTGATTTCGTCGCGGTGTCTCCTCCGGTTGTTGACGATTCTATCGTCGGAACCACCACCGCCTTACAAGGACGCTTTCTCTTTTTTCTATAATCTTCGTAACATCGCTCAATTTGTTTAGATTTTATATTATCTGTGACAACACTATTATCCATTCACAACTATATAATAGAATCTGAAGTTCAATATTGATGTTATTTTGTGTTATTGTGGAGATTCAAGAGTTTTGGTTTGCTTTTGTAGCTTGTTCATGGCTGATACACCACACGTTCGAAATGGACATAAGATCTCGACCCTACATTTGTCTTTTGATGTTTGATTTCGAGACAAACGTGGACGGTCAGGATTTCTTTTATAATACGTGGCGTCCTATTCGGAATATCATGCTTTTCAGAATTTTATTTTATTATTTTTTTAGAAGATATTTTTTTAATTACTATTTAATTTTGATCTATACAATCCTTCAACAACCAGAATCACTCCTCCTATGTAATCTGATATCTTCCAGTTATTTCCTTTTTCCTCTTTTAAGAAAAAAAAAAAAAAAGTGTTCAGGAATTCTCACGTGCAAGCAAACTTATATCACATACTCTTACTACTACTTATTATTTTATTTATGTCGTAATAACAAGGTACACGTTTATTTCTGCAATTCTCATTCATTCAAATTTGTTTCATCCTCATCCAAAGTATCAAGCTGTAATATAATATTTAACGTCGGCATAAACAGAGTCATGTTCTGGTTTGGCACTGAGCTGTGTGAATTATTCGGAGTTTGCAGAATGAGTATTTATCTTCTTCAATAAAGTTTTGTGTATTGAATAATTGATAGATCGGAGCTAATTTCTTTTAGGTTTCTCTTGTATTTTATTGTTTTCCGGAGATTGGACTTCACTTTCTTTGCCATTTGTGTGGGTCTGTGGTGTGATTCTCACAGATTCAATCGTATTTTTTTTTTTTTTTGTCTTTCTTGTCTTTTTATTTCCTTTTATTCTATTTTTTTTAACAAGTTTTTTATTTATATTTATGGGTTTGGGTATCTCTCTCACTCCTGCTTCTTTTTAACATATATTTCTTTTGTTATTTAAAATAAAATGTTATATTTACATACATAAACTTTTTTATAATATATATTACTCGGGTCTTGATTATAAAATATAACTAATTACATTTATCAAGAGTTTTTTATGGAATTAGTAAAAAAATAAGTTAAACACAATTAAATATTTTGATCTCATAAAAATATAAGTATATTTTCAAATGTCCATTTCATGGTAACTTATTCTATAACAATAAGGGTCGTTGCAGTATAAAATTTTCATCAATTAAAGATTATTTTAAGACAAACATCACAAAATAGAGTGAAATAAATTATATTTACTTATTTATATAAGGCTACCAAAATGTGAATGTTCTCTGCATATTGTTAAAGTATTTTTCACCAACGATTTAAAAATTAAAGATAATATCATTTTTTGACACAAGAAAAGTTACGTCATATTATTAATATCATTAATGATAATAGAAGTGGTAACATCATCACAAATTTGAAAAGTAGAAAATATATGGCTTTCTTCCTAACAACCTCTAGGCTCTATCAAGTAGTTAGAGAAAAATCAAAATATCATAGTCTTACAAATTGAAATAAAAATGGGTCTATTTTATTACTTTGGTTTGTATGAAGTGATGGATCTCAGAGATGTTGGCTTACCGTTCTTGAATTCATGTTTGCTTCTAAAAAATGTACCAATCATCCCTCTCTATCTCAATTTACTTAAAGGAATATGCATGAAACTAAGAAGAAATGATACATCCGTGTCTCCTTCCTTCTTTTGAGCTGTACAGTTAGGTTCAGCAGTAATGGATCGTAGATGGGTCAATTAATGAACTAGTTGACCTTTCAATGTCAAGACTACGGTCATAGATTTGTCGGGTACCCTCTTTGATGCGTCATCGTGAGATACTTTATTTCCTTTTCCCGTGTGACCACGAAAAAGAAAAGCCCACAAATGAAATGAGTACTAACGTCGGAAAAAAAGAACTATATTTTTCGAAAAGTATCACTGCACAAAATACAACTTCACTGCCATTATAAGAGCCTAACAAGAATGAGTTAATCTATGGTTTCTAAAATCTACACGATCTCCAGTATGAAAAATGTCTTACAATCCGTAAAAAGAAGTTATAAGCGTAATTCAATAAAAATGAATGATCGGATTTAGAATTCTTGCTCTTTCATAATCTTTTAAGGGAGTTGCTATTCAGTTCAAAAAATTAATTAATTAACTAATAAGAATCTAATCAATCAACCAGAAACATTTTTGTATAAATCTTTGAGATACAATTGTTAATTTTGCTAAGAGATGAAATAGAACTTCCCTAACAAAAGTTCTAATGTTGTCCCATGTCGAGCCAACAATTTATTTAAACTTTGTATCTCCGTATCTTTTACGAATAAGTGTGGCATATAAATTATAGTAATCTACCGTCTCACCATAATTATATGTACAGATAGTCACCAAAAGGAAACAATTGAACAGAGGCAAGCACAATCACATGCAGAAAATAAATTATCTACTTGCCATGGCACCAACTCCAAAAGCATTTATCAGGCACGGGGTTTACTCCCACTTTTGTACATGTCATCGATCACATTCTGCACGCACAAATAAAATTGCAGTTAGTACTTTCAGAGAAACAGAAACTATGAAGTCATAAGGCAGATTCTGAAACAATGAAACCTTAAAGTTAAAAGATGCGCTAGAAAATTGAAGTTGAAAAAGAAATAAATTTATGCAATTAATGAGAGGCTAATCACCCAATTTATATTTTTGTTTTAATCCTCCAGTTCCCAAAGGAATGAAGTCCAACTGTCTTGGTAATCTGGGACTCAACAAGGAGGTAAAAAAAATCTACCAACCAGGATTTGAACTCAGAGTTCTCCAAAACGATTCATTTGAAGCTCATTAATCACTTGATTAGAGGTGGGTTAGGTGCAACACAAGAACTTTTCCAGGAACCCATTCATTTCTATAGAACAACCTACACACTAAATCTCGTGTTTCTCCAGGACATTTTGCATGAGTACTTAAGCATTGACATTAGACATTCCAAACTTTTTAGGATAAACTACCATGTAGAGTGTTCAGTTTCAAATATGTTTTATACATAACTAATTAACTGCGCATATGTGTGCACTATGAGAAGAAAATAAACTTCCTTATGGATCACGTTACAAGGTGCTGGTTTATATACATACAAGCCAAGTGTAAGTGAAGTGACTACTTTAACTAAACTGTGCCTAATTCACAACAAACGCAATATTAAAGCTATAAATCAGGAAACATTCCTTGCAATATGGTTGACATCTAATATCATGCAAGCATGTGACATCTCATATGACATCTAAAAACTGACTAATAGTCAACTCAATCAGATGAGATTTCCATACCTTTTTCATTTATATTGCCAGGTAGAATGAAAATATTCGGGAACAAAAAAAATGTTCTATTTACAAAGACAATTGCACTTAAACAACCATTCTATTCTATGAAGCATAAATGAAATTCTAAGAATTTGACAACTTAAAACCTGATAGTGTTTAAGCAACTGAGGCCTCTTCTTCTTATATGTTGGAGTGATAAGGTCACGTTCCATATCAAATGGAACTGGGTCAAGATGAACTGCTTTTATAAACTCGAAGCCTTTCAACTGCCAAAAAAATATGCATCATCCCATAAAGTTTCATAAAAGCTACTCATGCATACAAACACGTGCACATGTAGAATAGAATCAATTGGTGAAAACCTAAGACAATACACATGCCACTTAAATAATCCTTTGTACAAAATGATTTTGGGCCATCCAGCCATCGAATCTTAATTAATTATGCTAATATTTCATGTTAAATACCATTTCAAATTAAATGCATATGATCAGATAGCTGATATTTTATATCACGGTGAAAAGGTTGTTTTTTTTTTAAAAGTATGTTGTGTGGGAATTATATATACCCATGATAGTTGTAGAAAAACCCTTTAAGATTAATGTGAAACTTTATCAGGATGATAATGATATACACATACATGCACTCCATACATAACAAACTAGCACAATAACAAGAAACTTAAATTAGATAAAATAGAACCTTCTTTTCCTTTCCAATCTTCGAGAGCTCTTCAAGTATGTAACCTTTTGCCCTAGAATCTTCACAGAGAGAATTGAAGTCCATTGATATACCATTTTGTTCTGCCCAATGTTCAAGTGCCTGCTTGCTGGGGTTAACAACAGCAACAAGGAAGGCCTCAAAACTGTTTCCGTAAACCCATATCTGAGACAGGAGAAAAAAAGTTCAAATCAGCATAGAACAGAACAATTTGAGCTCATGAAATGAAGCTTAAAGTAAAGACTTTGTTTTTATGGGTGTTTTTTATCTCATACATATAGATGTCACAATGAATAGTTGTACAGATACATGCCACAATAGTCTTATCTCTTGGACAAAGGATTGTGCTTAACTACAGAATGCGGACACTATGTAAAGTAGATCAACACGCACCAGTATTTGTGCACGACTGCACATAAGACTATGGGCAACATGCACATGCTGTTGGTGAAATTTTAAATAAGCTCAATACAGTTATAGAACTATATGTCCAGCAAGAAACAAGAATGTAATTTGGATTATGTTATGGCAAACGAGAAAAATATCCCAGCCTAGAAGCAGACAAGTCTCCATAAACTGAGACGCAAACTTAGTATCAGTCTACAGCCTGCTCATAGTTTGAATCCCATAATTAAAAATCATCAAGCTGAGCTGAAAATATTTGCTGCTCAAGATTGGCCCCATTTGTTTCAAGCCCATCGAGGATGCAGTTTCTTTTTGTAATTCTATAATGAACTAACAAGCTCATCAATTCTAGTAGTATGAGTAAAAAGATCATCTTTTCACATATTTTTTTCAACTTTATATGGGAAATAAATTCACTACAAGCTAGGACACTAAAACAACTGGAAGGGTTCTCAGGACATACAGATTCAATAGAAGGAACTTGGCCGAAAATATTCTCCAGGTTTTCAACGGCAACATATTCTCCTTGTGAAAGCTTGAATATATTTTTCTTCCGGTCAATAATCTTCATGCTTCCATTAGGTTGCCACTCTCCAATATCCCCTGTTGAAAAACTCACTCAATTTAAATGAATATAAACTTCAAAAT
This sequence comes from Cicer cuneatum, assembly GCA_037974295.1. Taxonomy (NCBI): domain Eukaryota; kingdom Viridiplantae; phylum Streptophyta; class Magnoliopsida; order Fabales; family Fabaceae; genus Cicer; species Cicer cuneatum. The sequence continues at coordinate 1,792,445 of JBBPBO010000002.1, read as the reverse complement.
GTGACCCAACAGCCAATTTAAGTAGTTGCTATAAAATTCAATTTTGGAAAACACGTGTAAAATAACCTGTATGGAACCATCCATCAACCAGAACCTCTTTCGTGAGGTCTTCACGTTTGTAGTACCCTGAAAACAAGGTATCTCCCTTTACACAAATTTCTCCTCTTGGTGTGCTTGCAAGGGCATCGTAACCCATTTCAGGAACAGATTCCAGACACGCATCCACATTTGGGACAGGAGGACCCACTGTTCCAAGCATTTCATGTTCATTTGGTAATGAGACAAAGGTTCCGGCACAGGTTTCGGTCAAACCTGTTTTCATTTTGATAAAGGCATATTAGAGAAGTCCATAGTCAAGTATAAGTTGTAAAGAAGTCAACACTCTAATATCACATTATCACACATGCTGCATCGGAGTGAAAATACATCAGAATAACTTGCACATAGAGTTTAGTTAGACCATTTATATTTCTATGAACATACATTAAAACTTAACCCCAAACATAGTATTAGCTAATACATCAAAACTAAAAGTATTAGCTAATTGTCACATCTCATCTCAAATTAACCAAGGATAGTTTTATACCCCAATATAATTAGCACTTGAATGCAAAACTAGATTAGGTAAAGCAACTTGATTAGGTAAAGCAAGGTTTAGGGGGTAAATTTTGATTTTCAAATACAGAAAGAGCATACCATATCCTTGTAGGACATGAGCACAGGTCACCACCCGTAAGTAACTTTCCACATGCACAGATAGAGGTGCTGCTCCAGACAAAATAACACGCACTTTACCCCCTAAACCTTGCTTTACCTAATCAAGTTGCAAAACCAAATCACGATTAGCCAAAGAAAAAAACAATGCTGTCAAACTGGGGCTGGGAATTAATATTCACAAATGTTACTACCTTATCAAACACAATTCTGTCAAAAAGTGGAGATGCTGCCTCATGCTTATGCCCTTTCATCATGTTATTCGACTTACTGCAATAAATTATCAGAACTTACAGTTAGAATATTGCAATGCTTATTGGAACAACCAATAATTAAATTTAGAAATATAATTAAGAAACTTAACAGTAATCTAAAAAGAGATTTTTTGCGTGATTTGATAAAGGAACTCTCATGGTTTCCTAACATCTTAAAGAGGATTCGTGACAGTTCAACAGTACTTACTATGAATAAGCAAAGTTGAATAATGTCTTCTTCAGGAAGCCTCCGGAAGAAATCTTCTGTGTCAAACCTGCATACCGGAATTGAGAGTCTTAATATACTTTTTCTAGCTGAGAAAAGGGGTGGCAGCTCAGAAAAATAGGAAAGAAATGTGAAGAAAAAAAAAATCCGAATCCAATGATCAAGAAATAATTTGCATCGTAGTTTTGTCCTCTTGAGATCATAATGTGACCACCTACATCATTCGATGCTATCTAAAATCACTAAACGTTAACAATCAGAAGAGCATACCTGAGTACACTCTATCAAGTACACGGGGTACAGCACAGAAAATGGTTGGTTTTAGCTCCCCAATGTCTTCAATTAACAATTTAACATCCTGCAGCCATTGTGCAAACGATTTAAAGTTCAATCATTACATTAAACTATCATTCAGTAATGACCAGTCTAGTACATATACTCACCCCACGCCAGAAACCTATTGAGGCACCATGCCATATAAATGTCTCCTCAATGACCCTATCAAAGATATGGGCAAGAGGAAGGTATGATAAGTACACATCCTTCAACGTCAACTGCAAAGAAAGAAAAAGGAGGGGTGATTGCATAAGTCAAAGAATCGACACTTAAGCATTTAGTATCTTAAAATTGAAAAAAGAAATCAGGAGCTTTCAAATTAGATATATAAGATGCATTCATGTATTTGCTACTTAAAAGTGAAATATAAAAGAGAACAACTTACTTTTTCATTGACACTCTCCAACAGCCGCTTAACCCCAGCTAAGAGGGTAATAATACTCTCATTGGATATCAATACTCCCTTGGGGTCACCAGTAGTTCCACTAGTATACATTATTGTACATATATCACTACTTTTCTTCACAGGTAGATCAAAACTCTGACTTTCACCCTGAGGCAGGTATTAAAAATCAAATTAGGAAAGACAACCTCAACATGACCATAGAAGTAGTAAAACAGACATTACTTTCTGCTAGCCATACTTGTAATGAGCCATAGAAATAAATTTAATGAATATGTATCTATAAAAATTTACCCAATTCAACTAACCATACAATGCATGAGTTTCCATTTTTTTTTTGGAGACAGCATGAGTTTCCATTTACATGATATGTGACAATTAAGTTAACTGATTGCTTCCCATACATTCCACTATTACTTACACCAACTGCCAGTGGACTGAGATAGTGACACAAGTCAAACAACAATTTTTGCTGTAAAGGAGACTTGGAGTAATTGCAGGTAATGCTAATTAATTATAGAAGGAGCAGCTTTCGTGTCAATTTTACAACTCATAGTAGAAAAAGAGTAATAATAAATAAAAAATAACCCACCACTTGTAAAAATTCAGTCCATGAATATATTGTCAGTCCAAACTTTTCAACTTCTTGCTTTTGTTCAGGGGTAACCTTTCCGAAGCTCACAATTGCTGAATAAAGACATAAAAGTCATGGCTTCTTTCTAAAGCACGTGTATTTTAGCAAAGAAAGAAGAGAATAAAAAGTACTTACTCTTGAGATATTTGGTTGCATTTGGAAATGTCTTCAATAGCTGAAAAGTTTTAGAAACAAAGATAGGGATAAGACAGACTGTTCACAGAAAAGTATACCTAACTCTCAGGTCCTCCCTAAAAATAAACTACTGTGAAATAGATAGACTATTTCAATAGATGAACCTCGGGTATCTTCTTTTCTTCTGCAAATGCAATTGAGACTTCTGCGTGGCATATAATAAATTCTATGGCCCCAGAACCTAAGTCATATGTATGAGAGTGTCAAAGCCAGTGATAATTGAAAATTCAAATTAGAAAAGTGAATTTGAAATTATTCGAATGTCATGTTTTCTCGGTGAAATGAAAAAGTAACCTAACAAAATCCTTGTAACTGAATATCAATATCTACACAATGGGACATTGTAGTGCTATGCAGAAGTTGAATTTTTCTGCATGGTAGTAAATTGCGCACAAGTTATCGTCGCTATGAGAAAATTTATCACAATTTTAGGCAACTGACTAGTTTCGGCAAAGGTTAAAAAAATTTCAAAATACAAAAAACATTGCCCATAAAGTAGGTGAGATTTTCAAAGAACCGAACTCACTTATTTGTTTATAAAAAAAATATACGAGGATAAAAACACAAATACACGTTTGTAATAAACGTGTCAATTTGGAACTTGCAATTTTTTTCATATTTATGAAAATTTGTTATACAATAGGTAAGTTTTTTCAAAATGCATAAGTTAGTGAGCTTATTTATTTGTTGGTGAAAGTTAGCAAACAATGTCATATTGACATAAATGTTGCAACTTTTCACACAACATCAAAGTGGAAAATATCATGTACAATAGATTGGAAACCAAAAGTCAATTGCAGTTGATTAAAAGCATCATCACGGTGTAGAAACATGCTAAACATATGCACAAACCTAATGTATCATATAAAGGAACACAATGAAGTCCATGAGCATTGCAGGCCTGCACATATTTGAAAATATGTTAAAACTTAAAAGCAGTTGAATGGAAGAAGCTAGTAAAGGAACATTATACATCAGGAATGCCCACCAACAGCACCACATAAGCATAAGAGAAGTGTTATCAAATGACAACTATATCAACGCTATAGTATAGCAGAATTTGATCAAATCGCTATTGCTCCACAATATGCTATTTAGTAGAAGTGTTGTTAAATAGCGGCTATAGTAGCACATAGCACTATAGCGTAGCAGAATTTGAACAAACCACTATTCCACAATGGACAACACTGCATGAGCAATATACACTAGTAACAGAACACTATAGAAAGTAGACATTCAAAAGAAGAACAGAGTTTCAATCCAGAAAAACTTAATTGTCCTTTATATTCAACAAGGACGCCTAACAGCAAAGAACAAACAAAGAAAAATAACGTAGACATGGAAATAAATAAAAACGAATTTAAAACAAAAAAAACTAATATAATATAAATCTCAACAGGGTGTGTAAATGAAAAGGGGGTTAAAGGAGTACAATTCCAGACTGGTGTAGTTGGAAAAACAGATGTATAGGGTAGAAACCGGTTAACAGGGTGTGTAAATGAAAAGGGGGTTAGAGGAGTACAAATACAGAAGGGTGAGAAAACAACTGGTTGGAAAATTTGTAACCAAAACTGTGTCAACTGTAGAAGAGAGTGTTTCCCTTGGAAAGGTAATACAACTCTTGATCAATAATCAGAAATATTGCTATTCTTTTCACTACCTCTCAATTCTTTCTTCCAAAAACCCAATAATTGGTCCGACCTATCTGATCCTCAAGGAGCTGCTAGTGTAATAAGAGAGGGAGTTGGGTTTTGGAGAAGGGCAGATTTCATTGAGTGGATTGCAAAATCAGAAATTCTTTGAAGTGCAGGGAATCTGTTGGGGGAGAGACTGCAACTTGCTTTACAATTTGATATTGCGAATATGGGAAGTGCCTAGAACTGATGTGCAAAGCCTCTACAATGACTTTGATTAGAAGTTTTATGGAGAGACAAGAGGGCAGCATGGTGAAAAAGTTGGCCACATTGAATCTGACAGACTCAGTGGAAGAGTATGTGTAGAACTTCGAAACTTTGGTGGCACGAGTGAGAGTCATTCCAGAAGAAAACTCTTAGGATACTTTTTGGGGAACTTAAATCGGAAATAAGGTTTTGAATGAGAGTTCATAACATCGAGGAAGTCTCAACTCTCGATGCCATTGAACTGACTCAATATTTGGAAGAAAAAATCACAATCACTCACGGCTGGGCTGGGTCATGCAATAAGGAAGTTTTCCCCAAATTTGCGCTGCATCAAGAAGGAATGCACTAGAAGAACAAGACCTTCAATGTGAGCAATCAGGCTACAAGAGTCAGATTGGAGAACAAAACAGGGGGTTGGAATTGGAAAAAACTTAAAAGACAACTAAGATGAAAGAAATTCAAAATAAAATGTACCTCCATGCTCATAATCCACTCTGCAGAATTGGCCCCATAAATACCACACTTTATACCCTGCAAACCAGCAATATGTGAATTAAGCTATAAAAAAAAATATCGCTAGAGATAATAGTTACCCGCAAAAATGAAATATTAAAATCATGGTCATATTCATATAAAATAAGACCCGCTTGGCCAACTTCGGCTCAACAGGAAATCTGTGACAAAGAGTTAAGCATTTGAACTTACAAGGCCATGTTCTTGGTAAGTGAATAACTATTAAACTACTCATGATGCAGATAGTGAAATTATCAATAACTAGCATCCAGATGTGCCCGTCTATCGGCTTTTTTTATTGCGCTAACGCGTGTACATATTTTATTGTGTTTCTTTTTAACGGCTCCTTTTTCTTTTCTTTTTTTTTTTTGAAAATGCAGTTACTGATTTAGTACTACAAGTAAGAGAAAAGTGATTAAGCTTGTATTAGATTAACAGTCACTAAAGGGCAAAAGAGGACGAGGAAAAAGCCACATCAGAAAAGGCTATTGCCTTTATATATTGTTATAGATATATTTCAAGGAAATTAAATAAGAGGTATCTAAAGTTGCCAATTGCCTGAAACTATGCACGTCGTCATTACACGGCAATGCTGATTGTAAATTATGAACAATCCAGCATGTACTAAGAATCCAAGAATAGGAATATCATACAAAGAAGAAAATGCTATTAAAAAAACTAAAAACAAAACAAGGTTTCATTTTCAGGTAAATAAGAGGCAGAAGACTTACTTCTCCATAACCACAGCTGCGGATGGAATTTCCAACTTTCACCACAATGTCATATACTTCTTTGTAGGTTTGCCACTTGTACTTGCCATGCTGTTAAGTGTCATGATAAAATGCGCATTTAAATGAGCCAAAAGCCATGAATAGTCAAGCAATAGCAAAGAAAATTTCCACAAAACAAGTTTTATTTTATAATACAGTAAATGATACTTTACCTTTCCATCCACAATCTCTCGGCTGCCAAGCATAGGATTATTTGGATATTTCTCAACAGACAATCTGTAAAACCACTATTCATTCAGAATCAAAATAACTAAAATATCCTATCAATGCAATCCCTAATTTCTTTTAAACATAACAGAAAATGAATCAGTCCATGACGCAGACTTTTAGTCCAAAATCAAATGAAAAATTAAACCGCACAATCAAGTCAATCCCCCTTCACACGGCATGCGCACTAAAAAAAAGTCAACAGTATTTCTTCCATGTTCAATAGAAAGAAAACTCAGAGAAACCGAATAACAAACTCTGATTAGCTAAACAACTAATTTCAATTCAACGTCTCAATCAAATAGTTACTAATTCCAATGAAAATTTCTACCGACATGGTATTAAAATTCCGATCAGATAGCTCTGTTTTGCAAATTAGCGTAATAATTCAACGGAAAAAAAAAATCGCATCCGATCTAGTGGAATAAAATGAACTAATTCCGAAAACAAAAAAATAAAAAAAAATAATTAAATTACGAGTGCATCATGCAACAGAAGATTATTTCAACTCAAGTCTTAACTATCAAATTCACATCACACATTCATGAAATAAATAGAGAGAATTGAATTTTTGTTTTAATCGAAATTAAGATAATATAGTGAATGAATATGAAAATGAAGATCAAAATCGAAATGATAAACTAACCGGAAAACATCCCAGCAGCTATCAAGACCTTGAATATGAGCCGGAAATCCATCCTTAGCGAAGATGCTGCGATACACAGGTCCTCTCGACGGTGTATCGCCACTCGCTTCCTTTGCTTTCTCGACTTCAACGATGAATCTCTTTTGCGCCATAGCTTTGAGTAATTCCGATCGAAGAAGGAGAATGACAAGTTGATGAAATTGTTTGAAAAATTAAAAGAGAGAAAGAGAACTTAAATGTGAAGCTCGTCGAATGTGTCAATGTTGGTTTTGACTTTGATGAAAAATGATATTTAGTAAGTAGGGTAGGGTGAGGTGGTAATGGTATCAACAAAACTTGCTATGCTTATTTGCTAGCTAAGATAGTTTCAAACGAATTAGGTTTCGACCGCTCAGCAAATAGTACCTTTATCCATTATGCTACTTCTTTATTTGACTTTTTTTTTTTATTACTTTTAATTTCTTTGGATTTTCTTATTCTTCTGTTATTTATGGACCGGCACTCTTATTAATAAAATGTTACTATTGTTTACGGGGTCAATATTTATATGAAATTCTGCTAAAGGGGGCGTTTAAGGTAAACAAGTGATAAAATTTGTGGACTATACCCAAATGTTAACTTTATCCATTGATTTATAATATAAAGTTTCAATGACTAAGATCTTTTAAGGCCAAATTATTGTAAAATGTTACAACATTTGAAGAGTGGGTTGTATATTAGAACCTCTATTTTTCTTTTACATAACGAAAATATCAACATTAAAAACTTCATAATTATCCAATGAAAAAAGAATTTGCTAGTTTATATACACTTATAAACTTCATTTTTATTTTTACCGTGTGTAAATTAACAATTCCCACAAGAACTTGCTAGTTTATATACACCTATAAATATTTGTTTGGTTCCAGTATAAATATATAGTAATTATTGATCATAATTTATTTTGTTTAACAAACATTTACCGTAATTTTTTTTATAGAATACAAAACTGAAACTTTTTCCAAAACAAATCTGGAGCTTTTATTAAAAACAAAAATACGGAACACATAAAAAAGTGAAACCACAAACCAACAAAAAGTAATCAATAGACTGGTTATTGTCGATTTTTACGGTAGATATGTATCATACATAACTTTTATATATGTGTATGTTAAATGCCACCAGCATTAAAAGCAACAATATCAGCACCGTCACAGTAATATTTTATCTCGTATATCGTATATACGAAAGAAATATAATTATTGCATTATAATGCTCTTTAAATTTGTATGTATAATTTAGTCAAAAATAATTTGTATGTATGTATGTACAAAACATTCAAAAGAGACACTGCTGATAAGATAAATATCCAATCTTTTATATTAATACTTTATTAATAAAAGTATTCTAGTTAAAGAAGCTAATTTTTCGTTGAAAGTTGATATACTGAGTAACTTTTTTATTAGTGTGCATAAACAAAATGAAAGTTGAACAACTATCTTAAAAATAGACATTGACCATAAAATCAAAATACTTAGTAAACTGTACCGATATTTGTTTGCAAACTTACAATTATTTGTTTCCTTAAAATCGGTATTTCCACGAATCACAGTACACTTCCTCTTTTATTAGTTATAATTTACACGAGTTTCACCAAATTTCATCTCATCAAACAATGTGAGTCTCATTTAAAGTTAATAGAACTCGTATAAATTTCAATTAATAAAAAATAATATATTAAAAAATATATGCAAAAGAGTGTTATTGGCATTATTAAAAAAAAGGAAATAAAAAAACCTTATCCTTAAAATATTACATTTGTTGTAGTTTTGTTTTCTACTCAGATTTTTTGCCTCAAAGTGCAAATGTGTAATGTTTTTAAATGACACGACATTAAATATTTGAGACAAAATACAAGTAGATTTATATTTATCCACCTCATTGAACATTCAAATAATATATTTAAAAATAATATTTTCAGAAATTAAAAATACATTACAGAAAGAAGAAGAAATAAATAAACATTTTTTTAATTTCTAAAAATATTTTGTTATTTTGAATTTCATTTATCCAGAAATAAACCTTTCAACTTCATTTATCCAGCAACAATATTGGAATTCCATCCATGTAAAAAATAATTAATTATCATGGTTCACAACTTCATTCCTACACATATTTCCATTATTGACAAGTAAAATCACTATATTGGTCTATGCCAACAGTTGGCACCAACTAAAGAACCATCAACTGTGAAAAATTGATGGATATAGGAACCACAAATGTGCAAAATGTAGTCTGCCCTTGAACACATGATTAGAAGCAGCCTCCCAACTGCCAAAATCAAAAGACAAGAAAGTTTGTATTAGCTATAGAAATAACTACAGAAAATCCATTTTTTGGTATGCAATATGAATTGATTTCCTAGTTGTCCCAAAAAACATAAATGATCAGAGAAATAAGCAAATGCGGAGGCAAAGTGCTATATAAAAAATAAAATAAAAATAAAGTAAACAAGAGAAAAGAAACAAGAAACCAGAGGCAAACAAGTCTAATTAGTAGCAAACTTCAAGCAGATCATGCATGCAAGCGGGGACCAAATAGGAACAAATCCTTAAGACAACAGATGTGAATGAACAAAGAGATTTCACATACCAAAATTGCCTCAATCTCCTCATTGGTCACAGGAGTTCTTTTGGGTTGAAGAGAGGCCTTCCCTCCTAATGACATTGAATCTTTTGAACTTGAAAAGAAAGAGATATTGGCATCAGTTGCTGAAGATAAAGGTTTAGTCTCAGACGCAAAACCTGCAATGAAAATTTTAAAAGAATTGGATAATTTGGTTATAGCCTCAACAAGGAAACTAAATGACAAATAGTACAACACTCTTCACTAAGATCAAACTATTACAAATCAAAACATAATAAAATGAAAACTTTGATGGAACAAAATAGTATGATGCCATTAACATAGTAATGTTTCCTAAGATTAAATTGGACAGAAGTAAAATAGGCTTGCTATGCCTCATTGTTTTACACTTTGTGACTACTAGTTTGAGCAAGAGTGTCCTTCAATGGTATTGTGATGCTTCAATATTGTTTGCGTGTAAAAAACATCTTTTGGTAATCAATATCGATGGATGACCTATGAAGCGTAGATACAACAGTATGATGTGATATGGATAGAAGAATATGGAAATCCTTAAAATCTAAAGATGCAATACAACCTAGATATGTTAATGCAAATTATAAAAAATATACATGTTTTACATAAATGCATAATATTTGTGAAGAGATGTAGGCATTTTTTATTTATATATAACTATAATTATATCACAGGATTATAATCACGTGTTACACAAAAACTGCTTATGATCATAACAAAAAAGCATATAATATCTTCCTATGAACAATATGTATCTTCTTTTTATGGACAAAATGTTAGAAAGTAGTAGCTATTCTAGTTTCTAGGTTTGAACTATGGACCTCTTTGTTAAAATTCCTTTGGCATTTTTCGGCTCATCAATCAAACTCGCTGGATATGGTATCTAGGAGCATAGTTTAGTAATTTTGGAGAATCTGGCTTTCATAGTTTATTCATGAGTTTAATCAGGCCGTCTTAATGTTTTTTGAGGCTATGTTCAAATCTAAAAATTGGGCTCCTAAAATCACAACAGCCGACTCACACGATGGTGGGAAAACTGGGTATTTATTCTATGCATAAGGTATACATATAAATTTTTAGAGTATTCAGTGTACAAAATTAATGCAATTTTTCAAATGTCAAGTATACTATAAAGAATTTAGGGATAGTTCTAGTTGTAAAGGTCGATTGTCAGCCCTGATGTTAATGACCATATACAGCCGGTGTAAATACAGCAAAGTTATAATTTCCTAGTGAGATGATAAAATCAATTCAGTGTCTGTGTAAAATTAGTTTACATTGACAATGCATCTTCTTTTTTCTCTTTATTTATTATGAAAAACATTGACTAAAACCAAAATTGAATGGAAACGAAGGACATTAACAAATGATATAGTCGGTTTAATTTCTCGAATCGATTGAAAAGAGTAATTACACATTTTCAGTTATTATGGCCACAATTTGAAGGCAAGCAAAACCCTAGGAATCGATTCATATATTTGCAAAGAAATGACAAAATTAAAAATAGAATAATACTAATGAATGAATGAAAATGAGGAATGAATACCGGAGGAATTGGGACGTCTGTTGGGGAATTTAATTCGAGGGACTCTTTTGAGAGCTTGAGTTCCACTCATGACTGGCGCTGAGGAACCAAACAGAAGATTTCGTGGCGAGTTCTTTCACAGATCCACAATTGTCGTAACCACGAAATAAATGGGCCCCACTTTGGGCCTCGTCATATTATTACATCCACGGTCTACTAAAGGAAACCCTATAATGGAAAATCAAATTTAACAATTCAAAAAAGAAAGAAGAAAAAGAACGGTTAACCAAACGATGTTTAAGATAATTAAAAATAAACCACCTCTTTAGTCTGAAAAATTACAGGCCTTTGTCACTTTGATTCTATTAAAATATTTGTCAATTTAATTCTGTTATATAGATTATTAACTTATTGAGGTAAGCATTGATATCACATATGATGTCTCATTGTGTTATTTGTGCAACGTAGTCCCTAGCAAATATGACATAGTGTCAATTTGGATTCTAAAACCAAAATTTGCAATTTAACCTGTACTTATTCCCAAACAACACCAGACTTCAATACAGTATGTACTTATTTCTAAACAACACCATAATTTGCAATTTAATTTGTCCTAAATCAACTTGTACTCGATTATCTTGTTTTGAGGCTACATCTTATGATGCATGAATGGAGAGTTTAATTTCTTGGTTGAGAATTGTAGATTTAATTTTTAGACCACTAAAAATGTATAGTGATAATTTAATTTTTATGGTTAAGAATAACAAACATGGTAGTCGAAGTTATCATATCATTAAATATTTAGCCATAAAAAAATGTTTTAATATCAATCAATTATCTATTGGGCATTTTGGCGTTGAATTAATTATTATAAATCATTTGTCTAAAGACATATCACTTTTAAGTGTAAATAAAATTAGACTTAGTTCCTATATATATATATTTTCTCATATTTTAATTATATTATGTGTACATATGATTAATGAGAAATATATTTTAACATACAAATTATAAGTACATTTATTAAATTGTACATGATTTAGATATATACATAGTTCATGTGATACATAGAAGATAATATTCGATTATAGACGACTTGTTGCTACGGTCTAATTTTTTTTCTTCTTATATACTGTGACCGATAGAATGTAAATACTAAATGTCGAAAAATTACTATTGCCCACTAAATACAAGACAAATATTGTTTACCTTTAACTTCCCTATTTTTCTCTACATTTGCTCTCTAAAGTTACTCTATATTGAAAATACAAAAGTAATGAATCCAAATCTCTAAATATACATTAAAGTAAGTATACATAAGCAAAATTGTCTATACATGCATTATAATTCATTAGCTTAGTAACTAGAATTAAGTTGAGCGGGTCCTTCACGATAACTAACTATTAAGCAATGTAGTGATATAGAACAAATTTGTGCTTCAAATCAAATCAATGCAGGATACATAACTTGCAAGTGTTCCATTCACGTGATTGAAATATTGATGTATTGACCCTTTCAACCCGATATACACGATAAGCTAAGGTGTTTAATTCACCTGACACTGACTTGGATGACTAATAAAGCCTTCAACACCTTATATATTATATACTGACCCTTTCAACACTGGTTAATTATTTAATGTTTAGTCTCGGTGTCACTTATCTTTATACTCTTTATAAATATCTAGTTTGAATTGTACATATTTCTTCAAAAAATAATAAATTTTATTTAGTCATTAAATCTTAGGTTAATTGATAAATATTAAAATTGTTAAATTGAATGTTACGTTTTTTTATACTTTACAGTTATATAAATTATCTATGGTGTTATTTATCATTTTTTCTAAAAAAAAAGATAAATAATTAAATAAACTTGATTTACTAAAATATGTTTATTTATTGCATTTAGTGAAAAAATATAATTAATATTTCATTAATAATATAAAAAACATTTAATTTAAAATAAATAAATAAATTATAAAAATAAAACACTTTATATAAGGAGAAAGACGATTATTTTTGCATTTCCATTTAATATCATCACACTCAGTCACATCTCATGACTAAAGATTGGACTGTTGATATTTTAAGTTCAAATTTTAATTATTTTAAAATTTAAATTTATAATTTAAATTGTTTAATTTTAATTGAACGATTTTAACTATCTAACTGTAGTATAATCCAAAGGGTCCCATTGTAATAAATCTCAGTCCATTTGACACTGACACTCACATAACATTTCTCTACCTTCCCGCCTAGACCAGGTCACCAATTGAGAAGCAAATGAACAATTTACTTCATATTATTTTTATTGTCACTTCAACTAATAAATATAAGATAATATACATTTAGTATTCTTCTTATTTTTTCTTTTACAATTTTTAAAAATATGTATAGCATTTTTAGAAATTTTGGAAAATCTCAATAAATTGTTTCCATTATTTTTCAAAATACATTTTTCCTAGCTTACAATATTGCATCTTTTATGTGTCACAATATTTTATTACAAGAGTTTTATTTTTTTGTTAGCAATTTAAAATAAACATAAACTTTAAAAAATATTTTAAAAATTAAATAGGGCCAAAACATTTCAGGTAATTAATTAGTCCATGACATTTTCTTCCCTAGTCCACTTCACATATGTCCTTATCCTTATATCACATAAACAATTGTACTTATTATAAATTCACTCTTCTATGTCCATATTTTTCCTCACCCCTCTTTTCCTTCTCAACTTCTTTTCTTCTAGCTAATTTAGCTACTACCACTCTTTCAAAAAAATTAATATGATTCGTATATTGTTTGGTTTCCTTAATAGGAAAATATCATATGAAAAAATCAAAGACACAAAGGCAATAATATACACAGATGAGTTAGACAATATAAAGATGAAATCTCCCCTATGTCCAAGGAAGACAGTTAAGAAAAGTGTCCGGTTTGTGGATTCAAAAAATGATGCCAATTTTAGAAAAGACGAGTCCATGAAAGGAATGAGGTGTATTGATGAATTAGGAGAAAGAGAAAGGATGAATATTAGAGTAAAGGTAAAGATGACAAAGGAAGAAGCAACTAGGTTACTTTTAAACTGTAATGAAGGAGGGGTTCTTCAATTCAAGGATGTTGTCCATGAGCTTGTGGCACTTCCAATGGATCGAGTTACTATTCTGTCCACATGAATTAATAGAGGAGTTTTTATAGTTGTAGATAAATCAATACATCATTTTAAATGAAATATAAACAAAAATAATATTTAAAAAGTTGATGTATTAGTTTAAAACATAGAGTAAAATCATCAATTTTTTAAATGTCAGTTTTAATTATATTTCATTTATTTTAGACATTTAGATAGCTTTGGCTACCCTAATTTTTTTTGGTTTTGTTTTAGTAAGTATGTTTTTATATTTAGCTACACTTAATAATGTATATTTAGTTACATCAAGTATGAATGTATTGGTCAAAATAATATTTTTTGTTCAAATAAATTTATGGTGAGGGAGTTATGCCTCAGTCCTGTAAAGAAGACTTCAAGCGCAATAAACAATTTCAAATAGATTTATATTAGCACAAAGAAATATAACAAAAATAATTAATTTATTGATTTGTTATTAGTCCAAATAGATAATACTCATAAATTATAATATTGAAATTATTAAAATTATAAATAAAAGAAAATGTTACTTTTTAGAAATTGGAAAATAAATCGAAACATTACATTACATGAAGAAGAAAAAAGTACATCACAAGTATGTTTAATACACAAACAATTATATTTGCATGAATTGACACATTGAAATGTCATTGCTTATATGGTAGTCTTATTTTTAGTGGTAATTTTGATTTTTTATTTTTTTTATCTTATAAGATATGGTAAATTTTATCATCGATTCCGATTTAAGGACTTGATGCTTCTATTATACTTATGTATTTATTGTATTTTAACCAATTCATAACTTTTATTTCAAAACTAGTGATTTTTATAAAAAATGATATTTACTCTTCAAAATTTTAATTGGGACAATAAGTCACCATTTTAAGGCAAAAAAATCACCATTTTACAAGTAAAATAACTATTTCATAAGTTGTTTATTTTTGTAATGTAATTAATGATATATAAATAATTAATGCATCTAGATAACTCTATATCATGAAATTATATGTCACGTCATTTAAAAGATGTTAAATTATCATTTTTTTTAGTTCAAAAATATAAAAGAATGACCCAAATGGTCGACTTTTTAAATAAGAAGACCAATTTTATAAATTAATAAAAATAAATAAATCAAAACTATAATTAAATCTAAACTTTTAAAACCTTGAAAACCATCATAGTTGTGGACACACTTATCATATGAGACATATTTAATATAGCTAGTCTTGATTTATTTTGGCAGTTAAAAATAATTTTACCCTTTTGTTCTATTAATTGTTTTGCCTTTTGCTTTGTGGTGGAACTACAACCCTTTTAATTGCTGCCAAAAGAATTAGTTGTATGTTTTCTATTTGGAGGGAGTGTGATGCGAATGCTCTAGTGGGGATGGATGTTTGGGGTAAATATTTGTTAGGATGAGAAGAGATTATGCAGAGTAGTTTAGTTGGTGGCCTATCTTTTGTTTTTTATGTGTGACCAATTTAATTGGTTTGAAAGATTTTACTCTATTATAAAAAATGATAGAGATTATATCAGGAAAGCATGTGATACTATCACGTATATTTTTGGCCAAAAATGATAGATTATTTATAAAAATGATACACCGTAGAATTTGTATCTTATATATTGTTTAGCATTTAGAAAATATATTTGCTTACTTGTTAGCCGTAACTATAGTAATTTGGTCTTCATCATTCTAATATCTTCAAAAAAAGTTGCTTAAATAAAGACATTTGATAAGGAATGCAATATGTTAAATTTCAATATTTGTGGAAATCAGTAAACCTAATTCATGATGGAAACCAACAAGGTCAAGCAAAGCAAATTATATAGAATGACCATAGATCCAAGTCTTGAAAGAGATTAAGAAAAGTTCCAATAAGTCCAAGTGGGACAAATAATCTAGAATGGATTCTTCTATGTCCTCTCTAATGTTCTCAAAAAATCCATAACCATAAAATATTTAGATGATCAATTTAAATTTAAATATATATATTTTATACGTTTAAATTAGCGGATCTAAATATAATTTAGTCGTTTTTTAAAATATTCAGGAGAAATAGATGAAACAACAATTATTTAAAATACATAATAAACTAAAGTGATGATAGAGGTAAATTAGGTCTACTTGGAACAAGTGAGGCAAAGCGTCTAAAATGCCAATCTCAACCAAGAGATCAATAGGGACATAATTTTATTATATCAAATATTTTAAAATTTAAATTACTGTACAGACCGACATATAAGGTATTTGTAAATATAAATATTGATAGTTATAACTTATTAAAAATAGTAAGGGAAGTTACTATTTATATATATATATATATATATATAGTTATTTTCAAAAAAAGTTGTTATTTTATTCAATTAAAAGAAAAAAATTATAAATTAAACAATTTTAATGAAAGATAATATTGAAAAATAAATAGTCGCACCGAACCTTTTTTTATGTATTTGAACCATATTAGTTAGTTGTTATTTTATCTGTGGCTTTGTTATTTCGGGATATATTAACAAAAAAGTAATAAAGAGATTTCTACCTAGCACCCCTATAGTTGTATCTGCCACCCTTCAAGACATATCAAAAGATAATTTTACCTTTTTAATCATTTATAATAAGTTTCAAAATAGATAGTTTCGAAAATTTCAAATTTTTGAAACTTTCGAAAGTTTCAAATTTTCAAAATAAGGATTACATTTTGAAAATTTAGAAAGTTTTGAAAGTTTTCAAATCCGGAGAATTTTGAAAGTTTCCAAATATGGAAATTTTCAAATTTGCTAAATTTGGAAAGTTTCGAAATAGAAAAATTCCAAAATTTTGAAACTTTCAAACAATTTGAAACATTCACCTTAATACAATTTTGTTCTTTTTAATATCTGTAAAACTCTCAAATAAATTTACCATTTGTTTTTTCATTCCTTCTTTCGAAAGTTTCAAATTGTTTGGAAAATTTCGAAAGTTTCTAAATTTTGAAAGTTTTGAAATAGAAAAATTTCAGAATTTCGAAACTTTCAAACAATTTGAAACTTTCACCTTATTACATTTTTGTCCTTTTTTAGTATCTATAAAACTCTCAAAAATATTTACTACTTGTTTTTTCATCATCTCTTTCGAAAGTTTCAAATTATTTGAAAGTGTCGAAATTCTGGAATTTTTCTATTTCAAAACTTTTCAAATTTGGAAAGTTCGAAATTTTCCAGATTTGGAAATTTTCGAAATTATCCAGATTTCGAAACTTTTCAAATTTTCAAAATGTAATCCTTATTTCGAAAATTTGAAACTTCCGAAAGTTTCAAAAATTTCAAAATTTCGAAACTATCCATTTTGAAACTTATTATAAATGGTTAAAAGAGTAAAATTGTCTTTTCACGTGTCTTGAGAAGGTGACAAGTACAACTGTGGGGTGCTCAGTAGAAAGACTAATGATTGTTATTTTACTCTTGGGCTTTGTTATTTTGGACTATATTGACGAGGAGGATAAGAGAGAATGGTAGTCTTTAGTTTCTATATAAATGGTAGTCGTTCATCTAAATATATTATTCAAAATCTGTAAAATTATTTTCAAATTGAAATTTCTGATAAATTCATTAATCTCATTTTTTATTATCAGATAAAATTCGGTAAAAAGCTGAAAAGTGTGTGTGGGAGGAAAGAATATGTCTAGCTTGTATTTTTTTTTTTGTTTAGGACCTTTTGGTTATTTTAAATTTTATTTTTTAAATATTTATACGAGACTTAATTTATCTTTACAAAATTAATTTTAAAGATAATTTTTTTTTACTTTTTATAAATTATATTATATCTCTATCTATTTTGAATACAGAACTTGTGATTTTTGAATATATTACATTCCACTGTATTTTTTTTAGAGTTCAATTTTCTTTTAAGTTCTTATATGACCTATATTAACTCTTCCCATCAATAGATTCCTTACACTATTAATAAATCCACACTAAACTTATCACTATCTAGAGAGTATCTCATCCATTATCTTTTTCATGTTTTCTTCCGTCAATTTTTTATTTGCTTTACTTATTGTGCCACTTTACCTTCTTCATTTTCAAGTAAAAGTTATGCACACGTGTGAGACATTTCTACATTATTTTTTTGCACGTATTACTTACATTTAGTTGTTAGAAAAAATGGTATTGCGTGCGATATTTATATTTCATTCGTATATGCTACATACTATTACGAACTAAAAAACAATACATAAACATCATCATCTTTTTTTCTTCTTCAATAAACACCATCTTTATTGGAAGAAAGAAATGAATATGTGATTTTTTTTATGAAATAGATATCATTTCTTTTGATTGATTGGTTTAAATATTCATAAATATTGATATTTAAATTGTGGTGAGGGATCACCGATAACATTATTACTCGTTAGGTATTTAGATCAGTCTTTGGATTCTTTTTCTTGGGGGACTTATTGAAAATTGCATAGATAAAATACCACGCAAGATTCAAAAGAAAAAAAAAAAAAAAAAAAGACAACATCAATTTCTTTTGCATACATACACTACTCACTAGTTTTACCGATTAAACATAGTAGATGATAAATTTAAGGGTAGTTTAAGATAAAAATAAAAATAAAAATTAGGGTTGTTACATTTGTACACCATTAATTTTTTAACACTTTTATTTTCTCTTTATATTTTTATTTCGTTTATATCATTAACATATTATATTTTTTTATGTCTTTCTGTTTCAAAATGTAGGATAAGTATACGAGTGTCCATGTATATATTTCTTAAATTTAACTATGTAAGAAATATATATATATATATATATA
>JBBPBO010000002.1:1699100-1773429 GCA_037974295.1 Cicer cuneatum | reverse complement strand
TTTTTTTTTTATGTCAAACTTAAGATTTACAAAAGTGGGTGATCTAACAATTCGTTACAAAAATGCTAATCTATATATATAAAAAGCAAAAAAAAAAAAACTACTAAGAGAAGAAATAATTAAAGGGGGTGTGAAAATCAATTGATCTCAAGCAATTCAGGGGCTTCTACGATGCTCTCTAAAGAGGGTTTCCATCCCTCAATTTTTTGTCTACCTTTCTCTAATTCTTGAAGCACTTGTTCTACTTTCATCCCACCTTTCTCGTTGAGTTGAAATAATAGCCATTTGAGCTCTTCTTTTGTTAGAACAATTTTCATGCTTACACCATTTTTCCCTTTACTATCATTAATTGATGTTGTTGTTTCTTCTTCTTCTTCTTTTTGATGTTGCATCTCAATTGGCCTCTTAATGTATGTATCCATGCAATTTCCCATGACTGGCTCTTCCAAATGAGGAAGGGAGAATAGAGAAAGGTAGGTATTTATATTCATAAAGTTCAATACTAGGCTATATATTTAATTAAAGAGAAAAATGCATGTGGCTCGTTGATTATGAAGGAAGGGTTCACGGAAATACTTGTATAGTGGGCCTATTGAAGAAAAAAGATGCTATGATATTAAATTTGTATATTTTCTCGCTTAATGAATGACGCATTCCAATCCATTGTACAGATTAATTTTTATAAATTATCATGCAAAAATCATAATAATTATTAATAAAAAATCATAATAATTACTTTTATTTATTTAAATATATAATTCGGTATCAAATTGTCAACAAAATTATAATTATTTTATATAGCATATTATATTACTTTTGTCTTTAAATATAACACTTTTTGAAGAAAAAAATATGTCATTTTTTATAATATTTTTTTAAAATTTTCAATTGTATTAATTATTTATTAATATATTTTTAATTAATTCACTTTATCGTCTAATAATTATAATTGAATGATAATATAATTTTTTTTCATTAATGTGTATAAATTAAATATTTATTTTTATATTAATTAATAATGAACGAATGATATCGGTATAGTCTCCTTATTGTACCATTTGTCCTTGTTTTCATTTATTTTATAAATTTAATAAATAATGTCAATAATTGGAGTTGCAAGCAATTGAGTTGCCGGTGATGTAGACATTTAACTCATCATTTGTCTCATCTGTGAACTTGTCGGAAGGTTTGAATTTTAACATTACATAAAGAGATTATAGGTTTAATTAAGTTTATTTGATTAAGAATTTTAAAAGAACTTCAAAATACAAATTGAATCATATAACCACACAACATGTAATATTATATGAGATAACAATCTTCTTATATTATATATGATGATGTATTTTCGTGAACATTTATATTTAAGAGTAGTTTGATGATGACGCGTATAACAATAAATCTGGATACAGACCATATATAAATAAATATTACCTACATATTTCGCTTTCTTACGGCTTTTAGCTGTAACGAACACATTTTCCCTACATTAAAAATACCACACAACCATACACATTCATCAATCTCACACATTGATTTTAGATTTGATGACTCAAATTCAACAACGATAAATCAAATATAAATAATTTTGACTATTAATTTAAATCCAACCTTAGAGATTTGTTATTGTTTAAGCTTAACTTATTTTCTTTTTATGTTATTTAAATTATTTTATTTCGATTTAGTCATTTAAATTATATTTTATTTATATTATTAGTCTTTTATCTCAATTTCAATAATAATTAGTTCAATTAAAAATTTTTTATTTTTGAAACTCTACTAAATGCTATAATAATATGTTCTCATGTTAATTATTCAGAAAACATCATCAAATCTTATAAATGGTCTATATTTTTTATATTCTCTACAACAATTTTAAACACATATGTAGCCTTAAAAACAAAGTAATAAAAATATTTCTACATAATCAATATATTTAACTTCTTTCACATATAAAGTAGCTTCAACAATCATCTTTGCGATGTTTTGATTAGATCTTAATATTTTATAATAATAATTCGAGAAAATTTTCAAACTTAAAGTATTGTATACGTAATTTAATATATCTTAAAGGTTAATAGTGCAAAAATATATATGATTGAAATTAAAAAAAAATTTTAAAAACTTAAGCAAAAATTGAAATAAACTTAAAAAATTAAAGATATATTTTTATTTATATATGTTATTATTTTTCGTTAAAATGACACGAATAATTGCTTAACGTTTGTTTCTCTGCCTCTTAATTTCATTTCTTGCCACTTAGAGCACTTATAGCAATATAAAATTATATTTATTCTAATTTTTTTAACGACGTAATTTTAGAATTCAATGGAGAGAATAAGGATGAGTGGTAAATTACTCTTATTGTCATTTAGTGTTTTAGAATTAGAATTATTAATTAGTCATATAATGGAATAATGATAAATAGTTAAACTGAGAACAAAGAACGTTAAATTAATTTCATCTTTTAATTTATTTTGTTTTACTTTATATTTTAATTAAGAAAATCCAAAAGCACTTAGGCAACCGTAATATAAGTGAGGCAAATTCAGACAAATTGGTGTGGCTATCATGTCTTCCTGCTTTTCATGCGGAAATTTTATCGTGCCATACAGCACACTCATTATAATAAGGTGATGCTCTCATAACAGTAAATGACTCATGTAATAGAAGAGGTTAGAATCTTATAACGTGATAATTTGAATTTGAATATATGCTGAAAGAGGTACATATATTTTGTGTTTGATACATTTCGAATAGGATTATTTTCTGTAGAGGGAACCTATAAAAAACTAAAAAATAAACAATGAACCATTAAATGCATAATTTAAGTATGAGTAAATATCTAAGTTGATTCTTAAATTGTACTATTGGAGATTTATCAATCTAATCTTCTACATTATTAAGCAGCTAAATCGGCTAAAATATTATAGGAAATACAAAGGGAGCACTCTTCACTCTACGTACAGGAATGTGAGTTTAAAGCAACCTGACTAAATTATGTATTGAAATATTTGCACTTCTTTTTACATGATTAAATATGAAAGTAGAAAAATAAACTAAAAATTTGTAGTCAGCTATAAGTTTGCGCAAACCAGGGACCATAAATAATAGAAAGAATTAAGACATTAATTTTAGGAGGAGAAAAATTAATTTCAAGAGAGAAAGAAAAGTCAAACCTCACTCCCAAAGGGGAGTGTAACCAAACCTATTGTATTGAAGGACACTTTTAAAACACATGGTCAATGTCTTCTTCTTTTAAATTACATTTTAGATATATGGGATCATCGATGACTCCTCTTTTAATGAAGTTCTTCTTAACAATTATATCATTATGGAAGATCTTCCAACTTAAACTAACGTATTTTGGAAACGTTCTAAAGTGCCACAATTTATTTCTAATCGGGGCCTCCACAGACATAAAAACATGAGATTCAATTGCTTCTTCCCAGCATTTGATACAATAATAAGCACTTCCGACACTAAAAAAACCTCATTTTTAGGACCAATCACCCTTTTATCACTTTGTTTGTATTAGTCGGTTAAATGGGTATCACATCAAAATACGTGGCATGTAAGTCTTAGTACACATAGGGGCCAATTTGATAGTAGATATACAGCCCATACTAATGTTATTTTAAAACAATATTATTTTTAAAATTAATTATTTCATCGTGATTTCTTCTAAAATAAACCCATTGCCACAAAATCTTAACTAAAGAGGATTAATAATAATAATAATAATAATAATAATAATAATAATAATAATAATAATAATAATAATAATAATAATAATAATAATAATAACACAAAAGAGATTGATTACTGGCATAGTTCATGGGTAATAGGACATAAATCCTCTTCCAAGAATTTCTCGCATTTTCTTTTAAATGGAGCAATCTCCGTTTTTCATTTTTGGTAGAAAAAAATTTATGGTGAAATCTCCATCTTTAAAACATTATAGTCTCTCTTTTTCTAAATTTTAAAACTCTACCACTTGTTTATTTTTTAAAAGATTCACATTTTAATTGACAATAATTGCATGGAGAGAGTCCTTTCCTAACATCCAACACTATTGCACCTAAAATGCAATAGCCATTACATATGCATCGATATCGATATACCTAATATATATAATTAATCGGTATCCTCATCCACGTCCTCATATTTAACAAGTGTCAGTGCGTCTTCATATCATTTATGCACACAGGTCGCTTGCATCTACCAGAAGTCATGATGACACCAGGCAACATAAAACAAAATCATAAAATCCAAGACACAAGGTGACATCTTGGACTAAAATATGTCTAATATTATTTTTTAATTGAAATAACCTTCCTTTTATTTCCCAGATTAAATTTGTTTGCAGTTTATCATCCAAATATTTTTTATAAAAAAATTGCATGATCCAATTTAAAAAGAAAAAAATCAGGTAAATTTTTTATAACGTATTTAAACGTCTCATTTCCCTGTCGTGGCCAAGGAAAAAAAATCAATTAGAGCAAGATGACAACTATGTAGTTTAGGTAGGCATGAGTAGTTTAATAATTTCACAGGCTTGACGAACTGTTGATCCACATGCTCACAATCTACTCCTGACGCGAATAGAATCCACCAAAAACCTACTACTCTTGTCGTTGTCTGCGCCTTAAAGTGTTTGTTGACATAGATAACCTTCTTGTTGGGTTCGGGAACAGTTCAAGAATTCAGAGTCAATAGGTAGATCGAAACCAGAGATTTAGGTTACCCCACCTTAAAATAGTGTCAACAAGCTCTCACGAAATTTACAGAAACGACTCGTTCCCAGCCAAATGTGACAACTTCAGGCTTCAGCGTGACTTAAGGAAGTATGGCATGCAAGGGTAGGGTAGTAAATGGGTGAAATTGAGTCTAACTTGGTTTAGTAAAGTCCATTAGAATTTTTGATTAAAGTTGATTATTACATTGGATGTTCGAGCTTACGACATTTTTTTCAGCTTAGATTCTACGCAATTCAAATTAGCAAACGATTTGATTCAATTCATCGGCTTAAATCATATAAAACCACTGACATAAAATTTAGGTTCAGAACATTATTTCTGTTTTAACTAGTACTTTGAAAATCAGACCATGTCCAACTCAGCCAATTGAACTAAAAATCGATAAGAGCATCATTTGATAAAAGTATCGTAACATTAACATCTTCCAAACAAGAAATTAACGACCTAAACTGGATTTGTTTTTAGGGATACTTTTACAAATTTTGTAATTGGCAAACATTGTCTTAAAAAAGTAAACGAAAATGCTTTATTACGACAGTTTAACAACTCACTAATACTGACATTAACAACTCGTGAAAATATATAAGAACTTTTGAAGACGACATTAAAAATATTCAACATTGAGAATAAGTCATGAAGTGTGTCTGTAAAACGTAAGTTAACTTAAAGGAGCAAAGTAGAGTCCAGGGTCCACCAAGTCAAAAAGTTAATACAAGTACAGCATTGTAATGTGAATATCATAACTTGTGAACATCAGACTACACAAATAAACTCAACAGTTTGCAAGTTAAGACCAACACGCCTTTTTTTATAAAAAAAAACTACCAACACGACAAAGACTCACTGTACGCGGCGACGCTTATTCTTAATGTCATCAAAAAACTGATGGACATCAGCAGCACTA
The DNA here is from genome assembly GCA_037974295.1 of Cicer cuneatum. Classification (NCBI taxonomy): domain Eukaryota; kingdom Viridiplantae; phylum Streptophyta; class Magnoliopsida; order Fabales; family Fabaceae; genus Cicer; species Cicer cuneatum. Next base: position 1,767,765 of record JBBPBO010000002.1, on the reverse strand, counting down.
ATTGGCTTGGACGAGTCAGCTGACTCCTGTCATGAAACATAACATATATAATCAATCAAACAGCAAATTAAAGTAATCAAACAAGGTCATGACAAATGCATCCATCTCATTTTTTAAAACAACCGTGCAACTTTTCTATAGTTTTAATGGTGACAAATCTAGTTAAGAAATACAATACAGGATATCTACGCAATACAGAGAACATACCAGGAAAGTACGAAGCCCATCCTTCATCTCTTCAATGCCCTTCAAGATCTCGACTTTCTCTACATGTCCAAGATTACTAAAGAAACTTAACTCAGCACCCTCCTGTTGCTGCAACTTTTCTTCTCTTTTTTGCTTGGCCATTTTCTCATACTCCACAATTGAGTCATCCTTGTCAAGTAGAAAAGCAATCTGTTTCTGATGGTAATATGCCAAACAATTGTTGCATTTGCATAGAGCATCTCGCCAACTCTTGGAAAGGAACATTGGTTTACCATGTACAACTGGGGAAGCAGCAATGATATTCACACCAAGGAGACAATCAACATGCAGATTAGTGCCTTCTGTGCATTTATTTAGAGCTGTACTGCTATTACAACTTCCTCCCTGAAGCAGAACCTTCCCATCAGATATAGATTCAGAATCAACAGATGCTCGTGCCTCATCAATTTTAGGAGAATTATATGAAGTATCATCCAATGGCTTTTCAGACCCACAAGTTGAAGGCTTGTCTTCCAAAATACCCTTGTCCTTGCTACTAACTTGAACAGCATTTGGCTGCTTCCCAGCCACCCATATTACTTCAGGATATAATTTCAGAAAGAAACATACTTCAGAGCATGCCTTACATATGAAATCCTCATAAAGCGGCTCACCTTCATCATCTCTGGGAATCTGAATCAATGGCAAAAATCACTTTGAATCAATGGCATCAAATCAAATTATTTAGTTATAAAAAATGTTTTAAGTTGTAAGTTCTTTCAAGCCTGAGTATTCTTTCTAATTTTCCATGAGCATTTATAGCCTAAAGATTACTTGTTCGTGGACACATAACAATGCACTGAATGGTAGTCAATCTATTAGTTCAGCAGAACATTCAGCATTAGAAACTTAAAAAGAAAAAACGGACATCTTATAAGTTTATTATCCTAATAGACATTTCTTAGCAACTTTCAGAGATATGTGGATTGTAGTCAACATGAAATGATTGTAGTAGTAAAGTTAATACAGCCTGGTAACTCTTCATAAAAAAGTGCTACATTTTTTATGTTCCGGAAATGCATAAAAATGTCACTCAAGTCTGAAAAATTAATCCACGATATAAAATAGAAAATTAAACAAAATATTAAACAAATTAATGCACAATATAAAATAGAAAATTAAACAAAATATTAAACGATGCTTTTCATAATACCAACCTCATCAGAAGATTCAAGACCAAGATGCTCCTCGTGAAACCAGTCCTCACACAAACAACACTGTATCATCTCTATTTGTTCTTCAGCATCTGGATCTGGATAAGGGCGGCCACATGTGCAGTATGCACCTTTAAAGTTGTGATTGTACAAATTCTCAACATTCTCAACATCTTTATTTGGGGAAATCTTGCAGTAGAACTCACCAAACTTTGAATTTCCACAATCACACCTGAAGTTTCTTTTTGTCCATAGTTCCACAATCTGCACAACATAGCAATAATGATATCTAAGGTTATTAGTATGGTCCGCCATAGGCAATTTGTGAAAGAATGCCCGCCATCGTGGTACCATAGGCTGCAATAGCATTTTATATGACACATTTTTGGCTTACGGCCATATTGCGTCATCCACCATCAACAACAATGAACTGGATTTATATTCAGGCAACAATATTTCGGCAAATTAAAACTTCAGTTATTTCAGACAAAGTCAATCAGTAGCGACATCATTATATGTCCAATAAAATCACCGACCAGGCACAGACAACAGGTCAGATATGTTGAGTGCAAAGCAAATCTATAACTAAATATTTTAGGAAAAGGCCCATAACTCAAGATACACTAGAGGAAATTATAAAAACTAAGTAAAAAAAATGACACCAAAATCTAACATGTTCTTTACAAAAATGCACAAGAAGATAAATTTCCTTTCAAAACGCTCACTGTCCTCACAAATAAAATAAATGATTTAACTGCAGTTATGTGTATTACTCTCACACTCACAATCAAACAGCAAAATTGATACACTCTAGTAATTCAATAAAAAATTCTTTAGAGTCATAAGAAAATAACTACCTGATGACCATCATGGCAAGACAATGAGCAAGCAGTACAAACTCCAGCATTCCCATCAGGGGTGCAGGTGATGCAAGAGAAAATTGCTTGCCTTTTCATGTAACCTTTGCTATAGGTACATTCCTTGCCATCATCACCTCCCAAAACTAAATCAGCTTCCTACAATTTGAATAAAAAAAAAAGAACAACAAACCATTAAGTGTAAACATTTTAAACTGACAACATTGTGTGTGTAAAATAGAACCAAACACAACAGCAGTATAACGGTTTAAGTAATACAGCTTATGCCAAATTGCAATTTGCTTCTCATAAAGCTTGGATCTTGAAATGCAGCCTCTTTTCAATAAAGAAAAGTGCAGACAAAGAAGGGGATACTTTCCATTTAAATGTGAATCATACACCAAATTGTGGTATACTTCACAAGCACAATTTATTGCCCTGTCCTAATACTAAAAACCATATCATACTAGAAACAAAGTTCAAGAACAAACTACTGTCATAATTGAAGAGTATACAAGCAAAAGTCAACAAATAGAAGTCAATTCACATGATTGTAAAGGCCTGTTTTTCTAGCAATTGAAAAGATGTAGGAAAACCACTCACCATTTTACAGTAACGTCATCAAAAGCATGTCTATCCCAATTTGTAGTCCATAAGATGATAAAAGTAATTTTTTTCTTCACACAAACATGATAAAAGTCATTACAAATGGTTAGATAATCTCATTTAACTTCAAATGCACCCGTTCATCAGATTGAATACCAGTTTTTCGTTCACTTTTTATTCTCCTCTAAGTTACTAGGTTATTAACACAAATGACAAGCAAGAAACCGGAACAAAAAATTGTTCAAAATGCACTCGAAATGAAATTTACATTTTTGCAAGTAATTAAGCAGTACACAAAACACACACACACACACACACACATAAAACACCAGAGTGGTTATATAGGCTTCATAATGGATTTTCCTTGCTTTCTTCTGACTAAAAATTTGAATTCACAATATCAAGGTTTAACACAGAAAGTAGGAAACTAACCTACATATACATCAAATTGTTGTTTCTGTTTCGATTTAAATAAGATAGATGGAATCTCACAAAACCAATTTGTGCCTCAACAAAATTGCCAACCCAAAAGTAACAATCCGATCAGCAATAGTCTCACAGCCAAATCAATTGAAACACAGCTAGTCCAATTAAGTGAAGCAATCAGATTCAGATTATAGGTTAATAAAGAACCACAACTAATGACACCATTCTACGTGATAACAATGGCAAAAGCAAATCAATATCACAAATAATTCATAATCATAACATGAATCTTGTTTCACAATAGATTTAACAACCAAATGAGAAGTAAAACAAGAATTTCAAAGAATTCAGCAATACCTATTACCACATGTTATTACTATAGATACATGTATAAACTGATAAAAGTACAGAACAGTGTAGAAAATAAATTACCAGCTCCCGTTCCTCGACTTCATCAAGGTACTCGCCGATTGTAAGGGCCGGTTCACCTTCATCGTCAAAAGCACTGTCCATTTCTCCATCTGATTTCGGATTTTCAGGATCCATTTCTAAATTACAACGCATGGATACATGTTAAAGACAAAGACAAAAAAAAATGCAAACGAATAAAGCAATGGCTCTTTTTGCTAAGGAGCTTACGTAGATCATGTTGATTATGAAACCCTAGATTCACGACAACATAAACGAAATTGAAAATGAATTTAAAAATAAATAGAGAATGGAAAATTACCGTCGCACCAAAATTCTGAGAGAGAAACGCGATAGTGAAGCGAATGCTGCAATGGCTGAATCAATAAGAGTTGATGGTGATGAAAAAATGAATGGCAATAGCGAGAAATGAGAAAAGAGAGAGAGAGAGAGAGTTTGGAGTATAGAGCAGAGCACTGCGTTTTGTGAATAGAAGAGCTTAGGGATTTATATAGGGGATGAGGTGGAGTAAGGACCATACGGACATTTTCCCGCCATATAAATGACTTATCGGTATTTTGTACTGGATTGTTTGTATTTGTACTTTCTTCATACGTAAAATCGCAAGAAAACGTCAAATTACGATTTCCCCTCCAAATTATGATAAGAAAATTTATTTATTTTTAAAATAAATTTACATTAAAAATATAAAACTACTCAATATTTTGTTAAGTAAATATTCAATAAACATATTAAATGTTCCTTAATTTTATATAAAGTAGTTTCGTGTAGTATATATTTAGTTTTATGATAAATTTTTCAGAATCTTAGTGATTTACTGCGATTTGGATAAATCATCGTGATACCAAACATATATATCAGATTACTAAAATTGATAGTATGTCCATTTCATTCAATTCAATTATTGTTGTGAAGATTCTTTTCTTTGTGTTGTAGAATATCTCTAGGTTAAAAGATGCATTTTTTTTTGTGAAGAAGCAATGTTGTAACTCACCATGGGCCAACATATAGTCCATTGTGTGGGTGGTCCGTTGGGCTTTCAATTATACGTTTCATCCCTAGCACTAACATTGTCCTTTTCCCCTAACATATATGATAATTATATAATATTTATCTATAAAAAAATAGATGAATAAGAATAATACTAAAAATATAATTTAGAAAAGTTCAAAAAATTTAATAAAAAACAGGTTTTGTAAAGCCAACTTTTTAAAAATTATATTTGGCAAAACCAAATTTGACTTTTATAAGAGTAATTTTTTCTGCATAAAATTCACATTTAAATTTTTTATAATTTATTTTTTATTCCATAAAATTGAGTTAAATACATAAATAGGGCAATTGAATATAAAAAAAATGTATTAAATAAATTCTGAAAATATGTGGATGAGTGAAAGAAATATCAATATTTGTCGGATTCGAAATCTCAAAAATAAATTTACTTTACATAATAATTAAATAAGTGATATCAATTATTAATTAACAAATTAAAAAAAAATATTAAAGATACATTACAAATAAATTATGAGTCGTTAAAATAATATTTCTTAATTTTCTCATATGGTAAAAAAAAGAATCCAAATTCGTATTATCCTAAGCTAATAACATTTTAATTAACTTTTCCTCCTTTCTCCCGGGCTGCCGCGCAAAGGCAGGTCCAGTATAACCAAAGGCCTGAGAATATTTGGACTCCTTGTTATCATTCAACTTGTACTGCATGTTTTTTCGTTGTAGTCAAAGAACTTCATAGAAATGAAAGTGACCACATATATGATCCAAATTTTACACACAAGGAAACTAGTATTGGACGAGTAACACTAGGATTACAACAATTATTGGATTACACGAAATTTTTGTCTCATCCAATATTAGCACATTGACTATTCCTAATTCCTAGACTAAATAAACTAGTACTAGACATTAGACAATAAATATTTCAAATTTTTGACTCACATACATCACATGCATTCTTCTCATATCTAATGTCTATCTTGAAATTTTCTTTCTTATTTTCCATAGTACTTTTGCTTTTTCACTCAACAAGAAGCACAAATCCAGCAGCTTGTGCCAAAACATATTGTGGAAACCCTGAAATACAACTTCTTTTTGAGTTCCCTTTTTTATTAAGAGAAGAAAATTATATTAGCAATAATCAAAGTGATCGATGTGGGTACCCAGGATTTGAAATTTTTTGCAATAATAAGAATCAAGCTTTACTCAGACTTCCAAATTCTAGAGAATTTGTAGTCAAATATATTTCCCTTGAGAAACAAAGAATTTGGGTCAACGATCCCAATGAATGTCCACCTAGACGGTTCATTCAAAACATAGACCTCGACAATGATTCACCTTTCCAATGGGACAACACATATCATAGTATCTATGAAAATGTTACATTTCTCAATTGTACGGGTTTTACAAAGGAACCAGTGGTTCATGATGATATTTTTATTATACCTTGTCTAAGCAATGAGAAATATTCTATCATGTATACTTTACCATCGCCTATTAATCCGTGGATTAATAGATCATGTCGTGAAATTGGTTCTGCTATGGTTCCGGTGAAAGATAATTCTAGTGAACCACAAGTAATCATGGAAGGACTTTACTCTGATATTTTGTTGCGATGGAATAAACCTCTATGTGACTGTGCAGCAGACCAATTTTGTGGATTTGAAACGGATACGGGTCTTAATGTTACTTGTTACAACTACAATTATTATAATCAACCAGGTATACATATATTTATATATTTTTGTTTAATTTGCATAATACTTAAAAAGTATCATCCACACAAAAATCTTTATGCATATGTCCTAATTAAAAAAAGAGACATGGATCCTTTTTAGTTATAATACATGTGATTTAGAATTTCTCTAAATCTTATAGTCCCTATATCTCAACACTACATTGTTAGTGTTGCAGATATAGAGGATCAAATTTTTTATAAAAAAATTTATAGTATATGTGTTTGAATATTTTACGTTGGTGTAGAGGGCAACTATTATAAAAATCATTAATTTATTTAGAGAGATAAATTTAATATTCTTTATCTCTTGTGTATAATACAACACTGATAAAAGATCTAGATCAAACATGGTGAACATATAATTGAATTTTGATTCGGAAAAACGAATCACCTTCACTTTTTGACAAGCCTATATGAAAATTTTATGAAATTTATTTTAATTTTGTTGATAATATAATAAATTATAATAACTCATACTAGAATTTTAATCATGTAGGTAGAAATCCTTCAAATTCAAGACACAGAAATATCTACTTTTTTCTAGTAGTTTGGGGAATATCTGGAATTCTATTCTTCATATGGGTAATTGTATCCATATATAAAGATAGAAGGCAAAGCCATACCCAACAAAATGAAACAATTACGAACATAGAATCAAATAATAGGGAACCCCCTTGGTTTGTGTTAGGGCTTGATCGTTCAAGAATAGAACAATATCCAAAGATTCAGCTAACAGAGAGTGGACAATTGCCTAAGTCCATTGACAATGTTTGCTCCATATGTCTTAGTGAGTACAAGCCCATGGAGACATTAAGGAGTATGCCCCAATGTAATCATTATTTTCATGCTGATTGTATAGATGTGTGGCTCAAGATGAATGCTACTTGCCCTTTATGTCGAAATTTGCCCGAGTGACGTGTTTTTTGTTGTTGTCAATTGTCATTTTGTTGCCTTCATTTGGATTTATGTTTTGTTAATTCAATGCATTGTATAAAAAGAAACTATATTCAATGTATCAAATTGTATAAAATTAACTTATATATCTCACATCTCTTAAATATAAGCAAAAATCGATGAAAAAGAGTTGATATATATTTATCTAAAATTTAGATTAAATTACATCATTTTTTTAATCAATTCTTATTTATATTTTAGTATAAAGAAAATGTAACATTTTTTATAAACTGATTTAGTGTCCTGATATTCGTTTTTGTCTGTTATTAGCCATTAAAATTAGGACTAACTAGTAATTTAAGATTGGTACTAAACATATCCGATCCTTAGGCCAAACAATATTGATCCTGTGTATATTAGACAAGATGAGGTATGTACATGTTGTAGTGTGCTATGTGCATATACTTATTAAGAAGGAAAAAAAATTGGGATGGTCATCCAAGACACTCTCCGTCTCCAACAAGATCTGTCCTCTGCTTAATTATAAATTTATAACAGTAACTATTGTGTACGAAGAAGGATTACGATATATATGATAAATAATATAGCATATAGCAACGACTGTGTTGCGGTCACTGGAAAGTGAAAAATAAGGTGGGTCACAAACTCACAACATATTGTGTTGTTGTAAAATCAGTTAAATATTTTTGGTACAAGTTTGTTATGGGTTAGCGTTCTTTAATTTTATTTTTTTTTGACAAAATTCTTATTGATGCTTAACTTTAATGTTTAATTTTAACATAGCGAGTAGTAGTGTGTGTATATATATATCAAATTCTTCCTATCCAAATCCTTCACCGATTTTGTTGGGTGAACTTTTAGAAAATAATTTATTGCTATAAAATAAGCTAAATGAAGTAAAAAGTAGGAAAGTAGATATACCTTCACAAAAGAAGGAATTCAGAAGTGACACGAATCAATATTGTAAAAAGAATAAAATTTAGTTTATGTTAATTATGGTATATATATTATTGGTTTAAACATGTGTTTAGTATTTATAATTCTAACTTTTATTTTATTTTGGTCATCCTTATTTGTTTCATATTCTTGCAAATATAATTTTCATTTTAAAATAGTTTTTCTATCTAATGTTGTTATAAAAACTGTAACACCGTCAAATTTAAATACAATTTAAAAATAATATTTTTTAATTTAAAAATAAACTCTCAATATAATTAAATTATAACATTTTTTAATAAAATTAACTCCAAATGTTTGGGTCTTCCTTCCCTAAAATTTAACAACTTTAAAATAGTCTCATTAATCCAAAATACAAATCTCATCCTAATTTCTTAATTCACTCAGACAAATTAGTTGGCGCAGTGTCGTTGACGACTACAGCAGGTACACGAGATGAAGTTGAATTTAATTTTTTTGAGTGGAAGAATCAATTGGAATACACTAAATTAGTGTTATTGTTTGTGTCGATGTTGTTGTATCGAGTGGTGGTAGTGAAAGTGTGAATGAGAGTATGTGACAAACATTGCTTGGTGTGTATAATATAAATGCGCTGATGAGGTCATAGTGATGAAGTTTTGCAGCTAACTCCAATGTAGAGTTGATGATCATGATATTCAACGAGATATTCACAAACGAATATGCAAAAAGAGATAAAGCAGAGAACACAATGATAACAACGAGTTCACTACCTCGCCCAAAAATATGATTCGCAGATTTCAACGGCTCAAATTTTATATGTTTCTTTTACTCTCTTTTTTTTATTTAAGTTTAATTTTCATGTGTGTTGTAGTATAAAAAAACTATTCGAGGAATCATGATGGATTATGTAAGTAATTTTATAATTAGTTCGTATGATCTTATATTTGAAGGTTGTTTGGGTGAATTAAAAAATTGAGATGAGATTTGTATTTTTGGATAATTATGACTATTTTAAAATTGTTAATTTTAGGTTTTTTTAAGAATGAATACTTAAACATTTGAGTCTTAATTTTAAGTTAAAAAAATATTATAATTATAATTATATTTAACTGTGTTACATTTTTTGTAACATAAGTTTGATGGAATGACTATTTTTAAATGAAACTATATTTGCATAAATCTGAACTAAACAAAAAAACTTACTTACGAAGACCAAAATAAAAAATATTATAATTATTAAAATTAAAAATATATTTATAACTATATTATTTATCAATACAAACGGTTAGATTAATTACGACATAAGTCGATATAAGTAGACACTAACAAATTTTTTTTTAAAATAGATGATATTATAATTAAAATTTTGATTGATTATCTTTATTTGCTTATAAATCTTTTTGACATATTTTTTATTTTTTTAAATCATCAATTAAGAACTAGTAATTGCCGGTTACCCTATTAAGAACTAGTGCTATATTACTGCTATATCACTTATTAACTCTTATAATCCCAAATGGCTCCAAACCACCGCTCTTTATTTGAAACTTGGCGTGATGAGAAAAGATTGAAGTGAAGACATCGACAATTTTTTATACTTAAAATGTGATTATTTTTTAAAAATAAAATTAGCATTTGAAAAGAAGAAACTAGCGTATACGTATAGATAAACCAGCACAAGTCATTTACTCCAACGGCAATTGGCCACCGCACCGGACCTATATTCTTACTCGTGTCACCAGATGAGACGAAGACGTCATTCCAAATGGCATTTGGGCGGTGATATGATATTACTATTTTTTATCAACTTTTTTTTTTGATAAAAAATTAAATAAATTGAATTTCTGGAATTGATTATGGTCATAGTAAGAGTAGATTTCAAGATTAAATAGCATAAATTTTCACATGACAACAAAGTTGAATATATGATTACGTAGTAGGTAAGTGAATTTTTTATCAATTAATTTTTATTGACAAAATTAACGTATGTTCATTTAAAATAAAAAATAACGGTTAAATTAACTTGCATGTTTCTAAACTATTTGATAGTTTTTAAATAATCTCTAAACTAAAAAAAATTATAATAAGATCACAAAACTATTATATTATTTTTAATTAAGTCTTTCCCATTAAATGAAAGTTAGTCAGCATTTACTCAATTAATTAGTGTGTGTAAATTAACTTACTTAACATATATTAATTGTCATGCATAAATTTAAACTAAACTTTGTATTGTTATGCAAATTCTCCAAACACAATTAATGCATGTGTGAATGATCAAAAGCAATATTATAATAATGAAGAGATGCATTGTTCAAAATAATATTCTCCATAAAATAATGCAGGAATCAATGTTGCATGAATATGCAATAATCAAAGTTGTGTATTTCTCAAAGGTGGATCATGCATTAATCACAATTTTGTGAATCAAAACATGAAAAATTATTCTTAGAACAAGTCAAAATCAATTAAACAAAACAGTTGACATGTGACTAACTTACGTAACTAATAAAACATGATATATTAAAGTTTCGTATATAACCTTAGTAAGATAGAATTGAAATTTGACAAACACTTCAACTATACGAATCTTATCGTTAAAAACATAAAAAATTAAATTTTTTAAAAATTAATTGTACAACTTTCAATGGATATCAACATAAAAATTTATTTTTATATATTCACTTTAACAGCAAACAGTAACACATATTGATGAATGTTTATTTCCCTTATTTGAATTTGTCATAAAATATGACAAAGAAAATATATACACTACACATCTATTTTGAAGGTTTTAATTCATAACTAAGAGTGTGAGAGCATATCAAGAAAAATCAACACTTCTTCTATTCATGTATTAAGTGTTAACTATTCAACCATATAAAACTGAATATTACAATTCCTCCATTGGATATGTTTGATGAACATTAATAAATGAATAATTAAAAAAAATTATTCTATTAAATTATTTATTTTAACTATCAATTTATTTTCACTACTTTTAATATAAAATATAATAATACTTTAAAATTATATATAATAAAAGATAATATAAAAAAATTAAATTAATAATTGAAAATTATAAAAGATTAATTTTGAAATATTTTTTTTATTAATGTATCACTCACGAATGAAATTTATTTTCGTAAAAAAAAAACATCAAAATTTTAAATTGTCACCGTCGCAATGAGATTTATTGGGTTTAACTAAACCAATGAGTAAACCGAATCTGTTTAAAAAAGTGACAGCTTAAGAAAGTTGATGAGAGTGATGTCGACATGATTATGATTATACTACACAAAGAAAAGAAATGAAAACAAGTCAAGAAAGAAAAATCAGAAACCGAACTCACTGGAAATCCACGTGGCTTATCTGTTACTCACTCCATAAATATTCGCACAAACCCATTCATCAAATTCCAAATGCCATTAAAGTATTAAAGAAATTAAAGTTTCATAAGAATAAGAATTTACCATAAGAAAGAATCACACAAGTTTCGGAACGTGTCACAGAATTCTCGCCTCCTTCGAAAATGGCATCGCGCGTCAGCATCAGTAATACCAACGCTCTCACTTCTTCTTCTTCACCGTCCTATTTAAACTCTTCTCGTTTTCTTTCACCCGCTAATAACGTTTCATTCCAAACACAAAACGGTTCTACCATGCTTAACAAAACAGTTCTCGTTACCGGTGGAGCCGGTTACATCGGTAGCCACACCGTTCTTCAGCTTTTGCTCGGTGGTTTCAAAACCGTCGTCGTTGATAACCTTGATAATTCATCCGAAGTTGCTATTCACAGAGTGAAGGAACTCACCGCAGAATTTGGGAATAACCTTAACTTTCATAAGGTGCTATTTCCGTTACGCGTTTTTGCTCAATTTCGATTCGTTGCAGTTGCATACTTTTATCGTTGTATAATTTTTTATTTAGAAATTGATAATTTGTTGATTTAGGTTTAACAATATTTCTTGCTGTTTCGAATTTTGCAATTCGTTTATACTTGTGCAATTTTTGTGATTACTTTAGTTCGAAAAGCTAAAGTATTTGTGTGCTTTATTTCGTCTCCTATTTTTCTTAAAGAATTATTGGAATAGGTGCTCTACCAGTTTCGAATTCATTCGAAAAGTTCATGATGAATTGTCGAAGCACAGCTTTTTTTTTTTTTGTTGACAGATCCAAATATTGTTCTAGAGCTTTATGTGATATCTAATTTAACTTGAGTTTAATTTTTATAACTGCTGGTGTAAAACTGTTTGTAGAATCGCAATTAATTATTTGAAGTAATTATAATTAAATTAAAATTGAAGGTTTAAGTTGTAATAAATCTTTCCACTCAAAAACTATTTGAATTCCGGTGTGCATATTTATTTACTACAATCGCACGGGGAAGAAAGCGTTTTGATTACTTAATTTCACATCTGGTTGACTAAGTGTAGTTAACATATTTGCTGTTTGTTTATTATAGTTTTGACTGATAATTTTAATTATATTTTGGCCACTGCAGGTAGACCTCCGGGACAGGGCTGCACTAGAGCAAATTTTTGCTTCCACAAAGTACGGACTATGACAGATGCTTTTTATTTTCTCTCTATGTTGGTGCTCAGTTCATGTTTTTTTTTTTTTTTTTTTTTTTTTTATGTTTTTTTTTACGTTTTCGAATAGTCTATAATATACTACTAGAAAAATAAAATTTGACAAAAAAAATAAATCTCTTTGATTTCTATGTTTTTTCGCTCTAAATTTTCCTTACTAATTTTAGTTTTTTAGTAGTGATAGTAGTACTTGATCATGTTTCTTATTGATTTTTATTCTTTTATTGTAGGTTTGATGCAGTCATACATTTTGCTGGAATGAAAGCAGTAGGTGAAAGTGTGCAGAAACCGTTACTCTACTACAACAACAACTTGATTGGGACAATCACTTTATTAGAAGTCATGGCTGCTCATGGATGCAAGAAGGTAAGTTTCTTCTTACTTTTGGTCCTGCATGGAGAGAACAGTTTTAATATTATCAGACTTCTATGGCACTACAATGTTTTTTGCAGAGCTCCTTCTTATTGCTTGGGATACAATATATACATGTAACCAATTGAATTGCCTAAATATTGTTTGTATATTATTTAAATTTCAGTGAAGTAATTGGCTCTTACAGCCATGAGTGAATATTTATGGTCTCTAGTTATTGCTTTTGCCGCTGCACAGTTATTTATCTGTGACAGTGGTAAAGTACCAAAACCTTAGGTTACCTTTGTTTGTTGGCACATCACAACCTTGAAGTGTCTTGTAAGGGGAGTTTGGGTATGCATTTTATTTTTTAATGCTGCATTTTTATTATTCCGCTGATTTTATATTTATTTGAATGATTTCAGCTTGTGTTCTCATCTTCAGCCACTGTATATGGTTGGCCAAAGGAGGTTCCATGTACAGAAGAGTTTCCTCTGTCAGCAATGAACCCATATGGACGAACCAAGGTATGATTAGGAAACTTTTGAGGGAATTTGTTGGAAGGTGAAACTGGTTTTGTCTTTAATTATCTGTTTCTGCCAGTTATTTTTGGGGTCTTGTACAAAATATCATTTTGAAGTTGATGAATTATTTAAGGAAGATTCCTTCAAATTCTTTAAGATTATCTTCTGTTTGTTTGAACGAATTTTTCCTTTTAGTAGAAGAAAAGAGGTCTTGAATATAAATTAATATTAGTAATACTGCTTGTCTTGGAATAATGCAATTATATCTGATAAGATGTTTCTCATTCAGCTCACCATTGAAGAAATTTGTCGTGATGTCCATCGTTCTGAGCCAGATTGGAAAATAATGTTATTGAGATACTTCAACCCAGTGGGTGCACACCCTAGTGGTTATATTGGGGAGGATCCTCGTGGAATTCCAAACAATCTCATGCCGTTTATTCAGCAAGTAGCAGTTGGCAGACGGCCTGCACTGACAGTTTATGGAAATGATTATAATACAATTGATGGCACCGGGGTATGTTATCACTGACTTCAACTTTTGCATTGAGAGTTTCCTTGGAGAGGAAAGTTGTATGAAGTCTAACATATCTCACAACACACCATTTCTCTATGTCATCCCATCTGTATTGCCCTGTTAAAAAAATTTCTTGAATAAACTACCTGCCCTCATTGGATGGTTCTGTTGGGTGCATGCATTTATTTCCCATTCTGAAGATCTATCTACCTTTGATTTCTTTACCATGGATCTTACTAGATAGTTCTTACCTTATTCTCAGGTTCGGGATTACATTCATGTTGTTGATTTAGCAGATGGGCACATTGCTGCATTGCTTAAACTAGAAGAAGCTGATATAGGTATTATTCCAATTTTTCAAATTTATCATTATCTTATCTTCTACTACTTTCCTGTGTTAGTATTGGAAAATTCCGAGGCAGTGGTAATGTGGTATATTTTTTGTACTAAAACTTTATGTTTTTAATATTCATGGTGTGTGTATACAGGTTGTGACGTTTGTAACTTGGGGACAGGAAAGGGAACATCAGTTTTGGAGATGGTTAGAGCTTTTGAAGAGGCATCTGGAAAGGTAACAGACTCATGTTTCTTTGTCTGGTCCTCTATCTGTCACCTCTATCCTTCCTGTCAACTTTAATATCATTTTTAAATAAAAATGTTGCTGGCATGCTTTTATTTCTTCTCGGGGGTGAGCTGTTCTGAAAATTTTGCTAAGATAATCTTTATGTGTTACTTGGTTAATATTAGTAAATTGGATATTGGACTGATCAAATTTTCAGTGCATGAATAGTAAGTCTCATGATTATTTATGTTTTCAGAAAATTCCACTTGTGATGGCTGACCGTAGACCTGGTGATGCCGAAATTGTTTATGCCTCAACAAAAAAAGCTGAAAAAGAACTTAAGTGGAAGTAAGTCTTATTTTATTTTCTTTCTAAATTGTTTTCATAAAGTAATTCTTTCATGTACATAATCTTCTCTTCAAATTTGCAACTGTTCTGTTGTGAAACATTTTCATAGTGAAAAATGTTTCATCAAATTTCCAACTGTTCTGTTATGAAACATTTTCATCTTAATGCTTGGTGGAGTTCTTCTTTCTCCTTCCCCTTTAAATTATTCTCTGAAGAATTTATCTGATGTGGCAGGGCAAAATATGGAATTGATGAAATGTGCCGTGATCAATGGAATTGGGCTAGCAAAAATCCTTACGGCTATGAATCTCAGGATTCCACAGATTAACCTTGATAATTATGACTAAATATACCATAGATGTTATTAGTTTGGGCTCTTTTCTAAACTCTTACCACACACCAATTACCATAGGTCCTGTGAATTTAATTTTAATTTTCTCTGAAGCTCTTTTTCTTATAGCGATTATAAGGTGACAAAGTACTTGTGTATCATTGTGATTTCTAGTTACAGCCTACAGATATAAAGAATAAGTAGTGATTTACTATAGTTTACAGGTTATAGGTATTAGTATTACTATGTAAGGATTCTCTCACGTTCCACATGAACATGACGGGGTCCTGTTTTGTAAATCTAAATTACATTTTATTGATATGATGATATTATGATGACTTACAGGTTCTCTTACCGCATCACATCAGATTTAATTTTTTAAATTTAGCGCCACCAAACATTGTATGAAAATTTGAATTAATTCTCTACAGTTTTTATTTGCTGGTCATGACGACAATAGACCTACTCTTAATCAGAAATATTTTATTAAACAACCCTCTGTTCTTTTTTTTGGATCGGCAAACAACCGTTTGGTTAATATCTCGTCTAAAACCTAACTTTGAAACTTTTCAAAGTGCATTGAAAATTAATATTAAATTGTCATTGAGACCTAAATTAAATGTTGGAACTTAGATGATAAAAAATGAGCTAAAGCAGCAAAAGGAAATCCAATGGGATTAATTATCCCAGACCACATCAATTATAGCACATTCATGATGAATTAGTGAGCGCTTTTCCCTCTGTAATTGGAGGTTCTACCATTTTTATTAGGCTGGTGGTGTAAATGTAAAAGCGCGAAGAGATTTAAGATAATTGAGTCTATTATTTCTTTTCCCAAAAAAAGCCCAACGGTATAATAACCGGCAACGTTAGAGTGAACAAGCAACGAGCAAATAAACCTTTTTCACATAACAACACAGTGACAAGGGGGAATCCAAATTCACAATCATCTCATGGAAAATTCAAATTTAAATATTGAAAGGTTTAGAAAAATAATAAACATTTCCTACATCATTGCGTCACACTTGGTAATATTTTATCCGTAGTGCTATCGGAAATATCTCTTTCAACTCAAATTCGAACTCTAAATCCAACTATATGGTTAATAGCTTTTATCATAAAACAAAATAAAAAGGCATAGTAATTTTTGGAAAGAATGTAGTAAGGTGTTGTCTAACGGTCGAGAAATGTTTTTACTACTTATCATCACAATCACCACCATGTAAGAAAATTAACATCATTACTTATTTTGTGTCCTCATTTGAATTTTGCAAACAAAGCAAATTCCACAAACTCTTGCATTAAAGTTGAAATTAGTAATAATAAAGTGCAAATGGAGAATCTAATATCCTTAGTGAACAATATCCAGAGAGCTTGCACCGCTTTAGGTGACTACGGTGAAGCCACTGCTTTACCAACTCTATGGGACTCCCTCCCCTCTATCGCCGTCGTCGGTGGCCAGGTTTCTTTCCGTTTAACTCATTTCAAAACCACACGGTTATTCTATCATCATAATTATTCAACTAATTCATAATTTAACTTAATTTCATTTCATTTCAGAGTTCTGGAAAATCCTCTGTATTGGAGAGTGTTGTTGGAAAGGATTTCTTACCTCGCGGATCAGGTTAATATTAATAACTGCGAAATATTCATAAACTCTAATTAGTTGCATTGCATGCAAGGTTTTAATAAATTAAATCACTGTCGCTTGCTATTTTTTGTTTTTAATGAGGTGCATGCAAAAATATTTGCAGGTATTGTTACAAGGAGGCCTCTTATTTTGCAGCTTCACAAGATTGATGAGGGAACCAGAGAGTATGCAGAGTTTCTGCACCTTCCTAGGAAAAGGTTCACTGATTTTGGTAATTTTCCTCATCCATCAACTTTTAGCTCTATTTGTCAAGGTTAAACCGTTAGTTTATAGCTTATGTTGGTAGCTTATTCAAGAACTTTCAATTCAATCTGCTACTTTATTATCTGTTATCAACTAGCTTACTTGATATCTACAACTTTTTACAAAACAAAACCTCACATTTTAGCATTTGCATCTTTCATTATTTTTTTTCACTATTCTATTGTTAAATGTTGGACTGTTTCAATTTTTATTAATTGTGATGATAGTTTAATTTGTGTAGGTGATGTGAGGATAGAGATTCAAGATGAAACCGATAGAGAGACTGGACGAACAAAACAGATTTCAACTGTGCCTATTCATCTCAGTATATATTCCCCCAATGGTGTGTGTATGAATTGTCTATTATATATCTTCTGTTTCACCTAGAAAAAAATGCTGTAAAATTGTGGCATGAATTATTTGTTTTTTATTTTGTCCAATTTTTTCTGACTTCATTAATTTTTTGAACCTTTGCAGTTGTTAACTTGACACTCATTGATCTTCCTGGCCTCACAAAGGTGGCTGTAGGTAAGTACTGTAACAAATTGGAAAGTTTTTCTTGTCAAGTGTTTTGTGACGACAAGAGAGATATGCTAACAGATGGTTTTGTAACATGCAGAGGGTCAACCAGATAGTATTGTCCATGACATTGAGAATATGGTTCGCTCCTACATTGAGAAGGTACTTCCCTTTCTCTAAGAGGAAACCTAAGTAACAAATTGTCAATTCATTGTATTACATTTTGCTTCTCTACCTGCAACTTGTATGATATAGCTGTTATAATCTTAATTTACATTGCTAGAAATTTGAATCTGCAAATATGGCTGATTGTACAAAAAAATATGGCCGTGTTTAATCTTTGCAGAATCTTTCTGACGAGACTATATTCCATGCTTACTTGCTTGTAATCTGTTTCTGCATTTGATAAAATGTGGTGTGCTTATTTGATAATTTTATTCTGCAGCCAAACTGTATAATTTTGGCTATTACACCAGCCAATCAAGATCTTGCGACATCGGATGCAATTAAAATCTCCCGTGAAGTTGACCCCACCGGTAAATTCATTACTTTATTTTCTGTAGGCTTTTTAATTTCACGCAAATTCTAACAGTTGAACAATTTGATTTATATGAACAGCTTAAAATAAATATTTTGTTGGTGTTCAAAGCACTAACTCTATGTACACTGATTTCAAATTTTAAGGTGAAAGGACAATTGGAGTCTTGACAAAGATTGATCTTATGGATAAGGGTACTGATGCTGTTGATGTAAGTCAATCATTTTTTAGTTCTGATAGAAGATCATGCAATTTGATGATAATTCATTTAATGTCAATCATTTTTGTTTATTTCAGATGTTGGAGGGGAGAGCTTATAAGTTAAAGTATCCCTGGGTCGGTGTTGTCAATAGATCACAAGCAGATATTAACAAGAATGTTGATATGATTGCTGCTAGGCATAGAGAACGTGAGTATTTTTCCAATACCCTTGAATATAAACACTTTGCTCACAGAATGGGTTCTGAGCACCTTGCTAAGATGCTTTCAAAGGTACAGAACATCAGTTGAACGAAACATAATTTTTTATTAATTTTTAATTCATAATTGTTTTTATTATTTTTTGTTACTTGTTACTGCGACTAAATCATACTACTCAATACTTCAGCATTTGGAGGCAGTAATCAAGTCCAAAATTCCAGGCATTCAATCACTTATTAGCAAAACAATCGCTGAACTTGAAGCTGAACTGAGTCGTTTGGGAAAGCCTATCGCAGCAGATGATGGGGTAATTTTTCTCTTCAAAAGCTCAACCAATTTGAATTATTCAATTTCAAAATATTTTACTACTATATGTGTTAAACTTTAGAAAGAGGCCTTATTTTCCATTCCAAGCTTGCAAGAAATCATCATTTCAGCAAACTGATTTATGATAGCGATCACGTGCAGGGAAAATTGTATGCAATCATGGAAATATGCCGCACGTTTGATCAAATATTTAAAGAACATCTTGATGGCGTGTAAGTGTTTCCTTTTTCTATGCATTTTTTTGGAAAAATAGTTTTGTGCTCTATCCCTTTTGCTATAAATTCTTGATTATCCTTGTATTTTTTCATTTTCTCAAGCTAAGCTAATGTCAGTAATTTTTCAATCTACTACAGGCGGCCTGGAGGTGATAAAATTTATAATGTCTTTGACAATCAGCTTCCTGCTGCTCTAAAAAGGTTGCAGTTTGATAAGCAGCTTTCAATGGAAAATATAAGGAAACTTATTACAGAAGCCGATGGGTATCAACCTCATTTAATTGCTCCAGAACAAGGATACCGTCGCCTCATTGAATCTTCTCTGACTAGCATCAGGGGCCCTGCCGAGGCAGCTGTTGATGCGGTATAAATAGAAGAACAATGATATAACTCAGTGGTCCTATTGCTTAAGTCATTTACTTTGTGCAATTTTACTTTGAAATATATGCTTGTCCTGCTGATGTTTAGAAAAAAAAAAAGTGCACTTTAGTGATGTTTAGAACGAAGAGAGAGAAACATAGAAAGAGAATCGAGGGATCAAAGTTAGAAAATCCTTGTCTTGTTGTATGTTATGATACTTTTAACGTGACAGTTAATTGTTGTACTGGTTGGGTATCACTTAACTGTCTCATTATAAGCATCATAGCATACAATATGACAAGGATTGTCTAACTTAAGTGCGCTGGATTGTGTAATTTTTACTGTGTAGAAACAATAAAATACTTAAGTGCACTTTTTTCCATGGAATTTAAGTTGATGTTTAAGCCTTCTTACTGATTAAAAAACCTTTCCATCAACCTCCACCTGGTCAAAAAAGCCTTCAAATGGGAAAGTTTATTCATTTGGGGTTTTATAATTATTCGTTGTTTCTATCATAGTTAATTTATTTTTTATCTTTTCTGACCTAACCTTTCATGTTTATTAATATGTCATTTTCAATTGAACGCTTCCAGGTTCATTCCTTATTGAAAGATCTGATTCACAAAGCTATCGGTCAGACTCTGGTAAGCTCCCGAAAATGCTATAGATTAGATTATGTTGTATTAACTTTTGCTGCTATGTTTGACTTAAATAGGATTGGTACTTATCGGTGCTTTCATTTTGTCGTGTTCATTCTAGTGGTCAAGGTTCATTTCTTCGTGTTAATTCTGCATCTTGGGTCCAAAAACCTGTAGCCTCTCTCTGTTTTGACTTTTGATTGCATACTGAATCTTCAACGTAGAATGTACAGCCTGATTATTATGCTTAAATTATGACTTTGAAATTTTATTGAATTTCATTTTTCACATACTTAGATTTGCAATTGGTTTTGTATTCAATGCCTTAGTTATCTAGAGTGGAGTTCTTATAGCATTGTCACAGCTGATACATTTGGTGTGTTGATTTGGTTGACTCACAGGAATTGAAGCAATATCCTGGTCTGCGGGTTGAGGTCACAAATGCAGCTTCTGATTCGCTAGATCGAATGAGGGAGGAAAGCAAAAAGTCAACTCTTCAGCTGGTTGATATGGAGTGTAGCTATCTGACAGTTGATTTCTTTCGGAGACTTCCTCAAGATGTTGACAAGGGTGGCAATCCTACACATTCAATTTTTGATAGATATAATGATTCATATCTTAGGAGAATTGGTAAAATCCACAAAATGCACTTCCAAACTTAATATAAGCTTGTAAATGCTGGACATGAGTTGAAAGTGTCTAATTCTCAGTTTGTAATTGTCTATAAACAGGAACAACAGTTTTGTCTTATGTCAATATGGTCTGTGCAAGTTTGCGACATTTGATTCCGAAGTCAATTGTCTATTGTCAAGTGCGTGAAGCCAAACGAAGCCTGCTCGATCATTTCTTCATTGAGATAGGAACATTTGAGGTGAGGATAATAAATCTGTCTATAATGTATGCTTTTGGTGATATATTTTGGCTTTTATTTTCATTTAGTTTTGGTATTTTCAAAATAAATTCAAACACTGATAGTGTAAATAAAATATATACTTGAAGTCCAAGCGTCTGTCCTCATTGCTGAATGAGGATCCTACAATAATGGAAAGACGTGGTGCCATTGCAAAGAGGCTTGAGTTATACCGGAGTGCGCAATCCGAGATTGATTCTGCTGCTTGGTCTAAGTAGACGGGGGTTCCATCAAGCCTATGTTTAGAGAACAGGGTTGCTTGCTTCGATTTCATGTGTTATATTATCTTCATTGTCTATATATCTCTATTTTATCTTCTTTTTATTTTGGGTTTTTGCATGGTCATGCAAATCATGTATTTGTCATCTTTTTGAAAGTTGTATTTTCTGATTGTAAAATAAAATGTTCTCACCCAGTAAATGAGTTAGATTGTGACCTGCCAAAAAAAAAAGAGTTAGATTGTAAAGTTGTATTTTAATTTCTGTCTTAAACTTGTACTAGTATAATGCAAAATACTAGTGGCACTTTTATAAAAATTCTGTGACTTCTAATTTCCATACAACTATGGCTATAAATTATAGCTTTTTTTTAGATGTTAGAAATTCTTTTTAAAAATTGCACTTGTGGGTAAAATATGTCATCGTGCAAGTCGTGTAATGAAAAAATAATAAAGAAATATGTACTTCGAAATTCATATATACTTCTTATAGCCATTAATATATTCATTGCTAAATATATATATATTCTTTTTGATAATTTTTAAAATAAATCTGTTTTTGTCAGTATCAAATGAAAAATAATATACCGTTCCATTTTTTTTTTGCCGCGCTCTTTCTAATATATTGAAAGAGTGTCGTTATTTTTTTTCTTTTTTTTTTAGTTGACATTTTTTTTCTTTGAAAAAAGAAAAAGTCTCAATATTAGTGGTCTATATTATATACTCAATGAATACTAGACAATGATTGGTTTATGGTTGGCATTGGAAATTAATCTGAGTAGGTCCGTTGAATAGGAGATAGTGACGTTATTTCAACCGCTGCCAAATACCAGAATATTGTACTCTAATTAATTACTCATTCATTCCCCTTTGAAGCTGAGGATCATCTTTGTATTTCCATTTCCAATCTCATTCTCTTGTTTGGAGATCTCTTCTCTTATAGGTGAGGTGAGGATCCCCTTTATATTCATGCATTTTATTTCTTTGTAGTGCAATGCCAATCTCAAGTTGGCCAATATAACTTTTCAGCTAATTGAATTGTTGATTTGTAGAATCTCCAACGTTAAATGCTACTTGCTGTTTGTTTTGTTTATACTGGATACTGAACATGATCCTTAATAGTGTTTCTCGTGTTCCACTTCATGTACTACTACTACTATATCTTTTTACCTTTGCAAAAAAAAAAAACTACTACTACTATATGCCTTGGACAGGTTATGGATTATGCAGATGCAGAGCATAGGTTTTTCAGTTGTTGACATGTGATAATTGATGATATTGAAATCATCACAAACATTTATTTTATGTTTTCCTTTTTGTTGGGTTCAAGTGTGAGTGGTTAAGTTCCATATCGACTATAAACATAGTAATGTTAGATATATAATAGAGGTGGTCCATTTATCTATTGTCTTAAGGTTTCCGGCGGAAAAGTGGTGTCGAGGTCTCTTGGACTTTGTTTAGATTGATGGAATGTGATGGAATTCAGTGATAACTAATAAGATTCCATTGTTTAGATATTTTAAAAATGAGTAGAATGGAGTGGAACATGATGAAATCCATCCACTCCACTCCATTCTTTTCCATTCCGCTAATAGTTTAGGAATCCTGGACGTTTAACCGCTCCTCGAGACTCCCCAACACTTTTGTATATGAAATGGTTGATCGATCATTTAATATATGTTTGGATTCACCTTTAAGAGAGCTAAAGGTGATTTCGGAGACTTCAAATTATTTTAGTTTGTTTGAAAGATCTTGATCAGAATAAGTTTTGTATCTAGAATTTTTTCTAACTTGAAGATAAGATTTGTAATTTTTGTCTCCAACAACGATTTATTTAAATTTATTGTTAGATTCGCTTTTACGTAAATGTATCTAAACATGAATAATTTTACTTAAGCTCATTTTTAACTCGAATAAACTTTATCAAAATAACTAAATCTAAATCAATTTAGCGAGAGTGGGACATTTAATAGACTATTGGCCAACAATTGATCCATTTTGCTTTTTTCCTTTCTGGTTACCATGACAGTATGTGAAGACATTGAGAAGGAAGACAACTGGTGAAGTAAGGTGTAATGGCTTCTAAGAATGACTATTTTCACCTCTCTGGACCCTTACATCTAACTCATGTCAACTGGTACGATCAATCAAACAAATCTTCTACTTTGACTTTTCTCTTAATTTTGTTTATAAGAATTCTAAACCTCATCTAACTTGTCTTGATTTAAACCTTACTGTAAATGGAAGTATTATATGATCTGAGACCTGTTTACTGAATAATAAATGTGTAGAATTTAATAGTTATGCATTGTCAATTGATGGAAGTTAGTCCACCGTCTTTTTTCTCATAAATGTATTGGACTACTTATATCTAAGTAAATTTTAAAGCATACTCCATTTGTCAAAAGCATGATATATTATTTATGTCATTCTTCTGGGGCATAAAGCTTCAACATTACTATACTAGTTAACTTGACTAAGAATAGTTTGAATCTTAAAAGTTGCATGAGTTAGGCTTTTTGATTATTATGATTTCTATTATACAAATTAAGATTCCATTTTATACAGGGATAATGCATACCATCGAAAGTCAGTTGCTGCTAGTTTGGTCCAAGGCGTTTATGTTCAAGAAAAGGACCGGCAAGAACAACGAAAAGGTCCCGGTGCTCTGGCATTTCCTTGGTGGGCATTCTTCCACTTTCAACTCCTTCATACACTAGTTGATGATGTTGATAACTCCATATTTGGTGCGATTTATGAGTTCAAGCCTCCACCATCAATGTGCAATGACACCTTACATAGAACTCCACGATATGTAATTGCGTTTCGAGGAACAATAAAGAAACCAGACTCAATTTCACGTGATATTGAGTTGGATCTCCAATTTATCAGAAATGGACTTCATCAAACTTCGCGCTCAAATATAGCTATCGAAGCGGTAAGAAACATGGTGGCCAGTGTTGGTGGTTCAAATTTATGGTTGGCTGGACACTCTTTAGGATCATGCATGACATTGCTTGCGGGAAAAGATATGGCTAAAAATGGTATACTCATTGAATCTTTTATTTTCAATCCTCCATATGCATCTGCTCCAATTGAGAGAATTAGAAGTAAGAAACTAAAACATAGGCTTCGAATTGCTAGCAGCGTGGTAACGGCTGGACTCGCCATCGCTATGAAGGATAAAAAAAGTTCATCATTTGATTCATTGTCTGCTTGGATTCCATGCTTGTTTGTGAATCCAAGTGACTATATATGTTCGGAGTACGTTGGATACTTCGAACATAGAAGCAAAATGGAGGAGATTGGTGCTGGAAGCATTGAGAAAGTAGCAACACAAAACTCAGTTGTTTCTCTAATGATGAGTGCTTTTGGGAAGGAATCTGAACCTCTGCATCTGATTCCTTCAGCTACTTTGACAGTGAACTTTACTCCTTCACAGAATTTTAAAGAAGCTCATGGGATTCACCAGTGGTGGAAACCAGACTTATACTTGCAATCCAAGCTCTACAAATACTAACAGTTCTTCTAGTTATTGTACTTGATTGCTGTGTGTATGTTGTTTGTTGTTTTTTCATTTGAGATTAATGTTAAAATGGGTAGCAAATGCTATTAAAGTTGTTGTAAACTTGTAATTATTAAGAATGAATTTTTTTTTACAGAAAAAGTAACTAAAGAATGATGATGAAATTGAGATTATATAGGTATTAATGCTGGATTGAATTTACGGTTTGGTAGTTTCCTTTCCAAAAGAATCAAATTTAGTTAGGTTACTTTGCTTACCTCCATTTTAGCATATAGTCAGTAATTGTTTTTTCTTTCACCTTAGTTGATTTTTAGATAAATTTTCTTCGGATAATAAAGAGTTGTCAAAGCGGATTACCTGACCTGCATTGAGATTGGGTCTTTTCGGGTCAGGCCAACAAAACTTGGGAGAAAAAAAGGACTTAAATATTAATGTCCAAGTCCGGTCCTTTGCAGGCTACGGATCTAGAGGACAAAGTTCATTTTGTAATAGAAAATTTTAACTCATACCCCCACATTTTACTTTTACTCCCACAAATGCAAGGAAATAACGTTTTTGTCCTTGTATAAAGCATAAAATCTAAAAAATTTCATCATTCTATCATTTAATATTTCTGGAAAAAGTGAGTGAATTTTGGAACAAGTTTTCCAGTAGTTCATATCTATTCCGGAAAACTTGAAAAAAGATTTATGGTAGTTCATTTCTATTCCGAAAATCTTTTTTCAAGTTTTCCGATAGTTTAAAAAAAAAATTGAAACGCTACTGGAAAACTTCATCACAAGTTTTCCGTTAATCTTACGCTTCTTTGCCGGAAAATTTGAAAAAAGATTTCTGACAATTCATTTCTGTTCCAGAAATCTTTTTTCAAGTTTTTCGATAGTTTAAAACAAAATTTGAAAAAAAAATGGAACACTACCGGAAAACTTCCTCACAAGTTTTTCGATAGTGTTAATTTGATGCTTCTTTACCGAAAAACTTGAAAAAAGTTTTCCGGTAAAACTACCAGAAAACTTAAAAAAAATTTACCAATAACTATCAAAAATCTTTTTTTTTCTGGCTCAAAAATATTTGAAAAGTAAAAAAAAAAAGTGAATTTGAATTGTTAAAATAATAAAAAAAAATCAAGAATATATTTGACATTTTTAAAAATTTGTGTGGTATCAAATGTTTGAAAGTTTCATAGTTGGAAGAAAAAAAACATCGGTTTTGGTGGTGTTTTTCTAAGTAAATACTTCATTGCCTAGATGCTGTTGTGAGTTATGTAAAGATGCTCAACCTACATGAAAACATGCTTCTAATTAATTAATTAATTAATTAATATGGCTTCACTCAATAATTAATTAACCAATGAAATATATAGGATCTACAAAACAAACTTGCATTTATTTAGTATATATTTCAACAAGTTGCAGTTTGTGGGAGTTGTTTTGGTGCATAACGAGTTTTCTTTACAAAATTTAAGAAAATGTTTGAAGGGGCTGTGGCACCCCGTGTATAAGAAAAGTAAATAATTCTGCAGTACGTGAACAATAACATGTAGCCTCTCTCTTTTTTTTATTCCTTTTCATTTTATGCTGAATCTTCCTTGTGGATCCGAAGAGGAATATACCGTGCACCTGCTTCTATATCTCTCATTCTTTTTTAATTATTTTAAATTTTAAAATAAGTTAAATGTATCTGTAATATTTTTAATTCTTTATCTTTTTTTTTTCTTTTGATTTAGTCATTTATTTTAATTTTAAGTGAAATAAAGAATAAAAATATGAGTTTATTTGCAGATTTGAGTTACGAATCTGATGAAATTTGTATTATATGAAATAATATAATTAATTTTATGAATTTTGGTTGAAAATTTTGATGAATTTGAATTTTTATAAAAAAAAGATAATATTGTTGATATTTTAAAACATAAAAGATCAAATTGTCATTTAAAATTAAAATAAAAGACCAAACCGGAAAAAAAAAATATAAAGGACTAAAACATTAATTGAAATTAAGTTAAGGAACCACGGGTGCTATTTAGCCTTTAAAATAATTTCAAAACTTTAAATGAATGTAAAACTTTTGAAATGCGATTTTTTCGTAAATTTAAAAAAAATTCAAAAATATAGATGAATACAAAACTTTTTAAATGCAATTTTTTTAAATCTTAAAAAATATCGAAACTTTAGATAATATGAAACTTTCGAAATACCATTTTTCTAAAATTTTTTTAATCAAAAATTTAAGATGAATGTGCAAATTCCAAAATAATCTTTTTTTAATTTAAATGAACACGAAAATTTTAAAATGTAATTTTTTAAGAATTTTTTTTTTAAATTCAAAAATTTAAAATTATCGAAATATTAATAATTTCAAAAATTATAAACGGGGTCTTAGATTTCTCATGGCAGTCTCACAAGTAGATGGGTACAATCAAGTTTATATTTAGAGAACAGGGTTGCTTCTATTTCATGTGTTGTTATCTTCATTGTCTATATTTCTCTATTTTATCTTCTTTTCTTAGATGATGTCTAACTAGTGAAATAAATGTTTTTTCTTGGAAGGAGTATAATGCAAATTGCAAAATACGAGTACCATTTTGGCATAAAAAAAATACTAGTGACATTTTTATAAATATTCTGTCACGTCTAATTTCCATACAACTATGGGTCTAAATTATAGCTCTTTTTTTACACACAAGTTGTCACGTAATGAAAAAATATTAATAGAAGCAAAATTCACTTATACTTCCTGACTGGCTAACTCAATTATTACAAATATATTAATTTTCTTGATGCGATGAAAATAAGTATACTATTTTTTAAAATATCTTTACTTTTCAATTAACTTTGTACAAAAATATGTTATGTTCAATGATATTTTGATAATAACAAAATTAAATAGAGTGAAATTAGTTTTAATTGTATTTTGGTCAATTAACTGTAAGTTTTGTTAATATTTGAATCTAAAAGAAAGCGTTTTTTAAGATAAAATATATTATGTGGTTTTTTACGTTTTATTAAATTATTAGCGATTATTTAAATTTTGTACATTTAGGTTCTTTAAGTCATATGGTAAAATACATTATGTGGCTCTTTCAAAACTTATATGGTATTAAACAATATTGATGTAGCGGATTTAAATAGTTTTTTAGTAATTATATAATATTTTTAATTAATTTTCTATTATAAAAATTCTTAAAGAAGTCGAAGATCTTCATCTGAAACAACAAAAAAATTTGTATATGTGAATATCAATAAATAAAATATGCGACAGACATAGTGCAAGTAGTTTAACAAATACTCACATATAAAATAAATTGTGTTTTGAGTATTTGTTGATTAGTGAATATAAAGATAAATGTATTGATATCTATATATGCAAATATATGTAGCTATTTTTAAAATCAATAAAACTATTATGTTGCGATACAAAGAGAGGAGGATTCTACATAATAACAAAAAAAAATTGTACATAAATGATCTTTATATATATATATATATATATATATATATATATATATATATATATATATATATATATATGTGTGTGTGTGTAAGAGAGATTGTTTATTAAAAAAAACATATTAAAGTATTTGTTTAACATACTAACACATATATTAGATAAGATACAAATATAATTTTTATTAAACGGAAGCGACAACGAATATCCAAAATACCCATCATCATCTTTCAATATTTCACCCTTAACTTAGAAATTTCAGCATAAAATCAGAACAAAATCCAAAAATTCAAACCCAACAAAACACAAAAATAAAAAATAACCAGTGTCTTGTAGCCATATCAACGATGGCGGCAAGCATTAGCGGTCAACATAATAAAGTCTTCCTTTAATCATCTCTTTAACATAATAAAAAATATGTTACCAATTTTATATTTGAAGTTAACCTATGTATTTTTTCTTTTTTTATTTATTTAAATAAAATATTTTTTTATATATATTTATAATTTTGTTTTCTGTTTTTTTTTATTTCATCGTCTTAGTATTACATTGTTTTATTTATTGTTTTGGTACGAAGTTAATTTGGTTTCACGCTTTGTGTAGTATTTATTAATTCAAATTGACAGATCAACTTCAATGTAATTATATAATACATATTCAATCAACGACTTTAGTGTATCAGTGATATAGCTCATGATACACAGATATTTCAAACATTTTAATTTTATTATATTTATAAGCATTTTGATAATTTATATTATTAATCTGTGTTATATAAACTTACTCACAAATTTATCTTTTATGATTTTAACGATTTTAAATTATATTACTATTGATCTCGATCAATATAACTTTAATAAATAAATATTATTATTTAATAAAAAAAGCAATTTCTATGACGACCTTTTAAAGACACTTGACGAGAACTATATCTTGCTTAAAGGATTTTGTATACCAATATGTATTAAAAAATTAATAATAAAAATTTTAAGTTGAATATACCACTTTTAAAATAATTTTTAAACTTTAAAAGAATTTAACACAAATTTTTTATCTTCAACAACACACAATTTTTACATAAAATAATATTTTTATGTTTGATTCATTAACATGTATTTTTATAATATTTTTAACCTCTAGCAAAAAGAAAAATGTCTAGTAATAAAAATATATTTCGTAAATTAAACCAATGAAAAGAGCGCGTAAATTTCATCAAAAAACAAAAAAAGAAAGAGCACGGCAATTATGGCCATTAGCCCAACTCTTTTGAATAAAAAAAAAAAGAGAAAAAAAGGAAAGAGCGCGGCAATTATTTTTCTTTAAAAAACAAAAAAAGAAACTTCTTTGAAAAAAAAAAAAAAAGAAGAGTCTTCTCTCTCTATAGTCTATGCTAGGAAAGAGTCATTGGTATATGGTTGGATAGGAGATAGTGACGTTTCTGCAACCGCTGCCAATACTATATACCAAAATATGAGAGTAGAGTTATATATATATACATATATACTTTGTACTAATGACAATTATTTCTCACTTTCTCTTTGTAATTTCATTTCTCATCTTATTCTCTTGTTTGAAGATCTCACTCCCGTTTTTAATTTATCTCTTCTAGGTGAGATGAGGATCCCCTTTATATTTCTCTCATTTTTTATTCATACTTTTTTTTTTCTTTGTAGCTAGCTCATTTTTGTAATGCAATGCCAATTAAATGTTGGCAAATATAATTTTCATCTAATTGAATTGTAGAACCTCCAACGTGAAATCCTTGTTTACACTACTGAAAATATCCTTTTAAGTCTCCCTACTTCTCACAATAACTAACTCATTTACAACAAATAAATTTGTCTTAACATAAATGACAATTTCAATTTTTAATGTAATATTAATTAATTTTTTTATTATATAATCTAATTAATATTATATGTATCACTCATCTTTCATTTTATATTAATGATAATGTTAAATATATCAATAATTGATAAGAATAATTTTAGTAAAAGTAATATTATTTTCTTTTTCATTTATATATTGAAATCATCACAAGCATTTATTTTTTGTTTTTCTTTTTTATGTGAAATGGTTTATCATTTTTTTATTAAAAAATTATTTATTATTTAGTGCATATTTAGATTCAATTTTATGAGAGTCAAAATTGATTCCAAACACCTAAATCATACATTACTATAATTGAAACCAATTTTACAGAATGATTTCCATCAAAATCAATTTAGGTCACTTTACTAGACTATTGGCCAACAATTGATTCTTTTTTCTTTTCTTGTTTCTATGACAGTATTTGAAGACATTAAGGCAAGTGGGGAAGCAAGGTGCAATGGCCTCTGAGAATAACAATTTTGATATCTCTGGACCCTTACATCTAACTCATGTCAATTGGTAAGGTCTATCAAACAAATCTTCCACTTTAACTTATCTTTTAATCTTGTATATGATGATTCTAAACCATGCATGACTTGTCTTGATTTAAACCTCGGTGTCAATGAACCTATTATATGATCCGAAACATATTTATATCAATAAATCTAAAAATTTCATCTTTGAACTTACCTTCTCTTTCCTATTTTGACATTTTGTGAAATCAATCCCTTAAAATTGATATGTTTTTGTAATAATATAATAATAGGGACTATGAGGATAAATATAACATGTTTTAGACTATTTATCATTCACATTTACTTGAGAAACCAAGCAAAAAAAAAATGGTGTAAGTTCAAAGACAAAATTGATTATTTATTCAAAAAGATTATATATTTACTAAACTACAAATCTTCTTAGGAAATTTTAAAGCCTACTCTATTTGTCAAAATCCTATTATAATTATGTCGTTCTTCTTGGATATTAAGCTTCAATATTGGTATTATGATTTCTTTATACAAACTAAGATTCCATCTTATTTAGGGATGACCCATATCATCGAAAGTCAGTAGCTGCTAGTTTGGTCCAAGGTGCTTACATTCTAGAAGAAGATCGACAAAAGAAAAGGAAATATCCTAATGCTCTAGCACCTCGTTGGTGGACATTCTTCCACTTTCAACTCCTTCATACACTAGTTGATGATGTTGATAACTCCATATTTGGCGCAGTTTATGAGTTCAAGCCTCCACCATCAATGTGCAACAACACCTTACATAGAAGTCCCCGTTATGTAATCGCCTTTCGAGGGACTATGATCAAAGTAGGCTCATTTTGGCGTGATATTAAGTTGGATCTCAAACTTCTCAAAAATGGACTTCATCGAACTTCGCGTTTAAAAATTGCTGTCGAAGCTGTCAGAAACATGGTGGTTAGTGTTGGTGGTTCCAATTTATGGTTGGCCGGTCACTCTCTAGGATCAGGCATGGCATTGCTTGCTGGAAAAACAATGGCTAAAAATGGTGTATTCATTGAGACTTTTCTTTTCAACCCTCCATATGCATATGCTCCAGTTGAGAGAATTAGAAACGGGAAATTGAAACGTCGGATTAAACTCGCTGGCAGCATGCTAACGGCAGGATTCGCAATTGCCATGAAGGATAAGAAAAGTTCTGCCTTTGATTCATTTTATGCTTTGCCTAATTGGATTCCATGCTTATTTGTGAATCCACGTGACTATATATGTTCAGGGTATGTCGGATACTTTGAACAGAGAAGAAAGATGGAGGAGATTGGTGCTGGAAGCATTGAGAAGATAGCAACACAAAATTCAGTTGTTTCTCTTATGATGAGTGCATTGTTTGGTAAGGATTCTGAACCTATGCATGCCATTCCTTCAGCTAATGTGAGTGAGAACTTAACTCCATCACAACAGGATTCCATAGAAGCTCATAGACTTAACCAGTGGTGGAAGCCAAACTTACACTTGGAATCCAAGCTCTATAAATACCAGTAGTTCTTCTACTCAATTGCTGCATGTATCTATTTTAATCTATGTTGTTTGTGGTTTTCCATTTGAGTTTTTTTTTTTTTAAATTGTTATGAATAAGGTAATATTAATGGCCATTTTATAATTGCTCTGAGGAAGATTTGAATTCTATCTTTGGAGGTTACAAATTCAAACTTTTATCATTGAATTGGTGAAATAAGGAAGATAGCTATTGGTGCTGCTGGATTGAATTTACGTGTTTATAGTTTCCCAAAGAATAAGAATCAGTTGGATTACTTTGCCTACATTTTTACTAGCATATACTACTAGTAAAAGTGTCTTATCC
The DNA here is from genome assembly GCA_037974295.1 of Cicer cuneatum. NCBI lineage: Eukaryota > Viridiplantae > Streptophyta > Magnoliopsida > Fabales > Fabaceae > Cicer > Cicer cuneatum. The sequence continues at coordinate 1,735,031 of JBBPBO010000002.1, read as the reverse complement.
AATTATTTATTTATTCCAATATTTAATCTTTATTAAAATTAACTATTCATTCTTTCGTTTCTATATCGAAATTAATTAACTGCTGGAACAAACATTTGATAATACTATATCCATTCCTTTCAAAATTCTAAATATTCAGATTACTAATTAAGAACTAATTTAGTAACCCTAATATTAAAATGAATGATTGAGATTGATGAGTTAACTCCCTACAAAAATAAAAGATTAGATAATAATTAAAGAACATAAAAAAATTAGCAGTGAAAACCTAAAACGGATCCATCGGAGACAGCAATGGCGACCCTGCAATCAGCTATGGCCTCAACATGATGACTGAACAGATGCAACACCCTCACTCTCCCACCCATCTCTATTCTGAATTCAATCTCCATAGTGGGCCTCATTTTATCAAGCCCATCACGATTATTGGGCCCAAGGTCCAATGGAAGAGACTGAACGGTAAATGTGGCCGCCATGTACTCCGTTCTACGAGAATTAATCTTGCCGGCGGGGACGAACATGAATCCGATTTGTTTTCCATAATATAGAAGTTGAAAGGAGCTATCGTAGTGTGAGAATGTTCCTCTGTTAGGGTTTTTAACGGAAGCGTACTGTGAGAAAGTGAAATTGACGGTGGTGCCGTTGTTGGTGACGGAAAAGGAAGGGAGTTGGACGGCGGTGACGGAGATTTTGGGATGTTGAGGTTTGAAAAGGGTGAAGTAGAGAGTGAAGATGATGATGAAGAGGAAGATTAAGAAAATGGTGGCGACGAAACATGAGGCTAGGTTGGTGCGGCTTGACGGTGGTCTCTCCGGCTTGCTCATGGTGGCGGTTTTGATCGGAGAATCTAACTTTAACTAACTAATATTATATCTATCTATGAATCTATTTAACAACATGTGTTTTTATCATCATGAACAGTTGTTTGCTGATTCAAGGGATGAGATAAGGACTGTGGTCTGTGGGACCTTAAGTTGTTTGTTCTGTTGCTTTCGGTCCAATTTTATGTATCTGTCATTTTTTGTCTTGCTCTATAAGTTTTCCTTTTGAAATCTCTCAAATTTTGTAAATTAATAATTTTTTGTAAATATAAAATAATAAATTGTTATTTCTTACTTGCAAACTTCTCAACTAGATTCATTTTTACGTCTATTTGATTGATGTGTATTAGTCGATTGGATCCAGCAATTGTAGGCAACCCTTATATGCCTTCAAGTTTTGACAGAAAACTATATATTAGAGTGATCATCTACTATGTTTAAGACTCTCCAAAATAAGGTTCCAATTTTCCAATTGTTTGAGTGTTTCTTTTTCAATAAAACTTAAGACTTCTCTACTTTTGTTTTTTCTATTCTTGGATTTTTTGTTTTTGGTTCTTCTATTCTTGGAAATTTCTAATAACTTCAAAAGTAGTATTTTTTAAAACTATAATGGCTAAAAAAGGTGTTTGGATTTTGGATAGTTGATTCAAAATTTTGTTATACCCCAAAATTATGGATAGTTATGCACAACAAATGGCAGCAGAAGAACAATCATTAAGTAGATTTAGAAATGTCTAGATGACTGGATCAAGATCAAACCTAAGGGTATTAGGGTAGTAGCCTTTAGGAGAAACCCAATCTGAACAGAAGGAAATATGCAATGATTTTTATCTTTATATCTGTTCTAAGAAGAAGTATGCTAACAGAGTCTCTAACACACACTACGTCTATGTTACAATTGAACATGCATAGGATATGGAATGTGGTTCACATTCAAATTACATAATAATTTTAGGACTTTGTAAATCTCAGTAGATTATAATTTACTCTTTTGTTTTTACAGGAACTGTCCTACTTAAATTTACATACTTTCATGTAAATCTCATGGATTTATATTTATTTATCTTTGGTACCAAATTTGTAAGGAAAATCAACATTCTAAAATAGGAGACTTGATACGGGTAAGGAGTAAAATGACTATAATGACTATTTCACGAAACATCTACCACAACACACATTATGTACACAAGATATATCCAACTCCTATATCTGTAACAACCTTCATACAATCGTAAGATACTCCAAATCTTTAGTAGAATACATCTTTATTCATACTTCTTTTTTTTCAACTTCTGTTCAATATGGCAATACAATCACTGAAAAACAATTTATGGAGGTGATTGGGTGAGTAAATAGACAATCTCTTTGGACCTAAATGTCCATAATAACACCTCTAACCATCACCACCTTCTTATACAACCTTAAGTCCATTCAAATATATGGACCGGTGGTACTCTTTCATGTAATACATGCATATATGCATTAATATATGCATTAATGTATACCTACATGAATCAAGAAAGAAAGAAAAAAAACCTATTTCGAAAGCTCACCGAGGCAGGAATCCATGATCTGTGATACAAATTCAAGAAAAACAGATTCCTCCATGCCAGGTAGCAATGATTCCTGAGCTTCACAGACAATCTCTTCGATCACCGATTTCTTGTTCAAATTTTCCTTACACATGATGCTTCCAATGGCATAGGGAGTGAGACCTCTCTCAACCCCTTTCTTCAATAGCATTGTGGAGATGCGGAGTGTTCTGGCACACTCAACTGGAACATTCCAACCATAATAGTTTAGAAGCTCTATGTCCTTTTCAGCATCCAGAGAGTTTATATAATCAACTGTATCGGGAGAGTATGGCTGACGTGCTTGAGGCCAGTAAAGCCAATCAAATGTGCAATCTTCAAACTGCAGTGACAATAAAGATTTGTTGATCTCATACATTTAACAATAAAAAGAATCTTAATTCAAAAATCTATTCAACTGTTATATATGCCTCAATGCAACTTTTATATATGTATCAATGCAATATCCAAATTCCTACGACCAATTATTAAGTTCATAACATGTTGATCCACCTTCAGCAACTTTCTATGGACTAATCAAATCAAATATGCAAATAATATCCTTGCAAAATGATGTATAAGAATCTAAAAAGTATACAAGATATAAAAGCTGGTTATGACCTATTAAGTTCATAATAACATCTCGATCCACATCCAGCAACTTCCTATGGACTAATCAAATATGATAATAATATCCTTGCAAAATGAAGCATACGAGTCTGAAAAATGTACAAGATATATAAGCTAGTTTGCGTAAATTTTTCAATATGAAATTAAACATGAACTATTGTATATATGTTGCCAAACAGAATATGGATAATTGATAATGCAGAAGAAAAGTAACAAAAATGTGAAATGCTGACTTACTTTCTCAGGAAGACAATAGCCATGATCAATAGGAATGAGCATAATCCTCCCACTTGGCTCTTTTCTAAACAATATATTACCTGCATGCCTATCTGCATTAGCCATTCTTATATCAAGCACACTGATCTTATGCACCTCTTCCACGGGAAAAGCTCCAGGTCCAATATCCTCACAATTACCATTATTATTCATAAACATCTGCAAAGACCCCACCTTCTGATCCATCTCCAAAGAACCACAAAACCCGTCATCCGGGTAGTTAAACGCTTCGTGAAAACACCTAACCATAACCGTAGGCTGAACACCGGAAAAACCAATCGCTTCACCAGACACCAAACGTGGTCCAGCTTTTGGATGATCCAATATATAGGCTGCAACTTCTCTCACAGCTCCTTCTCCGACCTTTGTCCCTCTCTTTAAACCCTCACCATCCAATGAAACCGGCAATCCATGTGGATTATTAACAGCCATTGGTTCCTCATCAATAGGCTTGAAAACAGAAACATACTCAACACCTTCAGAATCTTGCATGAAGTAAGCCCCACCTGTTCCCTCAGAAGATCTTACAGGTTTATTTCCTTTTTTCAAACCATTGAAAGTTGAATTAATCATATCCCATAGGAAAGGAAAAAAATTAATCTTAGGGTTCACAAAAATTGGCTCTAACCAGAAATTAACACCACAAGGTTGTTCTATAATATTAACTACATTCTGTTTCTGATTCTGATTCTGATTTTGATTCTCTGTTGTATCTGCAACAACAGAAAGTTCCAAATCCTTATCATGAACCAATGTAGCATTAACTTGTGCTGATCTTTGAACAATGAGATGAATAACATCATCATCATTTTTACAAATATCATGAAAAATTCTCTGATCATCAAGCTTTTCACCGCGGCAAAAAAACTCCTGTTCCTCTTCCACAAGATCAATGAAACCTTTCCCTTTCTTTTTAATACACTGTTTAAGATGTGCCACGTTCCGATGCCGATCAATCTGAAACTCAAATTCCTTCCCGCAGGTTGTTCTAACAACAATGAAAATCATGTCAGAGAGACGAAGAACCAAATGAACAACATTGCCGGCGGTTACACCGTAATCTTTGACAAGCGTTTCATTCCGTGCTAGCTCTCTTCCATTTGAAACTAGCTTCTGCTTCTTCTCAGAAACACCATTTCGCGTTTGAATCCTCATTTTCACTGAAGCAATTGAATCGGATTCTAAAACGCGCATCGGTGTAACGGCTCTGTCGACGGTAAGATAAATTAAAATCGATTCGCCGGAGCAATGTTTAATTCGTTCTTGCCAATTACAATGTGAATTTTCCGATTGTTGGAAAATCGGAGTCTGAGCAACATCAACAACCGACATTTTTGAAATCTGAATAATTTTTTTTCTTTTTTTATTTATTATTTTGTTTGTAGAAACAAAACTCAAGCCCTAATTGGTTTCGAACTTGAGTTATTAGAATTAACGGAATGAATCCATTTAAAAACGAAGGTCCTTTTTCAATCGAAGAAGACCGTAATTTGAATTTAGGGGAAAATGAAGAGAATACATAATTAGGTTTGTGTGAATAATAAATAATATGATGATAATGTAATGTACTAATAAGAATTATAATCTCTCGAAATCTGCGTTTGGGAATGAAAGCGAGCGAGAGTGGATTCTTACCAAGGGGATGGAAGAATCAAAGAGAAAAGTGGGAAGGGAGAGAGGTTAAATGGAAAGAGAATGAAGTTTGTTAGTTGGAACTAATTTTCCATCGAGGTGCGATGTTTACGCCTATCTTATATTTTCTAAATAAATAAACAAACACAAACACAAATCAAATCAAATCAATAGTTATGATAAAAGAAGGAGACACAGAACGGTATTGTAGCTAGCCGTTGCCTATTTTATAAAATTAAATATTTAACCCCTATAACGGGAAGGGAATATCCTCTTTTTTTTTTCATTGTAACAAAAAAAATAATAACACGAGCGTTTTGTTACGTTTCGTCAACTTCCCCCCGAATAACTAGTGTCGGACTGTCGGTGTAGGATCGCACCTACAAAATTGCCATTGTTTTCGGAGGTTGTGGATATCCCACTTGTATGCAAGTACCAATATGCTTAAACAAAACAATATTGTACTAGTATATGGCTAAACTTACTTTTTATATTAATGATACAATGGGGTTTGTACAAATTAATTAATGTGGTGCTAATGGCTTATTGTTATACAAACAAACCAAAAAAAAAAAATAGGTTATACCAATATTTGAATTCTTTTTTTTTTCTTTTCTTCTCATTCTCCTCCTTAGTTTGAAATAAAAATTTTCATAAAGTTTGTACATAAAAGTAAAAAAATGAGTTGTGTGTCTGACTATATGATGAAGTAAAAAGAGACCATCCAAATTTATTATATAATCAAACAAATTTGACATTTTTTATGGTCAGTTTACATGTAGGTTCAATTAATTTTTATTTTTTTTATTGTATAGCGCATAACTCAAATATATTTTTTTTATGTATTTTTTGTATAATTTTTAATTTAATCACATTTATAATTTTCTTAAAATTTATTATAATCACAAAAATTAAAGTTGTATTGCACTTTAAAACCCATGACGTTGGTGGTGTATGCTAGCTTTATAGCATAGGCTCAACTCCATAAAATAAATTTGATGAATAGGTTTGATACTTGATACTATATGCAAGATAATGCTGCTTAGGTGTCACGAGACTAAACAATGTACATTTCTTTTATGGGGTGACACTATAACCAATAGATAATAGTATTATATTTTTCTTTTATGGGCATGGGATACACTAATAAGTAATAATGCGCATATATATATAACATTAGTTTTATGAAAAATTATTTTGCCTAATAATTTAATATAAATAATAAATTTCATTAATTCAACCGTTGATTATTGATATAATATATTAACGATCAAATAAATTACAAATTTGTTGTTATATAATCTAACAAACGATATTCACTTATATTTTTAAAAAATTTATCATACGTTGATTTTAAAATTATTTAATGACGTATTAAATAGTTCTAAAATTTTATAAAAATTCGTAGAACAAATCTACATAATAAATTTTTGATTAGACGATAAAATTAATAAAATTTATCATTTATATTAAATTATTAAATACATTAACTAATTATATAATTACGTCCGAAGTCAACGGACGTCCACTTAAATATAATATTTTTTTATAACTTTTATTGTTATATTTAGTTTTTTTTATTCTTACCGTGAGTGTTTTTATTTTATTTCACACATATTAATAAATGATAATAAAAAATATTAAATTTATTAAATTATCTTTATTAAAATTGATGTATTTTACATTATCATAAATATAAAATAAAATATAATATTAATTAGGGAATAATGTGCGTAGCAAAGTTTTGGGAGACATTTGTTCTAAAATGGGTCAAGAGACATTGTGACTTTATAAACCATACCTGATAAGTCAAAGCTTGAGCAAATATCTAAAACTGCTAAAATGTATTTTTAGTCATTTATGTTTGAGTCAGTTAGATCATTTATGTTTATTTTTCTCCGAGTAGATAGTTTATGTTAATTTTAAGTTAATCTACATTTGTATTGTTAGTCATTTTTTGCATATTTCAATAAATAATCCATATACTTGCCAATTTATAGATGACATGGGGTATGATTGAGATGAATTATGACATGTTAGCATCATTTCTTCCATTTTGTTATTCCTTAAATCTAAATCCCAACTCAGGGTTTTACAAAACAAAACAAAAACATTTGAAATTGAAGAACCAATCTATTGATAATCATCGGTATCAAAAAGTAAAAAAAAAAAAAATTAATAGATTGGTTCAACAAAGTTATTATTTGAGATTGAAGAATAGATCTATTGAATAATCCTTGAAATCCAAAAGAAAATTATTTTAGAAAAATGTTGAAATTCAAACAACTCACATAATAGACGATGTGCTGTTATACTAAATCATTTTTAGTTTGATCACCCTTTTTGGTTCACATCCAAGAATTACAAAACCACGTTCTTTTTCTTTTTTTATTTTTGTTGAAAACTACACCTAATGTATAATTTCTTTACAAAGCTACATCATACACATAAAAAATATTCATAAACAAATAACACCAAAATTACAACATATCAAATTAATGTTTGATCGGACTTCATTTTAACTTTCTATAAAAATTATACATATGTATAAAATTTTCATTCTTATTTCTTATACAACAAGTTATTCACTATTTAGTCATGTTTTACACTTGTTTTGATTTTTTTAAATTATTAAAAAAGATAACCCAACAAATATTAAAAAAAATTTAAAAAAAATAAGTTTTGGTAGCACTGGTGTAAAATTGGCGGCAGCAAGCACTACTAAATAACCAACCATCAACGGTTCACCTTCACTCACTCATATCCTTACCACTTTCCCTCGTCGTCATCGCATGTCATCACTTACCACTAAAAATTCCAACCACCACTCTCAGCTTACAACCGCACCCGCACCCGCACCGCTATGGTTGCCGCCGCTATCTCAACCGTCACCGATGTCAATCTTTACACCAGATTTGATTCCTCTTCTTCTATCCCATTCACCTTCAACCCTCGCTTCCCACTCTCTCTTCATTTTCGTAACTCTGAGTCCAAATGCTTTTCTTCTATCAGGTTCTTTTATCATCTCTAAGCTTAATGCCTAATCCTCTTTCGTTTCTTCACTCACAAAATTACTCTCAAATTATGTTCGTTTCCTAGTTCCTTCATCATGCATGCGTCTACACTGTCTACAGCATAATGAAAATTATGGATTACAATAATTCGTGTTAACCTAACTTTCAATCAATCAATTAATTAATGCTGTATTTGTTAATTTCTGTTGAACTGAACATGTGAATTAATTAATTTGAATAACGTAGATGCCAATCGATTAATGGCGATAAGAGGAAATCGAGTAGTAGAAATGTGTTTGACAACGCGAGCAACCTGCTAACGAACTTGTTAAGTGGTGGAAGTTTAGGGTCTATGCCTATAGCTGAAGGTGCTGTCACAGATCTGTTTGAACGACCTCTCTTTTTCTCACTATATGATTGGTTCTTAGAGGTACTCAACATTTTCATTATCTCACGCTTTGCTTTCCTTAACGATGTAACTTCCTTGTTGGGTATATCTTGTTTCTTTTATACACTTTTCAATGTTTGGAATTTCAACTTTTAGGGCATGTTTGGATTAACCTATTTGAGCTTATCTACTACTAGCATAGACACTTGTGATAGCTTATGGAAACAACTTATGTCATGTCCATAAACAATTTTTAGCTTATTTCCATAAGCTCTTTTGGACAACTTATAAAAACAGTTTATAGATTATATGAAAACAATTTGACTTTATTTTATCTTGTTATAGAATTAGCTTATGCATAAGTATTTATGTGAGAAGCACTTAATTAATCTGTTTAAAAGAGGGCCTCATATGAAAATGTGTTGTTTCCTTATATTGCTGAATTTTGTCAATTTTATTCTTTCTTTCTTATTTTATTACTTTGATTTCACTTTACTCAGTCAGTCTCACTTTTAGTTATCCTCTGAGGATATTATTGAACGTGACAGCATGGTTCTGTGTATAAACTTGCGTTTGGACCAAAAGCATTTGTTGTTGTATCAGACCCCATTGTTGCAAGACATATTCTGAGAGAAAATGCCTTTTCTTACGACAAGGTACAATCTTACCTCTTGTTTTATTTTTATATCATACCTGGTTCAATGATGGTCTGATAGGTTGTTTATGTTAAGTGGATTAATCCTCTGATGATCTCTATTAGTATCAGTTTGAACCTGAGAAATAATAGAATGAAAAAGATTGGTATATTATTTTGGCTAATCTGATTGATGAATATTGGAACTGGAGTTTGTGCACAGTAAATTTTCCATCCATTAATCTATGTTCACATGAACCCAAAAATATTGAATGAATTTGATTTGAAGAGTATACTTCTACTCTAGGTTTTATGTACTCAAAAACTGTCCAGCAGCATCTCAAAGTTCAACTGTTGTTTCCTGCAACAAAACTATAGCTTTCAACTTTCTATCCTTCAATCAGCTCCCTGATTTACCCCCATCAATGTTATTGAAATGGCATCGTGATTCTGAACCTGTTCCTCACTAATGGATTTACATTTCACAGGCTAAAAGTTCATTTGGCCAAACCAGGCAGGTCAGGGATGCATTATAACAGTAGAAGCTAATGCACTATATTTTTTTTATAAAAAAAAATAAGTAAATAAACAAGTGTAGTAAATCCTATGATAGGGACCCAAATTAAGAGGGAAAAGAAAAATTAGTACTCCCTCCGTCCCTATTTTTAAGACCCTATGACACTTTTTATGCATATTAAGAAAAGTTGGTAGTATAATTTCAATTTGTTATGACTATTACAAAATTACCCGTTGTATAGATGCATTCAATGTTGGCTTTTCATATTCCAAGACAATTTAGTAGTATCAATTAGGGATATATTTGGAAAAAGAGTAGTAAATGTTTCTAGAAGTTTGCAAGGAGTCTTATATTTAGGGACAAGTAAATGTGACAAAGGGGTCTTATAATTAGGGGCGGAGGGAGTATTATTGATTTAAAAGGAAATACAAGTATTACAGAAGATTAACCACTGTAATCTCAAAGCAAATGCTCGTCATAGAAGAGATGATTCTCTCTATGCCCAATTTTTAAAGGCTTTAGCCGAAAATATGCTGAATCCCCCCTCCTTAAATATAATTCTGTTATCGCCAACAGATTTTCCATGTAAGCCAATTGTAACCGCTTCTCTATCTCTATTTGATCCATTTCTTGGTCTAAGGCCCAAACCTGATCGGTACCTAACATCTTATACATCCCAGTTGGAAAAGGCTTCTGTTTTGTTTTTGTTATTTCTATTTTAACTGTAGCAACTCCTGCCAAAGTGAGTCCAAAACTTTGTGAAACATGTTTTTGACCAGAAGATTGTGGCCAAATGTAAAACACGTGCTATCTTGCAAATTGATGTGCCTGTGTCATTCATTTAGTTTCTAACTTTTGATTTTGTACTAAAAAATCATTTCTTTAATTTTTTTAAAATTTACGCTTGGGCTTGTTCATTGAAAAACTAGGGAGTACTTGCTGATATCCTAGAACCAATTATGGGAAAAGGACTCATACCTGCAGACCTTGATACATGGAAGCAGAGGAGAAGAGGTGTGCAAACTGGATCAATTATCTTTCTTTCATTTTTTTCTTTTTGTTCTCCTTCACTCTACATCTTATCTTTTGTTAGATCCAGGTATTCATTACATAGAAATAGGAATGATAGTGTTTTTAAAAGTGTAATGGATAGGAACTAGGTATTCATTACATAGAAATAGGAATAATAGTCAATCATGAGGATCAGAATCAATCACCAACCAGCAAAGGCCCATATTTTACTCAATGAATTGATGACCTCTTCCCTATCTCTCCTTTTTCTGTTATCTTTGCTTTTCTAATGCCTTTCCCTTCCGTCACATCTGCACGGCATCGGTAATTACATGCCCAAATCCCTCTTCTGCCCCTTACTCATAATTTCCAGGTGGTCTAGCTTCAGAATTCTAACAATAATCTAATTATTTTTATTTAACTTGGTATTTATAAAACTTGTAGTGATTGCTCCGGGTTTCCACACCTCATACTTGGAAGCTATGGTAAAACTATTCACAGTTTGTTCAGAAAGAACAGTATCAAAGTTCAATAAGCTTCTCGAAGGAGAGGGTTATGATGGACAGAAATCAATTCAATTGGACCTTGAGGCAGAATTTTCAAGTTTGGCTCTTGATATCATTGGGCTAGGTGTGTTCAACTATGACTTTGGTTCTGTCACCAACGAATCTCCTGTTATTAAGGTTTGACTACAGGATTATGCATTTCAAATATATAATACTGATGTTATATTTCTTGTAATTTCAAGTAGACGTTACATTTCTTTCTTATATTTTGTCTCCTTAAAATTGCCAAGTTAATAATTAGTGTACTAACATATTAATATGATATTGAAAAGCTCGATCTTTTGTATGCTTTGTGTTCATAGATAATTTCTGGGAACAATTATATATCATTATGTGGGTAAGAATAAAGACTCATCATCATTAATCATTAATATATGTAAAAAGAAACATCTAATTCCTAAAAGCTCTATCACAATTTCTGTAATACATTGCAACATGCAAGTCAAAATTTTATAACATATTGAGATATGCTTATGTTTTTTATTTGTTACGATATGTTAAGAGAGTTGATCAAGATGAACCCTCTACTTTTAAATCTGTTACAGGCTGTCTATGGCACCCTTTTTGAAGCCGAACATAGATCCACTTTCTATGTTCCATATTGGAAATTTCCGTTAGCAAGGTGGATAGTACCCAGGCAAAGGAAGTTTCAGGATGACCTTAAGGTCATTAATACTTGTCTCGATGGACTTATCAGAAATGCAAAAGACAGCAGGCAGGTGAGATAATACTTCGATTTTATGATTGATGATTATGAGTCATTGCAGGAATTGTTATCTTTGTTTGACAGTCACTTTGTGTTGACTATAATGGCATGGTCTTGACTATACTTTTCTTTGCAGGAAACAGATGTTGAGAAACTGCAGCAAAGGGATTACTCAAATTTGAAGGTATTTTTTATTTTAACGGACCTTACACCAAGGGATAATGTTCAGCTCTCAGGATAACTCCATGAAAACTAGGAGTTTGATACATTCCACACTGTTTACTAAGATAGAAGCTTACAGGATGCAAGTCTTCTGCGTTTCCTAGTAGATATGCGGGGAGTTGATGTTGATGATCGTCAGGTATAAGTCTTCCTGTTCTATCATGCTTCCAATTCCAAAGGACCCATTCTGGTTAAAATTTTGGTCTCTTTAGATTGGCAGTAAACATTCTTTTTTAGAGTTTAGACAATATCTATATTTTCAGGTAGTTTTTCAAATTAGGGTTTGCTTACTTCTTTCACTCTCTTGACAGTTGAGGGATGATTTAATGACAATGCTTATTGCTGGTCATGAGACAACGGCTGCAGTTCTTACTTGGGCAGTTTTCCTGCTAGCTCAAGTATGTTAATCAAATATACCTGAACACGCCTGTTCATGATATAGACAAATTTGTGGCATTGGTTGCCATGTTTTGTTTTCATAATTTTCTCTTTGTGAAGCACCAGCTTAATGCTTACCAATTTCTTTATCGCAGAATCCCGACAAAATGAAGAAGGCTCAAGCAGAGGTAGATTTGGTGCTGGGTACGGGAAAGCCAACTTTTGAATTACTTAAAAAGTTGCAGTAGGTTCCCATTTCGTATTACCTTTTATTTTCACTGGTACCTCAGTACCTGTTTGATGACTATTATTTAATTTAGAAAGGTTAAATAAATTTATGATGTATTAACAATAACTATTTTTTTGGGGTAAAAGGGAGCAAAATATACCACATCTACATGAAGTCATGAAAAACAAACATTACAAGTGGTTAATTCCAATAATTTTTTCATGATGTGAACTTTATAATCAGTCAGCTTTTCTTGCATAGTGCGGTTTGTCATGATGTTGGAGTTGGGCTGTTTAATATTTCTATAGAACATTACTGTTAGATGACTTTAAAATATCTTGATGTTAACTTGGAGTGTCTTAGATTATCTGTCAGGATTGGTTTCTTATCTTAGGTATCTTACATTATTTCTTAGGATTAGTTTCCATATTTTTTAGTTATTATTGTCATGATTTTTTTTTTCTTTCTATTTTATTAGAATTATAAGCTAATCATCAATCATATCAAACCATAACCATTATTCAACAATTACAGAGTCTAGTATAAAAAATTACCAACAAAGCTACTACTGTAAAACAGTGATGTTAATGTCCATTCCATGCACCCAGGTACATTAGGTTAATTGTTGTTGAGTCTCTTCGATTATATCCACAACCACCATTGCTGATTAGACGTTCACTCAAATCTGATGTTTTACCAGGTATCAATTTCTACCGAATACTCAACAAATTTTATTGTTTTTTTTTGTACCTAAAATATTGCATAGTAAAATTATTTATGGGTTTAGAATCCTAATGATCAATACCCTACCCTACACGAACTTAATCTTTTTTTGGATAAGCAAATGTTAATTGTTAGTGTTATGTTAGTAACCAAGATTTGAACCTAGGACCTCCTTCTCAAACTCCTTTGCATGTCCCAGCTCAAGTGCTCAACCACTTGAGCTACACCTTGGGGATCCTGCACGAACTTAATGAAATATGGGGAGTGGATCAATTGTGTAGATTGAACACACACATAACTCATGCATTGCCCACGTAGCTCAAGCAACATAGATTAAAAGTCTTATATAGGAACAAGATAGATTATAATACAAAATCAAAATAGAGATAATGGAATTAAGTCAGAGTGACGTACAGTGCAGAATACCAGAACTCTTCCTAACGTGGAGAAGTAAGAAAAAATAAAAGAAAAACACATCCAATGAAAAGCACCAGGTCGAAAGAACAAATCAGTGCCCGTGCAATGCATATGGACATGGAGAGAGCAATGGCTTTCTCACCAACTGAAATTGATTAAGAGGGGTCAAGAACACAAGAAGAAAGAGATCTATGTATAAAACATTCTGGCATTGCACTCTTGCTGAATGCACTCCACTCTAGGTAGAAGCATAGAGTTCAAAGCTAGGTGGAGTGGTGGAAAGATCTAATGTTCTCCAAACAGAATCTACCATGGTAAAATACATGAACAAACATCAAGAGGGAGAGCTTCATAAGGCATGTGCATGTGTAACAAATCACTTGTGTTAATCCTATTAACTATTATTGTTTCCCAAACACAAGCCCTAACCTTAGACGGAGGTTTAGCTTTCCAAAAAGTGGTTGTCAAAGTTGAGACTGAAAAAAGGATTCGGTAATGGAAAAATTGAAGGGGCCACTTTTTTAGTATTGGAGAACTGAAAGGAATCACAAACGCCTTTAAAAGAATCAAGGTTGAAGATGATAAAGATGGGTAAAAAAAGGATTCAAACTGAATGAGGTTCCACATAATGAAGTTAAATAGTTTTATGATTTTTTTAAAATGACTTGACTCGATTTTGTGCATCAACTTAATTCTGTTCCTTTAGTTCTAAGATGCATTAACATGATTCTGATTTCAAAAGATACGGATTCAGTATATGAATGAGGTCAACTTACTAAGAATCTTGGTGTTTTCTGTAGCTGGGATTTTTTATCTACAATTTCTTCTATCTTTATTGAATGACAGTTATCTTTTTTGTCTAGTTAACTTCTATCGGTTTCTTGCATTTGAGATTATTTTTCTAAAGACTTGTACCACTCCTCCAGGAGGGCATAAAGGTGACAAAGATGGTTACACAATTCCTGCTGGGACTGATCTCTTCATTTCTGTGAGTACATACATCTGTGACACCTTGTTTCATTGTGAGGAAGTGGATATCACAGATGTATAGATTTTATGATTAGGGTCCTTCAATGTTGTACACGAACATGACAGAATAACCTATCCTTACTGCCATATTTGTTACAAAAATATTAGTAGAGTACTTATATCTTGGTTCAGCACTATTACATTTTCTTTGATGTCTTTACTCTGTATCCAGGTATATAATCTCCATCGATCTCCATATTTTTGGGACCGCCCTCATGACTTCGAGCCTGAGAGATTTCTAGTGCAAAACAAGAATGAAGAAATTGAAGGGTGGGCTGGTTTTGACCCATCTCGAAGTCCTGGAGCCTTGTATCCAAACGAGGTTTCTTCCTACTCCTTTTTGTTTTCTCTTGTTCTTCTTTCTAGGATTTAACTCATATGAATAAAGTAAGGAGTGATACATGTTTTACCTATATCAAGAGCTGATTTTTGAATCAATCAATATAATTTATTAGCTTGCAGTCGGACACACATTAGTGTCGTCTGGCCACTTTTTTATTACGCTTCTTTTTGTAATATTTGTTATTTTTTTTTTGGTTTAAAATGAATATAGATATGTCAAAACTTTAATTTTTGTCTGTGCTTCATTCTTGAACATTGACAAGCTGCATTTCCCTAATCAGATTATATCGGATTTTGCATTCTTGCCTTTTGGCGGCGGACCACGAAAATGTGTTGGGGACCAATTTGCTCTCATGGAGTCCACTGTAGCACTGAGTATGCTGCTACAGAATTTCGACGTGGAATTGAAGGGAACCCCCGAGTCGGTGGAACTAGTTACCGGTGCAACTATCCATACCAAAAATGGATTGTGGTGTAATTTGAGGAAGAGATCTTGATTACATTGACATATGAACTTTAACATTTTTCTTATTTAAAATGATGTAAAAAATATTTATCGTTTAAAATGACATTATCTTTGAATAATATGTAATACCACTAAACGTGTTAACTAATGCAAATGTTTCAAAAATATGGCCCAATTTAAATGTTTTAGAGGAATCAAGTCACAATCAAAACGATGTTCGTGTGAGTGGTCAATCACCTTAAATTCAATTTGTATGATAGAATTCATCTTGTATTTTCTAAATGAAAATTTCACAATTATAACATAAATTGCAAACAAACTGCAAAAATAAAAACGTAAAGAAGTAAATAAAACTCACGTGACCAACAAATTGTTAGGTAATTGACTAATTGAAAGAATGGAAACTTAATTGAAATAATTTTTTTTGTTAAACTATTTATCTATGTGAAACTCGGAATTGCTATATTCATTTCCTTGAGACACATAACATAAGGAGGCAAGTGCTTAAACAGTGAGCAAAACAGCATATAAGTTTTGGTAGACGTTTTTTTTCTTTCTTTCAGTCTTTCAGTTTAAATACCAAAATAACGCACCAACCGATCTTCACTTAAAAACACACTTCAACCACCGTGCCGGTGACCGAGTTCCAGTCTCTTCCCAACTCGGAACTCACTCCATCCTCAACAACTTTCTGTTGTTCTCTTTTTCTTCTTGGCTCAGATTAGAAGAAGAAAAATCTGAAAATTCAAACGAGAGATAAAGAGAATGAATGTAGACCCAGCAAGAACAAGATAATGAACGCGAGTATTATCGTATATCTAATAGCAATATCTATTCTACTATCTTTCAGTCCCTCAACTGCGGAACCTCTAGCTCCTGCATTGTTCGTCATCGGAGACTCTTCCGTCGATTCCGGAACCAACAATTTTCTTGGCACTTTTGCCCGCGCCGATCACCCTCCTTATGGAAGAGATTTTGACACTCATCAACCTACTGGAAGATTCTCCAATGGAAGAATACCCGTCGATTTTCTTGGTAAATTCAACGTCCTTTCTTTCTTCATTACTATTTTATAACATTTATGTTATTACTTTGTCTTGCTTGAATTAAATTAATTAATAGGCCCATTTTGTAACACTAAACTATGGTGCTTTCATTGTCTATTTAGTATGACCACTTCATAAATGAATTTTACTTTTTTTTTCTTCTTTTTTTGACAGATACATGAAACTTGCTTAATTATTTATTATTATTATTACATGATAATGAGTTTGAGTGTGTTGACAAAAGTGTTGTAGATTGTAGAATGGAAATCCATCTCCTTAATTAGTTTCCTATTTAAATGTTGCGTATGTGTTGGGTATCACTCATAGTTTTTTATGACCTTAGTATTTAAACACAAGTTGCAATTGATAATTTTGAGTTTGAATAATAGAAAGGAAGGGATGCGCAAAAAAATGGTTAATTAAACCATATTGATAAATTGTATTGTATTGCACCACAAAAAATCAAACCATTTAAATGGTTCATGAATTGAACCACATATTTAAAACAATTGAGTTAACCAAACTTAATTCAAAAACAACTTTAACAATTTTAAAATATTTTTAACTTCAATTAAGATTTTTTTTCTTACAAAATTTTTGAAATTTATTTTTTTTAAAAAAAATTATACAAAATACCAAAACTTATAAAAAAAAAATTTAAATAATTTTTTTCTTGAAATTTTTTTCTTAAAATTGAAACTTGTTTTTTTGAAAATTTTTTTATCGAGAAATTTTTGTTATCTATTTTTCTCGAAATATATCGAAAAAAATTTCTCAAAATATTTTTGCCAATAGAATTTTGAAATTTTTTTATTGGGAAATTTTTTTCATCTACTTTTCTCGAAAAATAATCAAAAAAAAATTTCTCGAAAAAATCGATATTTTTTTATCAAAAGAATTTCTAAATTCTTTTTTTCGAATAACTAGTTTTAAACGATTTTAACTTAAAATTCGTTTAAAATATTAAACTGGTTTATATTTATAAATCAGTTTCAAACTGGTTTAGAATTGCACTGAACTTGATTTGAAAATGATTTTCAAGAACTGAACCAAACCATTAATGTGGTCCAATGCGGTTCAGTTTTTGCACCATGAACACCCCAAAAAGGAACTGCAGTAAATTTGTAGTTGGCGATGTAGGCACAATTGACTGAACTCCGTACCTGTTTCTTTTGAATCAGGGTTGTCGTTCTAACTGTTTGATTTGTGCATTTGCATTAGCTCTGCGTCTTGGACTTCCTTTTGTGCCAAGTTATCTTGGTCAGAACGGAGCTGTGGAGGATATGATTCATGGAGTGAATTACGCATCTGCCGGTGCAGGCATTATTGCATCAAGTGGCTCTGAATTGGGTCAGCATATTTCCTTCACTCAGCAAATTCAACAATTTGCTGACACATTTCAGCAGTTTATATTAACTATGGGAGAGGATAATGCAACTACTCTCATTTCCAATTCCATCCTTTATATCTCTATTGGAATCAATGACTACATTCATTACTATTTGCTCAATGTATCCAATGTCAATAATTTGTACCTTCCATGGCACTTCAACCAGTTTTTAGCATCTTCACTTAGGCGAGAATTAAAGGTAAAATACTAAACTTTCATTTTTCAATCTTTATTGATATGATCATGTGAAGTTTTAATATGACAGCCCAAATCCATCAACCAAAAACACCTTAGTTTTTCTATAAATAAGAAAGATTCAAAATATTCACGTAGTTTGCAATATTTTCTGTAATTTTATTGATTCTTAGTTTGTATACAGAAACTGAAGGGTTAACTTGATTCCTGATATTAACCTTGATGATGATACAGAACTTGTACAACTTAAGTGTTAGGAAAATTGTGGTAATGGGACTTGCCCCTATAGGTTGTGCCCCTCACTACTTGTGGGAGTATGGTACTGAGAATGGAGAATGTGTTGAGCAGATAAATGACATGGCCATTGAATTTAACTTTCTCACGAGACACATGGTTGAAAAACTTGCTGAGGAGCTCCGAGATGCCAATGTCATCTTCTGTGACATGTATGAAGGTTCCATGGATATTTTAAAGAATCATGATCGATATGGTATTAGTATTCTGTTTTTTGCACTTCTCAATCTATTAGGGAACTGTAGTATAGCTTCAACGTCATATCTTATTCTTCTTTGTGTTTCTTGATTAGGCTTTAACATCACATCCGAGGCTTGCTGTGGATTCGGGAAGTACAAGGGTTGGTTCATGTGTTTATCGCCAGAAATGGCGTGCAGTAATGCTTCCAACTATATCTGGTGGGATCAGTTCCATCCAACTGATACAGTGAATGCAATTCTGGCAGACAATATATGGAATGGTCAGCACACTAAAATGTGTTATCCTATGCACTTGCAGGACATGGTAATTCAGAAGGCAAAATGATGTTTTGTGATTTTAGGTGCTAGTTTTTCTGCATCTATTGCTTAAAAAGAACTAGGTATATACATATAAAGCTGTACAGTGGTTATCTCTTGTATTTGTGCAAAAACTGATACTTCCTCCAAAGAAATTATATCCCATACACCAAATGGACTCAGACTTTTGATGCACTGATATTTTCACATTCATGGAACAAATATGGTTAACCCCCCACTGTCGGGTGTAGTATCTTCAGTTTTCAATGTTAAGGCTTCACAAATAAATGGCAAAAGCTAATTGTAGATTTGATCTAATTTGGATTCCTTGCTGTCAAATGAATGACACATTCATGCATTTAAAGACATTGGTGATCATCCAATCTAAAAAATGCATATTTTTATTTTTATATATAATCTAAAATACAGAGTTTGAATTTGGACCATTCGATAAGGGTCTCATATCCATCCTAACTCAACTTTAAAACTTTGATGAGTTTCTTCTTCCACCCCTTATTTTTCCAAAAGCCCTTAATTTTTGTTCTAATTGGTCAATGAAGACGTGTATTTGAGCATATAAGGAGATGGGAGAAGAAAACATCAAACTTGATTCTTTAGGTTTTGTTTTATTATTATTTTTTATAAACTGTGTTACTTTTATTTATTTAAAAATATCTCCATATAATATTTGTTTTAGAGCTCTAAACAGAGTCTGTTGTGGTGGTGGTTGTTTGTTTTAAGACTATAGTTGAAGATAAAGATGTTAAGTTGTTGGGTTCAATCTAATGTCACTTTTGGTTTTCTCTTTTTGATTCAATCTAATGTCAATTTTCGTTTCCCCATAGTTGGGTCAATTTGAGCTTATGAAATTTATGTGAAGTTTTTCACTGTATGTTTAGGGGTACAAATTGGTTAGCTTGGTGTCTTAAACCATGTTATGGTTCACGAGGATTCTTAATGTTATGAAATTTTGGTGTCAAATACCATCTAATTTAGTTTTTGTATGTATTTTTAAAAAGTAAAAAACGGTAGAAATAAACAAATGTGTGTTTTGATGTTTAAACATCACACCTAATAACATGAGTTTTTTACCCCACACTATATCTATATCTGCCACTTCCAACCTACGTGAAAATACAACTTGTCCTTTTAATCCATCTATAAAAATTTTAAATTTTTTTACCATTCATTTTTTTCACCATTTCTCTCGAACATTTAGAGAATTCACCATAACTTTCAAAATAAAAAAGTAAGTGATACTCGAATATTTCATATTTTCGAAATACAAAATTTTTAGATTTTCAAAAATTTCGAAATAGAAAATTTCTAGAATTTGGAAAGATTCGAGCAATCTAAAACTTTCGAAATAGAAAAATTTTAGAATTTTTCGAAAGTTTTGAAATAAGGAGTACATTTCAGAAGTTTTGAAATTTTTAGTTTTGCTGAAAGTTTCGAAATGTAATATAATTTTTTAAAAATTATTAAATTTTTTATTTTAAATATTGTATTTATAATATAAGTATTAATTAAATTTAGTATAATTTTTTAAATCAGGTATGAGTAGAGTTGAGGTTCCTACTACAATACCGACTATAGATTTTACAGACAAATTCATCACTGATCAGGTAATCTTAATGATAATTGATTTTATAAGTTTTAGTTTTTAATGTGTAAACATATATTGATGTTTTATTTGAAATATATTTTGTAAATATTTTCCTCTCGAGAAGTTGTATTCGAATGCGCAAAAACTATTGGAAGGAAAAATTGAATAATAATTGTTACCATTCGATTTGATAAAGCTATCGGAAAGAGAGAAAAAAAAGACAAATTAATTTTGAGATGCGAAAGAGGTGGAATATATAGATCAAAATCAACAGTAGCTTGTTCTCACAAGGAAAATTGTCCATTCAAACTTAGAAGTATATTGTTGAGTATCGGTGAATAATGGAAAATTAGTGTTCGCTGTGGAACACACAATCACGATTTAGCGGATACTTTAGACGACCATTTATATTTGGGGCGTTTAATTGAAGAGGAGAGAAAATTTGTTAATGACATGACAAAATATAAGCTTGCACCAAGATTCATTTTGAATACTTTGAAAGAGAGAAATAAATAGAATCTCACAATTTTCATTCAAATATATAAAGCAAATAGTACTTATCAATCATCTTTGAGAGGTTCGTACATAGAAGTGCAAAATCTCTTCAAGTTAATACAAAATGAAAATTATGTGCATTGGACAAGAAGACAGGAGGATTCAGATGTTTTGAGAGACATGTTTTGGACGTATCCTGATTGTATAAAGTTGTTGAACACGTTTTATTTTGTTTTGATATGTGATAGCACTTACAAAAAAAAATTAGATATCGGCTACCATTGTTTGGAATTGTCAGTGTAACATATGTTAGTTTGACATTTTCTGTTGCATTTGCTTACTTGAAATAAGAGCGACAAGATAACTTCATCTGGGCATTTGAAAAGGTAAGATAGATGTTTGTATATGAGAATTTAATTTCTAAAGTTATTGTGACGAATAAAGATCTTGCCATGATAAATGTTATTGATATTGTATTTCCTATTTCAATCAATTTGCTATGCCGTTTTCATATTGAAAAAAATGTTGGGGCAAAATGCAAACAATATGTGAGAAAATATAAACAAGATCAGGTAATGGATTTATGAGAAAAAAATTGTATTTTCGACTAGTGTGGAGGAGTATGATCATCACTTGCAACACTTTGAGCTAGTGTGTACCGATATTATCCTTTTTGTTGATTATATTAAAGATTTATGGTTGACACCTTACAAAGACAGATTTTTCATAGTTTGGATCAATAGAGTGATGCGTTTAGGGAACACAACGTCCAACATGTACTTTTAAATTATGATTTGTTTTGTTTTTTAGAAATATGATTTAGTAATTTATGTGATTTTTTTAATTTGCGTTATTTAATTTATTTGTACAGCTGAGTCTGCTCATTGGAGATTGAAAAACATGCTGCAAACTAGTAGTGGAGACTTGTGTAAAAATTGGGATGCTGTGAATATGATGTTGAAGAATCAAATGTGTAGCATCAATTCACAATTTTATCAAAGATTACATCACTGTGTATCAAGGAAATGTTTAAAAAAATTGACAAACATTAGATTACCCTGTGCTTGTGAGTTGGCAAATTATCAAATATCTGGTAATGTTATGTGTAAGACCCTTAATTTTAAATTCTAATTTATGTCATTTTAGGGTATTTTGTGTTAAAACTGCTTGGACTTTTAGTCAATTTTAAATTATTTTACGAATTAAGTATCAAAAATATATTTTGAGATGTTTGTAATATGTTTAATATATATATATATATTTTAAGACCGACTAAAACTATTTATCGAAGAATAATTTAATTTTATTACGAGGAATTTAATATCGGACAGTTTATCAAGAATTTATCTGTCAATAGAGTTGCGACGAGAGTAAATATTTTATCGAAATAATTTGAGATGTGAGTAAAGTGAGGTGTGTAAGAGTATTTGGATATTATATATATATATATATATATATATATATATATATATATATATATATATATATATATATATATATATATATATATATATATATATATATATGTGTGTGTGTGTGTGTGTGTGTGTATGTGTGTGTGAAGGCAAGAGAAATAGAGAGGAAAAGATCTTTCCCCCTGCCCGCAAACTCTTTCTTCTTCTTCCCCTATTTTCCATAAACATAGAGTGTTGGTAGAAAGAAAAACAAAACACAAATCCTAATTTACTTCCTAGATCTAAGCTCTCATTCGAGAAGTGTCAAGAGGGAAAGTTACTTCTCTCCACACTACGGTGCTTGTGAGCTAACTTTGAAGGCGTCGACGCGAGCGAGAGTTTCGCCGTATTTGATCGCGGTAGCAAAAAATGGTTGAGAAAACGTTAACGAAGGTAAGAGGCTCCTTTCAAATTTTTAGTTTGCATATAAGAACTTTATATTTGTGATTGATGGATGATTAATGTGTGATTTTATGATAATAAATTTCGACGTAAAAAATATACATTTGGAGTTCTTAACCGACTTATTGTTGTTGTTGAATATATTATTGTTGTGTTGTTGTCGTTATCGACGTTGTTAGTAATGGTTGGATTTAAGAGATTGATTATTGTTGTGTTGGAGTTATGTAATGAGTTATTCTCAAATAAAAGAGTTTGAGCTGAAGTTGAAATTTTACAAGAAAAATAAGAGTTCTTAAAGTTGTGAAAAAGTTTAAATTTTAACTAAGTTAAAGAGTTTGAGCAAAGAATTAAAGTGTGAAATTAATATGTTTAGAGTTTGTATTTGCACAATATCTAAATAATCGGCGTACATACCTTTTTCTGAATTTTGCATTTGTTTAGAGTTTAAAAAGTTTAGAGTTTAAAAACTAAGTGTAGCATTCTGACTATAATTAGTTAATTATGTTATTGTTTTGGTTATCCATAGGTTATTGATTGTTTTGGTTATTGACTGAAGTGAAAGTGAGATGAAAAATCTAAAATTTTCTCTGCTGTGATTTGAACCTTAGTCGACAAATAAAATTAATGTGTGATTGCGTGATAATAAATTTCGACGTGAATATATATACATTTTGAGTGAAAATACGGTTTGTTACCTATTATGAATTTTGTTAATGCTTACTACAAATGTTCATATTTTGGGTCATTGATTGGCTTAATAGGTTAGGTTTGGGTTGGGATTATTTTGAGATATGATTTTGGTTCTTTTCAGCGAGAAAAGTTGCAAAAGTGTGATTGATGAAAGTTTTTATTTATTTTTTTATTAATGGTTTTTAATAGCTACAATGGACTTGTTGCTTGAAAGATATCAAAATAATATTTCGTTTGTTTTTTTGGTAGAAACAAAATAATCTTTCTACTTGCCTATCAGTTGCAACTTTGGTATATAATTCTAACATTTTGATTTAAAATATTTTACTGACACCTCATACATATACCAAATTAATGACGGTTTATTTTTACCTCAATGATACCATATTATTGATATTACCTTCTTTTCAAATTCTTTTAAATTTCCTTGTTTTTTTAGAACCTTAAATTATGATGGTCTACTGAGCATTCTTGATGACTTGATTAATCAAGTGATCTAACAATGTTACATTTAAAACTGTTGTCCTGCATTTGTAGATCTTTGCTGGGTGATTAATTAAATGTCATACGAAAAAAATGTCGTAAAATTTAAGATAGATATAGTTGCTCCATTTTGTTTGAGAATGAATTGTACTTAACTTGAGAGGTCCAGTTGGCCATATCATTTTATTTTTTATACCATGCATTGACTTGACGGGGCGATAGAGAGGAATGTCAAAGTAAGATGGTTGAAATGGAGCAATGTTTCATGTTGAATTAGTGATATGATAAAAAATATTTCAAGCTTAAAGAAAAGTTACACCATTATGTTGATTGAAGTATTGAACTGAATGTTGGGAAGTAAAAAGCTACTAGAAAATAAAATCAATGTTACAGAAATGAGTATGCTACTATTTTGTTTAATGCTACTATGTCTCATATAAAACATCAAGCGGATGATTTCCAATTGGAACATTAATTGAGATTATTCCGAACATAAAAAAAAAAGATACTACTATAAAATTATAAATGGCAATGTTTGACTGAGAAGATATATTCTTTTACTGTTAAGTTAACATTGTATAATATGAATTTGTGGAGATTAAGTTGAGGTGATTTATGGGTGATTGAGGAGTGGAGTTGTGGAAATTGAATTTGATGTGATTATGTATTCATAACTGATAATATGTGCATTATGAATTTTATCGAGAAAAAAAATGTTTTGAGTATGCTCTGTGATAAGTTTGAAAAATCATTAGTATTATATGAGTATTAAAAATGGGGAATCTTTTAATAGCTGCATTTACTTAATGATTCTGGTGAAAAGAGTCAGAGTACGCTCATGCATTTCATAGCTTGTGGTGACCGTGATGGGCCACAATGTCAGTGGTGACCGCGATGGGTCATGGTGTTAAGTGGTGATCGTGATGGGCCACAAAGTTAAGTAGTGACCGTGATGGACTACGAGGTGGTTCCATGTGATTATTGGTCAATCTTATCCTTACGAGGATTTAACTGATGTGTAAGACCTGTGATAGGCTACACTCTAAGTAAATTGTGCTAGTCTGTGAGCGACTGCACCACGATAATTAGTACTAAGGCATGTGATAGGCGGTACAATTATGATTTACGCCTTCAAGGAGGGTTTTGTTTTGGGAATTTCGGGTTCATGTGCACTGGCATATAAGCATTGCATTAGGGTGTTTGGCATGCGAGTCATGATTATTGTGATCTGATATGTGAAAATGATACGTGCAAGTACCTTAAATTCTAAGTTTCCTAATAGTTGTTTTGAGCGTTGATTATACTTTGAGTTTCCTAATAGTTGTGAAAATGCCGATGCCAGCGGGGGATGACATTCCAGGTCCGTCTTGGCTGGTAGGGGACAAGAGTTTTGTTGATGAACCACCGGTGCCTTGGTTGGTGTCACCGCGGATTGAGTTTGAGCTTCCATTACCGGGGAACGATCCCCTACCGACTGTCACTGGAGTAGAGGACTATTTTGAGATTCCAGCATCGCCGAAGCCACCTATATCATGGGTAGATCTGACTTCTGAGGAGACTGATCCTTCCATGGCTGATGAGGAGGAGGAAGTTACTTTGAGGAGGGATACTGCGTTGGACGAGACTTGTGCATAGTGTGGAGGTCACCCTTGTTACTGTAGTTGTTAGTGGATGATCATATTAGTTTTTTGTTGTATAGGGCCTTAGTGTCTTTTGTGGTTGTACTTATTTTGTTTTGGGATGACTGTACCTATAACGATCTTGATAGTTTAATTTTGTTGGTGGGTCCATGTTCCATTTTTTTTACGTGACCATGGGAGGGATAGCATTCTTGGAGCAGTACTTTTATGCAGGTGCCTGCCGAGAATACCCTAGGGGTATGAGCGATGTTTGATAGGTCTCATAGCCCTAGTGTATTTTCTATTTGTATATTTTGGATTATTGTCCCAAAAACTGTTTTATCTTGTTTGTATATATAATGTAATTATTTATTACTCTTGTCGTTTTGTGTTACGACGTATTATTTTAGTAAGTGATTTTTTTATAAATAAAAAAATGCACTAGCGCTATTAAAAGTCGGGGTGTTATATTATCCCATTAGATAACATTCATGTTTTTTGGAGAAAATTAAGCATGAAGCATGAATTAGAGGATGAAGAATTTTTATCAGAATATGACTTTTTAGAAGAGTGGGAGACAATGAAAGCATACACGAAGACACAAGATATTGTTGGTCAAAATATATTCAAGGCAAATGTGCGTGAACTTGTATTTCCACATACAACACCAATGTGCCCACCCCCTGATAAAGTGAAAACCAAGGGAGCTACTAAAAAGAGAAAATAATTTGATGCTCCTCGTGATCCTTCATATTGGGAGTATGTCGATGCCTTTCATGGGTATCCAAAGCAACCATCTTAAGAATCTGCAGAGCAACCATCTCAAGAATCTGCAAAACAACCATCTAAGATACATTTTCCTACTTTTATTCATCAATATATCGAGGACATAGTAGATGTTGTGCTTGATGAAAATTGTGGTTATCGCGTAGTTGTAGCATTATTAGGTTGAACCGAAGAATCTTGTCCTTTGCCACCTACCTCACAGAAATGGAAAGACTTTTGTAGTGATTGTGCGAAGACATGGGAAATAGCTTATGCAGGATGTATTAAGCATTGGGAACACATTGATCCATCATTTATCAAAGCATCTTGTATTTCATTAAATGAATATTAGAATATATGTGTGAAGTTTTCAAACAATTGTATTTCTTTTTCGGTATCGAGTTAAAGTTGAACTTTTAATCATTTACTTATAGCATAGATAACACAATATTGATATTAAAATAGAAATTCATTATACAAAATATATTCAATTATACATAACACAATCTACTAATCGTCTCTCGGGAACATGCAGAGTAACTCGCTTAATATTTTATGAACATCATCGTCTAGATTTACCATATGTATGGCCCTACGTATAAACTCAGATGCTCTACGGTCTCGTGCTGAAGATGGATCAACTTGTGTAGAAGATGATGGAACTGTTGATCAACATGTGCAGCAGTAGGTGGACTGGAAAGTGGAACATCAGATGATGTGAAACATTTACTTACCGTGCATAATAGTCTACAATGACCTCTCCAGGAAACGTCGCTAAAGGAGATAGCCTCCGAAAGGTCGCTATACATGCTCTCAAAGTATTCTACCACTCCCAATCTATACTATCCGGCACCCGAGGAACGTCACGCGAAATGCATCTAATACGACCAAATTGTCGAAAATATCATTCTGGTAGATATGAGACTGACACTCCACCCCAATGAAGGTAGCCGGAGAATATCGAAGTTGCTTCAAAAAGGATGATTAGCTCGATCATCGTCGTATGGTGTAAACAGTACGTCCTTAAGCAACATAGCATCAAGTCTCCGCCTATATGTTATTAGTCCACCTACGGGCTCTTGAAAGATGCACATGAACCGTTCCACTATCGCCCCGCTTACATATGCTAGGAAAGTGCTCGTAAATCCAACACTGCACCAAAAATAAAAAACAATTTAGTAAATTAAAAATATTGTATTGAATAAATAAATAAATAACACAACTTAATATTAATATGAATCATATACCTGTAACAGGGTCATATAACCTCCTAACTGTCTAGTGTCGTGAACGTCTCCATCTCTCAGGTTGTCATATAGCACAACCAATGCAGCGATACCCCATGCATAGTCCCGACAACGATCTAAATCAACGAACAAACTAATGTATTTTGCCTCTACACGAGTGTGTATCTTGTCGGCGAAAATAGTGCACCGAATGCAAGAGGTACGTTTTAGTAGCACACTCAAACATGTTAGTTTGAATGAGACGTTTATATAAATCATGCAACCACTGCAGTCTATATTGTGCATATTTGTTATAATTTATCTCAGCAACTGCTTCTTTCCAGGTTGCTCCCAACAGCTCATGTACAGCTCTCGCAACATTATTTGTCTTCATATTTATTGGTGCATCGAAAAAACTACCACGAGGTGGAATGTGAAGAAGAGTCGTGACGTCGTCCAATGTGATCGTTATCTCCCCAAATGGCATATGAAACGAGTTGATCTTTCTATGTCACCTTTCTACAAAGGCAAATACCAGACCAACATCAACCATCGTCAAATAAGCTGAAGACAAATGTATCTGTCTAGATTTTTGAATCCAATGTTGTACAACATCTGATACAGGTACTTCAGCAAACTATTTCAGCTTCAAACCATGTGTGATCACCTTCAACGGGCCACAATCCTATGAGTAATTAAAAAACATAACAATAAAATTATTTACTAAATTTCATTGAAAAAATGTACTAAATATAATATATACTTATTCTTAATTAAAAAATTAATTAATTAAAATATATCTCTCATATCCTACGAGTCACGTGGTGTTCATACTATGTCAACACGGATGTCACCAATGGTCCTCCGGGGAATTCAGACTGCTGAACATGCTCTTCGACGTTCTGAACATCTTGTTCAGGCTCATGAACCTGCTATTCTTCAGGCTCTTGAACATATTGATCCTCGAATTCCTCGTCTGTTCAAGCTCGTGAACATCCTCGCCACTAAAACCACGTATATGACGATGCTGACGAGGTGAACGGTTTGCATCATTCCTTCGTCTACATGATGTTGTAGGTGGAACTCTATCGGCTCTATCGGCCCCTACCACCTCTATTGCCCCAACGCCTCTGGCGATAGTACGAATAATTTCTCCGAACGCACCTCTGGTTCTAGGCACTGCAAAATTAAGTTAACATAATTATTATATCAATAATTAGAAAAATAAGAAAATTGCAAAAATTTCAAAAATTTCAAAACCTTCGAAAGTTTCGAAAATTCTAGAAATTTGATATTTCGAAAACTTTTGAAAGTTTCAAAAAATCTGAAAATTTTCTATTTCGAAAGTTTCAGATTGCTCGAAACTTTCAAAAATTATGGAAATTTTCTATTTCGAAAATCTGAAAATTTTCTATTTTAGAACTTTGAAATATTCAAGGGACACTTACTTTTTTTATTTCGAAAGTTTCAAAAGTTAGGGCGATTTATCTAAAGTTTCGAAAGAGGGAGTGAAAAAATGAGAAGTAATTTTTTTAATGGTTTTATAGATGGTTAAAAGGGCAAAATTGTATTTTCATATGGATTGAGAGGTGACAGGTTTAGGTGGGGGTTGTAACACCCCGAGTTTTAAGCAGCGCAAATGTATTTTTTTTCAATCAATAAAAGAATTTCGACTTAATTCAAAAGAATTAAAAATAATTAAAATTTAATATGAATTAAACATTCAAAAATAGTATTGCATTGTAATTCAAAATACAAAAGTGATTAAACAACCACATCACAATTATAACAAGTAATTTAATTTTGGGAAATTGATCTTCAAAATATACCAAAATAAAATACATCAAAAACTGTATCCTGGACCCACCAAAACATTATCAGAGTGCAGAAAATATATACAATTATCCAAAAATAAATAAATACAGCCATTAACGCTAGACCCTATACAAAAAGTCTAGTCTGATATGATCATGCACTAAAACTACTGATCATGCACTAAAACTACAGTAGCACGGTTTCCACCGCATCCTCTACAAGTCTCGTCTTCACTCCAGTTGTCCATCCCTCTGCGCTGTCCACAAATACTCTATACGTGAAGATCAAGGAAAACTAACAACGTCTCCGTCGTTAGTGTATCCGTCGGTAGCATGGGTTTGAGTATCATCTTAGTTACGTTTTCTTGCTCGTTTTCGTTGCCGCGACTAAAACTGGCGAAACTCCCGTTACCAAAATTGGTTCTCTAACACCGTAACGATGAGAGGAATAACTTTCCTTCTTGACTTTTTCTTATTCGAGGCTTGGATTTCCAAGTAATTTGAGTTTTGAGTATCCCTTCTCACTAACAACACAAACAGAACTGAACAGAGGAAGAAGAAGAAAGCAGCTCGGGTAGGTGAGGGAAAGGAAAGAAATTATTTTCTCTTTCTTTCTGATTCTGATTTTCTGTTTTTCCCTTCTTTTTTTTTCCTTGCTTCTCACATGCAAACATATATACAGACACATACTATTGCCACTTCATAAATATATATATATATATAATAATTAAACTTGACCCTCAAGTAACTAATTACTCTCGTCGCAATTACGTCGACAGATACAATCTTAATTAACTGCCTGATATTTAATTACTCGTAATTAAATTAAATAATCCTTCGTCCAATAATTTTACTCAATCTCAAAAATATTTATATATATATATATATAAATATACATATATCAAATATTTTACAAATATCGCAAAATATACATATATCAAATATTTTACAAATATCGCAAAATATACTTGAAATTAAATCCATAATTTCATTTTAAAATTAAGGGTCTTACAGGGGTGACAAGTTAAAAGTCTTTTATCCTATTTTAATATTTTATCTTTCGCAAAACTATATAAGTTTGTCCTTTTATTAAAGATTAAAATGAATATTACATATAAAAGACGAAAATGAATAAAAAAAAAATAAATGACTAAAACGAATAAAAAAAGATAAATGACTAAAACGAATAAAAAAAGATAAAAGACTAAAATGAATATTAGGTAAAAGATGAATGATCAAAATTATATTTTACCCCAAATAAGTTTATTATAAATAAAATTAGAAGAAAAAAAATAAAAATTATTATTTGATTTATATATTTATTCGTATTATTTTTTGACACTTTCAATATCTACTGCAACTACAAATAAAATATATTTAGCAATATAATTGTCTAAGACACGACTCAAATAAAATCCACGATAAATTTTTTTATAAATGTTTAGTTGTTTCTATTGAAAAAGACATCGTTAATTATAATAGATTCAATTATAGATTAATTTGAGTTCTTAAAACATCTTTATATGTTACTTTTTAAAATAGTTATTGTTAATTTTTCTTTTTATTTATTGCGGTATTATTGCTATTTTATATATATTAATTTACATATTATATATATATATATATTTATTGCGGTATTATTGCTATTTTATATATATTAATTTACATTATATATATATTAGTAAAAATTATTATAATTTTTTTTTGCTGACCTTTTAAATTTAATATAGTAATTTTAAATAAACATTGATCACTCAAAAGTTAAACTAACTTTGCCACTTATAAAATTGATAAATACTTTGCACCTATGTTATTGTTAAAAAAACCTTAATACTTATTGGTTTTTATTACACATATACACCTCTAAAAGTTTCCGTCGTTTTTCATATTTTTTATAACTTGATTTAGAATATAATAGAAACTTTAAAAGACTTTGATATAATACTAGTTTGCAATTAGAAGCTGATAGAGTTATCTAATGTGATTACACGGCACCTAACCAGCAAGTGAGTGTTTTGTCATGTTATTTGGGTTTGGTAATTTCCCAAGAGAATTGGCAATTCCTAAGAAAAATTGGAAGTTAGCTGAGTTGTTCTAAAGTGCCACCTAAGAATCCACAAATAGAGATAAACGTACAATCCACTTTTGTAGTTTTCCTTAACATCCTTGTCTGTTTGTCTTAATAGAAAAGAAGATAATACCAATTGTATGGTCATTGCCTTTGAAAATAAAAAACAAAACCAATTTTTGGAAGTATTTTGATAGCTTTCTTGCCATTCTCACACTCTCCCCCACTAAGAAACAAAACCAAGGGCAATGTTTGTCTTTGCTAAGGCATGTTTGGACTCTTGCAAACGTAGAGAATATTAAAAAGTCTTAGGCCAGCCCCGATTCCCTATCCACCTAAGGTCAAGACAAAAGAAAACATCTCAATTGGAAGTTTTTGTTAGAAAAGAAACAAAAGTTTCTAGAGAGAGAAAGGACACTTTTTTCTAAACAAAAAATTTAGGTGAATTAAGTCTCTATCAATCACCTAGGGTTTAGTAAAGATCTCAAGTCTCAGAAAATATTTACAAAATTACAGTAAATTATTCTGATTTTAATTCAACTTAGACTTAAATTCAATATTTTTTAAAAATGACTCTAACTCCTTTTCAACCGAATCAACATAAAAAATGAGAGAATTATAGACATAAAGACTGAAACAACCTTCCTTAGAGTCACACTCTCACCAATTCTACACTCCACTGAGTGAGTAGTGAAGGACAACAAAACAATAAAGACAAAAGGACCCTTCACGCATTGTCGACTACGTAGCCATGATCAAATCCTTGAATCAGCAACTTCAGTCCAAACATTGAATTCCACTCCCACATGAAACACACCAAAAACTGCTCAACCAAAAACCCACCCCATTACCCTTTTCGTTTTTCCATAGTGTTCCAATAACCAAGTTTCGTTTTTTTCACAGGGCTTCATCTTGGTTCTTCTTCAATTACATAACCCACCAAGGATTAAGCTTTTCCTTGTTCCATTCGGTAATTCCACTAATGTGGTTTTGCTAGGGTTCATCACCGTTTCCATTCTTTCCTGCATAATTTTTTTCCTGAATCAGTGCAAATTCTTTTACTCTTCAGTTCATTTTCTCACATGAATCTTCAGCTTCTCATCAGTTTCTTTATTTAACCTGTCTCACTCTACTTTCCATGTAGGATCTGCAGAACTTGACTGTAAAATCATCTTAATTTTATAGCACAGTTCCTTTTGCTAAACGCTGTTCTTATAGTTTGTGTTTTCTTTTGCATTGCAAAGTGTGAGATTTTGATATATTAGAACCTTAAAACACTTTTTTTTTTGTTTAGTTTTGTTTAATTAAAATAAAATTTTTTTCCTATTTTTCAATCTCTTGATTATCACCAACTACCCTTTTGTTTATTTTCCAAATTCCTTAGATTAAGATTGCTGTTGTTACATTACATGGAATGGAATCTATGTTTCAAGAAGAAGGTTCTTCATCTGTAACTTGTTCACCTCTACAATTATTTTCCATGATGTCACTTTCACCTAGCATAGGAATAGGATCTCCTTATCCATGGCTCAGTAGAGAATTGAAATCTGAGGAAAGAGGTTTGTATTTGATCCATTTGTTGTTAACTTGTGCAAACCATGTAGCTTCTGGTAATCTTGAAAATGCAAACACAACACTTGAACAAATTTCACAGCTTGCATCTCCTGATGGAGACACTATGCAGAGAATTTCTGCATATTTCACTGAAGCACTTGCTGATAGGATACTCAAAACCTGGCCTGGACTCCATAGAGCCCTTAATTCCACAAGAATCATTTTGCTTTCTGAAGAAATTCTTGTTCAGAAATTCTTCTTTGAGCTTTTCCCTTTCTTGAAAGTTGCATATATTCTCACAAATCAAGCTATTGTTGAAGCTATGGAAGGTGAGAAAATGGTTCATGTAATTGATCTTAATGCTGCTGAGCCTGCACAATGGATTGCACTTCTACAAGTTTTGAGTGCTCGCCCCGAAGGTCCTCCTCATTTGAGAATCACAGGGATTCATCAACAGAAAGAGATTCTTGATCTGATGGCTCATAAGCTTTCAGAAGAAGCTGAAAAATTGGATATACCTTTCCAATTTAATCCTGTTGTCAGCAAGCTAGAAAATCTCGATTTCGATAAACTTCGTGTGAAAACTGGCGAGGCGCTTGCTATAAGTTCTATTCTGCAATTACATTCCCTTTTAGCTTTGGATGATGAATCATCCTCAAGGAGAAAAACAACACCTCTTTTGTCAAGAAACTCAAATGGACTTCACCTGCAAAAAGCGTTAATTATGAACCAAAACACATTAGGTGATTTGCTTGAAAAAGGTTTGGTTAATGGCTATAGTCCAAGTCCTGATTCCACGTCATTGTCGCCAGCATCTTCAACTGCTTCAATGAATGTTGAGAGTTTTCTCAATGCCTTGTGGAGTTTGTCACCAAAAGTCATGGTTGTAACTGAACAAGACTCTAACCACAATGGTTCAACTTTGATGGAGAGGTTGCTTGAAGCATTATATTCTTATGCAGCATTGTTTGATTGTTTGGAATCAACTGTCTCAAGAACATCATTAGAGAGATTCAAGGTTGAGAAGATGCTGTTTGGTGAGGAAATCAAGAATATTATTGCTTGTGAAGGAGTTGAAAGAAAGGAAAGACATGAAAAGCTTGATAAGTGGTTTATGAGACTTGATTTGTGTGGATTTGGCAATGTGCCTTTAAGCTATTACGGTATGTTGCAAGCAAGAAGGTTTTTGCAAAGTTATGGTTGTGAGGGATATAGAATGAGAGAAGAAAATGGTTGTATTGTAACTTGTTGGCAGGACAGGTCCTTGTTTTCGACAACGGCCTGGAGACCTAGGAAGTAAGTGCATGTTTGGACTGACAGTGAGTCTCTTAGAATTACAGTGTGCTAATGTGATTTTGACAAAAGCTACAATTTGTAGCTTCAAAAGAGTCACAGTGTCAGTGTGATTCCAAACATGCACTTAGATTAATTTCAAGCCATAAGAAGGTATTAGAAACAAGAAAAATATATGATATGAAGCTATGATATGGGTAGAGTCTTGAGGGTTTAAACTTTTCTTTTAATTTTTCTTTGTTTGTATCAAAGAGTTTACCATTATCAATTTAGAGATACTTATATTTTCAACTTGACTGCTACCCATTTTATTCTTCATGAATGAACTCCTATACTCTAACCTGTATGGTACTGGAATCTATATTAGCTATTTTTC
This sequence comes from Cicer cuneatum, assembly GCA_037974295.1. Lineage (NCBI taxonomy): Eukaryota > Viridiplantae > Streptophyta > Magnoliopsida > Fabales > Fabaceae > Cicer > Cicer cuneatum. The sequence goes on along the minus strand of JBBPBO010000002.1, from coordinate 1,700,192 downwards.
TCATTTTACATAATCAGTGATTATTCTTTTCTCACTTTACTTAGAGTGTGATTCCAACAAATTCAATAACTCACATCATTGCAGTGCTGAAATTAGGTGGCCCCATTAAAGGCATTAGTTGGTTAGCTCCTAATAATTTTATTAATTAACGTTTGAACTGTTAACGAGTTTTAACTAAAATTGAATTGATTAGAACAAATTCGTTCATTTATTAAAATAATTCGAATACCAAAAATAGAATTCGGGATTTCATTGGCTCCAAATTTTTTTTCAGAATATAATAATTTCGTGGTCGAATTTTAAATTACCCAATCCTTTAAAACAAAAAAAAAAGTTGATTAATTTCTTATTATTATTATTATTATTGTTATTATTATTGTTATTATTATTGTCGTCGTCGATGTGGCCTATGGCTACTTCATAAACTATATAATGAATTATTTAGTACAATTATGAGCTAATATCTTGCAAATTCAGCACGATTAAGTAAGTATATGAACTCCTTATCAATTATTGAAACCTACACTTTATATATTGGTCGTCAATGAGCAAATCAACTAACTTGTGTCAATGGGCACATTAGCTAATTTATTATTATTATTATTATTATTATTATTATTATTATTATTTTATAGAAATTAATTTGTTTTATGTTTTAGAATGACGTATACATATACTGTCAACTTGTTAAAGAACATTAAAATGTTACTCCCTCTATTCCTTTACAATTGTCACTTTATACTACTGCATAGTAAAACAACAAATAAAATTTGTTAATTTTGATACAACTATGTCTTTTTTTATAATATCTTTAATTATTTATTATCTCATTCTGGATATTTATTTTTTTATAATAAATAATTAAAAGTATTATGGATAAATCAAATAATTAATATTATATTGGACTTTAAAAGTAACAATTAATTTTTTTTTGAATACGACAATTAAAAAGAAATGGAAGATGAACTTAGAGCACATATAAGATGTGAGAATACCATACGTAATTATATCTTACTATATATATATATATATATATATATATATATATATATATATATATATATATATATATATATATATATATATATATAT